>CAIGQW010000298.1:11026487-11037697 GCA_903798125.1 Danio choprae | reverse complement strand
GTGTGTGTGTGTTTGGGTTGGTTATATATTTTGTTTGGGTTGGTTATATATTTGAAAAAAAAAAGAGAGAAAATGATCACTTTAGCGATGACTATGTTCATTTAAATGGCAAAAGATGCCGTCTGACGTAAGAGTAAATGACTCGCAGCAGTTGTTTTCATTCCCATTAGTTGGCATTTTTAAAATGATCAGTCCATGAGGTGGCGCTGATCAACAGCAGTATTAGCTCAATGACATTAAAAGCAAGTAAAATAGATTCAAACTATCATTTCAAGGCTGTCCAAATGTGACTTTATACGCATCAAGCTGCCGACCGGATGTTTGGCATATCCTTACGTGTACAAATTCATTCTATGAAAAAGGTCTATAGGCACTGTACATAATAATCAGATGTCTGCTGGTCAGTAATGTGTGTGTGTGTGTGTGTGTGTGTGTGTTGATCTTTTAGGGCAGGAGCAGACAAGAAGTGGCTCCGGCTCTGCTGAGGAGGAACAGTTTCACTCCTCTGTCCAGTCAGGATCAGGTGAAGCGACCGCGACTCTTCAGCGTGGGAGACCCGCCGCGGATGACAAGCGCTCCTGCATTATCAACAACACGATTCCCAGAGACACAGGAGGGCGAAGAGCTGAGCGAGAGCCAGGTCTGATCTCAGTGTATACAACTTGTATTCCTCAAGTTATGGGGACCAAATGTCTTCAAGTATGCAATGCAAAAGTGCTGAAACATCTGAATCTGAACTTCCGATTCAGATGCCTATAGGAGAAATGTAGGTATAATAAACGGCTGAAAAAACTACTACTGTGTTCACGACTATACATAAAAAGAAGAGTATTATAATAATAAAATATCAGTTTGTAAAATCAAGCAGCATAATCAGCTGTTTTTAATGGCTAAAAATCAATGGAAGTGAATGAGAGCGGAAGTCTCAAGCTAAAAAGAGTCCACTGGCTGCGTCCCCTCAAATAAGGTCAATAGTAATATCAGCCATTTTTGACCTTGTAGGGAATTAAAAAAAAAAATGTTGGTCCTCATAAGGAAAAAGGCTCATAAATCACACAGAAATAAGTATTTTGATGATGTAAAAATGCAGATTGTTTACTGTGAGGGTTGAGTTGTAGAGTAGGGTTGCAGTACGGGTATTGAATATACAGTCTGTACAGTATAGCTGTACGTGTGTGTGTGTCGGACTCGGTGTGTCTGTGTGTGGGACTCAGGAACATCAGCTTTCATACACACACACACATACACTGAGAATACATAGACCCGCATATTCATAACTGAAACTAAAGTTGTCTGACAGATTATTTGATTTTATATTTATTTTTAAAGGAAGAATATATATTTAATGCACGCATAATATAATTATGATCTAATAACTTATTTCCATATTTTTTAAAATTACTTTTTATATACTTGCCTGCTTATTAGCTTGCTTTTTAATTATTATTTATTAAAATTATTTAGATATTTAGTTGCTTGCTTATTCATTTACGCAGTTATTTATTTATTTTATTAACTCATTTAATTGCTTATTGGCTTAGTTTTGGTTTGTTTAATTTTTTTGTGTTTTAATTTTAATTTTTGTATTTTGCTTATTTTTTTAATATAATATATAAAATATTAGTTTGCTTTTATTTATAGTACTTATAGTATCACTTATGTATTTATACGTTCACTTATACGTATTTATTTATGTAGTTGATACAGTTTTTAGGTATTTCCTTAATTACTTGCCTTTTTATTTGTATTTATTTATTTATTTACATGATCCTTTTTTTTATATTTTCTCAATTACTTACCTTTTTGTATTTATTTATTTGTTTGTTTGTTCATTTAATTACTTGATCCTTTTTTAGGTATTTTCTTAATTACCTTTTTATTTGTATTTATTTATTTACTTGATCCTTTTTTTAGGTACTTCCTTAATTAATTACTTGCCTTTTTATTTGTATTTATTTATTTATTTATTTATTTACTTGATCCTTTTTTAGGTACTTCCTTAATTAATTACTTGCCTTTTTATTTGTATTTATTTATTTATTTGTTTGTTTATTTATTAACTTGATCCTTTTCTTAGATATTTTTCTAATTACTTACCTTTTTATTTGTATTTATTTGTTTGTTTATTTATTTATTTAATTACTTGATCCTTTTTTAGGTATTTTCTTAATTACTTCCCTTTTTGTTTGTATTTATTTATTTACTTGATATTTTTTTAGGTATTTTCTTAATTGCTTTTTTATTTGTATTTATTTTTTTTATTTATTTATTAACTTGATCCTTTTTTTAAAGTATTTTCTTAATTAATTACTGTCCATTTTTAATACATTTTTTAATGAATTATTTAATTTGTTTGTTTACTGACCTTAGTAAATAAAAAAACATTATTATTATTATTATTATTATTTTTAAGACGCTAAGCTGTACGTAAGTGGTCTCTGAGAGTTTCTTTATGTTGTTTATGTGTCCACACCTAACAAACATCATTTATTTTCTCTCTCTCCTACAGGAATTACTGAACTGCTTCAGTCCATCAGACTCAAAAGACGTCATCCAAGAGTGACGACACAAACAAAAACACAACTTAACACAAGTGACGCCCATCTGAAATTAAACCGGTTTCCTCCAGACATGACTCAACTCTCTCTCCGTCCGCCCTTCAGTCTTCATCTGTCCACAAACGCTGGAAAATACGGTAAAACCACACCAGACACATGTGAGTTATGTAATATACACTCCATTAATCCGCTAGTGAACTGATTGACAGCCTGTGCAACCAATTAGGGCTGATTAAGTGGGTGTGGTTTGTTCCGGTTTATCTGATTGGCCCTCCAGAATCTTTAAAGGCACGGCACATAGAAGAAACTCTAGAACTCTTATTGATTGACTTTGTTTGTTGTCATAATAGCAGTTTGACTGGATAATAGTGTAAATGTTTTGTTTTAGCAGTAGTTGACTTGTAATTTTATAAAATTGTTTGGTTGTATAGACTTGATGTTGCGCTGTTGAATGTTTTATCGAATATAACGAATGTGAAATGAAGAAATTATCAAATTTGTATTCTGCTGTTATGTTCAGACAGAAGTATCAGGGTTTCAAAACAAAAAAAGTTGATTATTTAAGCTGTTGTAATATAGTCTTTAATGAATGTGACGTTTCATTTGCTTCTTTAAAACAAAACATACGCACTGAAGCATTAATTATAGAGTTTTCTTAACTCTAATACACTTACTCTGTGTATTTACACACTGTAAAAATAATACCTGTTTATGAACAGTTTCCGTATTTTGTGATTCACAAGTGTTTATTTATGGTTGTGAATTGCATTATGGCATGTAGTGTTGTCGCGATACTGAAATTCGGTACCTTTCGGTACTGGAATTTTATAAACGTCCATTTCTCGCTAACATTTAAGCGCTGTTGAGCCCATAATTAAACAGCGCTGATTTGCCAGTGTGTTCACAAGCTCAACAGAAATGACTGTGATTGGCCGTGAAGGTCATCAGATCACCGAACTCACCGCTGTTTTCTGAGTGTAACCACAGATACAGGGACACTGGAGTGTTTCAAAGCTGCGAAAATCAGCTGGTCTGTCTATGAGCTGACATACGAGCAATCCACTGATGAATCGACTAGTCTTCGTGGCTTTAAAATGCTCCAGTGTCCCTGTATCTGTGTTTACACTCAGTAAACAGCGGTGAGTTCGGTGAACTGATGACCTTCACGGCCAATCACATCATTTCTGTTGAGCACGTGAACACAATGGCAAATCAGCGCTATTTAAGAACGTGCTCAACAGCGCTCAAACGTTAGTGGGAGAATGGACGTGTTTAAAATTTCAGTACCGATTGGCACCAAATTCCAGTATCGCGACTTAAATAACACAAAATATACTTTCAGTTTATTACAAGGGTTTTGTAGCATAATATACAACACCAACCCACACAATAATAGCACTTTAAACTATTACAAATGTGAATAAAAGTCACTTTTTAAGGTTGAAAGATGTTGTGAAGAAAGATCAAGATCCCATAATGCGATTCAAAATCATAAATAAATGGAAAAATAGAAACATGAACCACAAAATATGGAAAACTGCAAATTTACGGATATTTTTTACAGTAAGTACATTTAAAACTACTGAGAAAATCGCAACTCCTACTTTACTGTATTACTTTTCACATTTTTTTGCCTCTGTTAAATAATCCTTAAGAAAAGCTATTTATAAGACTTTTATTTTGCCTCAGATCTGGAAGGATGTTTTTAAATGGTGTTGTAAAGGGTTTTATGAATATAATTTCATGTTCGAGTTGTCTGAATTGTACATACCAAGTTTTTGGATGCACAAAGTATGTTATTTAAGTGTTTAATACTCTTAAAGGGACTCAGAGTTAATGTTTTGCTGTTCATTTGGAAACTGCTGTTTCTTCAGTAGAACGTTAAAGTGGACGTTAAGCTGTGGCGCTTTCATATATTGCATTTCAATGGCTAACAGGCCCTTTTAGGAGAGTCCAAAAATAAATGAATTATAAAGTCTTATGAAGTGAAATGATCAGTTTGTGCGTTAAACTGAATATTATTTACAATAATACCAAATGTTTCTCTTCAAAAGACCTCAGATTTATCATCAGGATGAATTTTAAATAATTAATTTTTAATAACTGTAAAGACAAAACAAAATAATAAAAAAAAAAGATTTAATTATTAGCTCTCCTGTGGAATTTTTATTCTCTTTCAAATACATCCCAAGTGCTGCTTAACACATTTTAAACATTAATAGTTTTAATTTAAAACAATTTTTAATGTTAAAACTAGTAATATTGCAACAAAAAACAAACTGTTAAGCATATACTAGTGTAATGTGCTATGTTTAATGTTATCAGACAACGATTTTTATCTGGAGAGACTTTAAACTAAACATTTTTAAATGTGAATCCTTCCAGAATTGTGCAAAGTTTATCAAAAGTAAACCTTTTTTATCTTATATATAATTATTTATCTATTTTATATCGATGTTGATGACTTTTATTTGTTAAAATATATTTTTAGAATGATAGAAAAGTGATATTTATCAGGGTGACACGGTGGCTCAGTGGTTAGTACTGTCGCCTCACAGCATAAAGGTTGCTGGTTCGAGTCCCGGCTGGGCCGGTTGGTATTTCTGTGTGGAGTTTGCATGTTCTTCCCGTGTTGGCGTGGGTTTTCTCCGGGTGCTCCGGTTTCCCCCACAGCCCAAAGACATGCGGTATAGGTGAATTGGATGAACTAAATTGGCCGTAGTTCATGAGTGTATGTGTGAATGTGAAACTGTATGGGTGTTTCCCAGTACTGGGTTGCATCCGCTGCGTAAAACATATGCTGAAATAGTTTGTCGGTTCATTCCACTGTGGTGACCTCTGAAATTAAGACTAAGCCGAAGGAAAATGGGTGAATGAATGATATTTATAAAATCTTGTAAACTCGATCTGTTTTTTGGGGGGGTTCCATGACACAGCCAGAGAAGCTGATATGGCAATAAACTCAAAAATCTAGTCTAATCTTAGTCTAAAGCTAGTTTTAATTTTAAATTAAACTAATTTCTAATGACTATTTGTTTTTTGTCTTTGTCATGACCACAGTACATCAGTTATTTTGGGAGATATCAGTATTCAACCTAAAATTACATTTTAAAGGCATAAAAATATAATAATAATTGGCTAATAATATTGACCATAGCAGATTTAACTTTTTTCATTCATTCATTCATTTTCCTTCGGCTTAGTCTCGATTTCAGAGGTCGCCACAGCGGAATGAACCGCCAACTTATCCAGCATATGTTTTACGCAGCGAATGCTCTTCCAGCTGCAACCCAGTACTAGGAAACACCCATACACATTCACACTCATACACTACGGCCAATTTACTTCATACAATTCCCCTATAGTGCATGTGTTTGGACTGTGGGGGAAACCGGAGCCCTTCCAGCTGCAACCCATCACCGGGAAACATCCATACTCCCATTCACACACATACACTATGGACAATTTAGCTTATCCAATTCACCTATACCACATGTTTTTGAACTGTGGGGGAAACCGGAGCACCCGGAGGAAACCCACGCCAACACAGGGAGAACATGCAAACTCCACACAGAAATGCCAACTGGCCCAGCCTGGAATCGAACCAGCAACCTTCTTACTGTGAGGCCACAGTGCTAACCACTGTGCTGCCCCTATTTATTTTTTATTCCAGCCAAATTAAAGGAAATGAAAGGCTTCCTACAGAAGAAAAATACAGGTTTTATTTGCTCTGTTAAACTTCACTTGGGAAATGTTTGAAAAGGAATGAATATTTCACTGGAGGGCTAATCATTTTGTCATCAAATGTATGTTTTGGATTTGGCTTTTAGGAATCACCAAGGACTGTTTGAGCTAAAAAATAAAACTTTTTATAATGTTCTACTGAAGACAAAACAATTTAATCTTGAACGTCCAGAGCAAATTCTCTTTTCTGGGTGAACTGTCTCTTTAAGAGCTTGTTGTGCTCAATCCAAAGTCTGCACTGTTGCTTCTTTCAGCATCGGATCATTTTTACAGCAAATATAAACGTCTTAATATGATTTAATTTGATCAGATTTGTAAGTGCCTTTTGCTTCGCGACCAAAGTTCGACCAAATCAAAGCCTGAACAATACAATGAATTCCTGTCCGTTCAGATCAGAATGACTGAAAGTACACACACAAAGAGCTTCGTTTTAACGTGAATGTGATATATTAGAAAATAAGCACTGCGTTCTGTTCTCAGTGTGAAATCAATAGCATCACAACATTAGCATCAGTGGTGCTTCATGCTGATCTGTCCATTAACACATTTGTGATTTAATAAATCAATCTGTGATGCAAAAACAGTTGTTTTCTGTCTTTTATATTTCTATATTAGCTGTCAAAATATGCAGTATTGTGCCGATATTTAACTTTTTCTCACATTTGATTTTAAGGTAATGGACTGTATGCACAGCTAGTGTTTTTCAGCCAATGATAAACTTCCCGTGAAAGCTTAATGTGAATGTTTTAAATTTAATATCGACGTTGTAATGTAATTACGATACATTTGGTTAAATGGACTTAAGAAACAAATGAACATTTTAAGACTCCCGGTCCATCCAGGAGTCAATCATTATCATGTCGTCTTCAATACTGTCTCTCACACGCACACACGCACGCATTCATTCAGTTGATCAAGCGTAAAACGAGATGAAAGACCGTGTAACCGCACGCGGCATCAGGATCAGCAGACTAGCGTAGAAACTCCATTTAAAATACTGGGGTAAAATAAATTATCATATAATAAAGACATGGCAGGGGAAAATGGAATTTAACGCAGTGCTTCTTGTCCGGGCTGAGAGCCACTTTGTATCGGATTTCTATCAGGCCGTGAAGATCACTGATGGAAAGACAGGAAGTTCATCCGGAAGCCCTGGGGCTGATGGATTTTGTTTTAATGAACGTCCGATTTGCTGCTTATATTAATAGTAAGCGAGTAGTAGTGTTAATTTTGTCACCTAGTCTTAGTCCCATGTTCATTCATTAATTTTGTTTTCGGCTTAGTCCCTTTATTAATCTGGGGTCGCCACAGCGGAATGAACCGCCAACTTATCCAGCATATGTTTTACGCAGCGGATGCCCTTCCAGCTGCAACCCATCACTGGGAAACATCCATAAACTCATTCACACACATACACTATGGACAATTTAGCTCACCCAATTCACCTATACCACATGTGTTTGGACTGTGGGGGAAACCGGAGCACCCGGAGGAAACCCACGCCAACACGGGGAGAACATGCAAACTCCACACAGAAATGCCAACTAACCTAGCCGAGACTCGAACTAGTGATTGTGCTACCCACTGCGCCACCGTGCTGCTAGTCCCATGTTAAATATAGTTTTTTTTAGTTGTTAGTTTCTATTGTAAAAGGATGTGATTTTTACACGCGGTCAGTTTTGTGACGTAAAAGATACTGTAGAAAGAGCCATTTAGAGTTTTAATGTCAATCAAGTCTCATGTATTATAATACATGTTATCAATTATAATATACAGTTATCAACATTTGCAGTGGGTCAAAAATATTGTTGCTGTATAATTAATAAATGGTAAATAAATGATTCAATAAATAATAAACACCAATATTGTACGTTTTTATTTTAGTTTCAGGACAGTTTTGATCCACTTCAAATGTGCGTACGCTGTAAAACATGCTGGGTTCCACACAATCGATTTGTGTTGGGACAACATGAGGGAATTAAGTTCACTTATTAGTTTTTACTAATGTAAGTGGATTGAACATAAAACAAGTCGTCCCAAACAACACCCTAGAGTTGTCTTGCTTCAGCTCATTTTAAATAAGTAGTTTGAACAAACGGCAAAAGTCATTTTCTTTTGAGTGTATTTAGTTTATAGCCTCAGATGTACTTGATGATGATAATATGTCGACATGAATTGTGTATAGCTCGTACAAACAAATCCATATCTTCATGATCAGATGCTTTCTGAACGGCTGCTTTCTTTCGTTTTCTTGTGTGTGTGTGTGTATTTTGTTATTGAGACGCAAGAGTGCGGGACATATTTACATGTTCGTCTAAATGTTGATTGCAGCAGTTTGGAGCCGTCTGGATGTTCATTATCAGTACATCACTGTGAAGGTATTTTTAACACTTTTTTTACTCTTTTGTCTTCAAAGAACGGAAAAATGAATGGCTGCAGTTCACTGAACGACCACCGGTGTCGCTAAAACAATGCTTTCTGAATGGTGCATGCATCCAATATAATGTCGCAAGTATCTTTTTTTTTTTTTTTTGTTATTTACAGGGATGGTTCATCCGGAAATTAAAATGTACTCGACCTCATGTGGTTTCCAACCTTAAGTTTTTTTTCTGATGAACATTTTGAAGAATATTGAAAACTGGTAGCCATTGGCATCCGTAGTAGTAACAAAAAAATTACTATGGAAGTCAATGACTACCAGTTTTCAATATTGTTCAAAATATCATTTTTTTTGTGTGTTCAACAAAAGAAACGCAAAATGGTTTGGAAAAAGTGGAGGATAAATAAATGCTTTTTGGGTGAACTGTCCCTTTAAAGAGCAGGTCATGTGGTATTTAAAGTGTCTTAATGCTGGAGTCTGGATTTAATATTAGAATCATTTGATGATTCAATGACTTCAGTACAGTTTTTTTTTAATCAATTCGAGGCTTAAAAGTTCTGTGATATTAAAATAACATTTTTTATGTTAAAATCAGTAAGTTAGGATGTCTATAAGCTAGTGTGCTCTAAAACAGTGACAAAATTAGCATTTAGAAGATATAAACATCCAAAGCTTGCAGTTTGTCACTTCTGCCTAAATGGATCAACGTTTTTTTTTTACCTCGCCTCTTACTTCAGATTCTCATCAAATCTTCTGACCAATCAAATGCTCTCTAGTGTCTGACAAGCCCCGCCCCCTTTCAAAATGAGTCTCATTTTCTTTACATTTGTTGCGCTTGAGCTCAACCACTCTTACTGGCAGAGCTGTGATAAAACGAAACGCTATTGGCTGTATTTAAAAAAGGGGAGGAGCTACTCTATGCCCTGCCCCATCTTCATGTTTTAGTCAAGTTTCAAAATAAAAAAAAATCATATTTTAAAGCACTTCATGGGACCTTTAGGAACTGTAAACCCCTCCCCCTCTCATAAGCCAACTCTGCTCTGATTGGTCAGCTGGCCAAAACTGTTTTGATTGGTCTGTAAATGAATCCCCATTTAATTTTATTATGCAAATGTGTTATTTTGATTGTGTTGATGTCGAAAAAGATTCGGAATATATAACGACTCATTAAGGCGATTCAGAGCAGACTCTTTATTTTAAGGGACAATGTTTTTATTTCAGACTGTTTACATTGTAAACTGCATACAAGATCAATTCTACTATGATTTTTAAAGTCCACATGAACCGCAACCGTTTTTTTTTCTGTATTGTGACGCAGTTTCAAGAGAAACGGAATATTAAATCAGAAAACAGTGGGCGTGGCTTGTTCTTTCTGCTGCGAGCTGATTGGATGTAGTAAAGTAGGCGTTTCATTCAGAAAGATGGAGGAAAGTGTTTGTGGAGAGTTATTACAACCTAACAGACTCCTCCTCCTCACCATTTCAAAACTGACAGCTGGAGGGGCGTGGTTAACTATGTTAGCCACGCCCACCACCTCAGACAGACCTAATCTGAGAATTTAGCTGAAAACAAACAGGAAGTGCATTTTCAGATTTCAATTAAAGATTATAAGGGCAAACTATTGTTTTTTCCTAATGACATGCACAGATGAATTGTTCACCACAAAACTGGCGACGTGAGCTAACAAAATCACTATTTTTAGTTTGGATCTCATGTGGGCTTTAAGTATATTAGCAATCAAAATGTGCAATATCACAGTAATTATGCATGTATTACTTATTTATTTTTAATTCATAATGTTTCCAGTCAACTTTTAGGTGGAAATGTGCTCAAATAAATAGAAATGTCAAGTGAAAAACATGTGGCAATATAAACTTCTCTTTTTATTACGCTGAAGGCTGAAGCTGTGGGATGTTTTATGGAAACGCCTTGAGTCTGGACACAACATTGGCTGGTTTTATTCACACAGCTCTGGAAAATCCAAAATAATCTTTTTTTTGTGCATAAGCTTTGTAACTTGACCTTAAATGACACCGACCAAAATAAGCAAGTCATTAATATTTGGATAAACATTGGCGTTCAGCTTGATTAGTGGATGTTGAGTTCTGGAGGAAATCATTCCTGTTATTATTCTGTCATTTCCTGTTATTTTGATCCAATCACATTCAAGGCTAAACCAGCATCAAGTAAAAAAATCTTCTCACTTTTGTCTCCACAGTAAATGTTGGTCAGATTGATCAGGGAAGGGCAACAGAAACTGTGACGGCATTAATAAAACACTCCACCCTGGCAGATGGAGAAACCTGTGTGCCTTTCTCAAGGTGGGGTTTTGTCTGTAAATGTGTTCGTCTTTTGTCGTTGACTCGTTTTACCAGCACTGTCATAAGTCTCCTCTTACTGGATCTCCTTACTGTTTCTGAGATTGTTATAATAACAATAATAATGATTAAGCCGTATCTGATGTTTGTGCTACTGATTTATCAAGAATGTCGCTTATCTGCATTTGTGGAGCCAAAATATCTCAAGGA
>CAIGQW010000298.1:10982666-11001386 GCA_903798125.1 Danio choprae | reverse complement strand
TTCACCTATACCACATGTTTTTGGACTTGTGGGGGAAACCGGAGCACCCGGAGGAAACCCACGCAAACACGGGGAGAACATGCAAACTCCACACAGAAATGCCAACTGACCCAGCCGGGGCTCGAACCAGCGACCTTCTTGCTGTGAGGTGATTGTGCTACCCACTGCGCCACCGTGCTGCTCCGCATATCATTTAGCATCTGCTAAATCAGTAAATGTAAACAGTATCTGATGTCTGTGTGTGTTTGTCTGGTCAGGTATGAGCTGATTGGTCCAGAGGTGCGAGTCTGTCGGGATGGAGGATGGGATGGAAGGATCCCTGTGTGTGAACGTATGACCGTTTTCTGACATTTTTCACCCTGATATAAATTTATTATTAACATTCACAGGATGATGAGTGTGTGTGTGCGTGCCTGTGCGCGTGTGTGTGTGTGTGCATGTTTTTGTGACATACAGTATTAGGACACAAATGTGTATAATAACATGGATATGACGGGTATTACAAAGAATTATGAGGACGTTGCTGATGTCCCTATTATTCACAATGGGACTTTTTTTCCCAGAAAGTAAAACTGTACAGTAAACCGGGAGCTATGTGGGGTTCCAATCATCTCTGTATGCGGAAACTTTTAATCCTATTTGAGCTGTGGGTCTGTTAAAATGTTTTAACTTCTGCGGCGTGTTTTAACTTCTGATGTGGAGGAGCAGCGGCTCTACTCTGAGCTCCTCTCGGGTGACAGAGGTCCTCACCCTATCTATAAGGGTGCGCCCTGCCACTCTGTGAAGGAAACTCATTTCGGCCGCTTGTATCTGAGATCTTGTCCTTTCGGTCATGACCCAAAGCTCATGACCATAGGTGAGAGTAGGAACGTAGATTGACCGGTAAATCGAGAGCTTTGCCTTTCGGCTCAGCTCCTTCTTTACCACAACGGACCGGAATATTGACTGCTGCACCGATCCGCCTGTCAATCTCACGCTCCATCCTTCCCTCACTCGTGAACAAAACCCCAAGATTCTTGAACTCCTCCACCTGGGGTAAGGACTTTCCTCCAACCTGAAGATGGCAAACCACCTTTTTCCATTGGAGCACCATGGCCTCGGACTTAGAGGTGCTGATTCTCATCCCAGCCGGCAGCAAATCACGCCATGTTTTTATTTATTCATTCATTCACCATGGAGAAGGCACTGAGAATGCACGTTTTGAGCTTTACTGGACATGCATAAACACACATACACACTGCAAAACACTGTGGGTAAAATTCTGTCTGGCTCATAGGAAAAGTCTTATTGACTATCATGTGCTATACCCGTGCAGTATTGAAAATGCTATCAAATATTGTTATTTTTCTTGGTATCTTAAAGAAGTTAGAAATTCCAGTAAAGACAACGCTAGTTTGTAGAGTATAAAAACTATATAAACTTATGGAATGTCCCCACAATTCACAAAACTATAACCTGTGTATGTGTGTTTGTCAGCTGTTCACTGTCCTCCTCCACCTGAGGTCAAAGACGCAGAGGTTTCAGACTTCAGGAATCAAGATGTTCCTGTCGGGCACATGGTGTCGTATCGCTGTCAGACTGGAGCTCTGATTGGGACCAGAGATTTACACTGTACCCCCAACGGCACCTGGAGCGGCCCTGCTCCTCTTTGCAAAGGTAAAATCACTTTATTCTCATCCCCAGATATTGCCATTTTTGTCCTCTGAACTGTGTTTACATTTCATAATTAATTTAATTCATAATTTTAATGTATTCATAATGTCAATACATTTTTGATCATAATTCTTAGTTCACACTTCAATAGTTTTTTATAACTTTCATTTTTATTTAGTCTCTTTACAATTTTAACAATGCAGACAAAGGAAAAATAACCAACAATATGCAGTTTTAAATGTTTATTTCTCATCTAAAAACTCCTTGCAATTCTTACTATTTCTACCTTTGCAAAACAAACAAACAAACACTGCACATATATATACAATTAAGAAAGAAATAACAAACATTGTTAATTTAAACTCAAAGTTTGTATTTTGACATTTTAATTCAGAACTTTAAGATTTAAGCTTGAATTTGCAAGTTTGCATGTCATAATTTACAATCTTTTTTGTCAAAACAAGATCTAAATTGTGCGATGTAAACTTGGTTCCAAAAACAGATAACTGGGTTGTAAGATGTGAACTTAGAATAAAAAATCCCTCAGTAAAACTCACTTTAAAACAAAATCATTCATTCATTCATTCATTTTCTTTTCGGCTTAGTCCCTTTATTAATCTGGGGTCGCCACAGTGGAATGAACCGCTAACTTATCCAGCATATGCTTTACGCAGCGAATGCCCTTCCAGCTGCAACCCATCACTGGGAAACACCCATACACTCTCATTCACACACATACACTACGGACAATTTAGCTTACCCAATTCACCTATACCGCATGTTTTTGGACTTGTGGGGGAAACCGGAGGAAACCCACGGCAACACGGGGAGAACATGCAAACTCCACACAGAAATGCCCAGTTGAGGCTCGAACCAGCGACCTTCTTGCTGTGAGGCGACAACGCTACCCACTGCCCCACTGCGCCGCTTCAAAATAAAATCAGATATGTGAATTATGTGAAATCTTACAATTTAAAACTTTTTATTTCTAAATTCTGAGTATGTCTCGCAAACAGTGTTGGGTGGAATTAACAAACGTAAAGTAAAGTAACAAGTGGCTGTAATTTATATGACTTATCCAAAGACATGTGCTGTAGGTGAATTGGGTAAGCTAAATTGTCCGTAGTGTATGAGTGTATGTCCTGGTCCTCCAGGTTGGGGGTTGAGCGTTGGGCTACAACTCGCCTCATAAGAAACCCCCCAAAAAACTCGATGTTGCTAAACACCAACATGATGAAGCTAAAGTATCAACTTCGATATAAATGGCCCTGGGAGTAAGTAAGCAAGTAATGCCCTTGCCTTAAATACTGTACATAAATTCAACAGTTCTCTATAAATCAATTCAGAGCAGCAAAGTAATTGTATTTATAATTATTTATTTTTGTTTTCAGATATTTTGCACTATAATTCTGTTTTTAAACTAAATTGTTACATTCATTAAGACGATTGAACATGCTTAAGAAACAATGAATTGATTAAAAAAATTAGTTCATGACCATATAAGAGAAATTGTATGTATCTATATTTTGTCATTACGATTTTTTGCATAATTAAATGTTTCAACTAATGAAGGTTACATTTCTCAGACAATTGCATGTTTAAAAAAACCAAAGAACAATAAATGAATGACATGTATAAAGATTGAGTCAGTCATACTTTTGAAATGTTTATGTTTTGATACATATCCTTAACCTTTCTAAAACATACAGTTAAAGTCCAAATTATTCGCCCTCCTGTGATTTATTTTATTTATTTATTTTTTAAGTATTTCCCAAATGATGTTTAACGGATTCAGGAATTTTTCACAGTATTTCCTATAATATTTTTTCTTCTGGAGAAAATTTTATTTGTTTTATTTCGGCTGGAATAAAAGCTAAAAGTTTCTAACCATTTTAAGGTCATTATTATTAGTCCTCTTAAGCATTTGTTTTAATTGTCTACAGATTAAAACATCATTAAACAATGACTTGCCTAATTAATCTAGTTAAGCCTTTAAATGTCACTTTAAGCTGAATACTAGTATCTTGAAGAATATCTAGTCAAATATTATGTACTGTCATCATGGCAGAGAGAAAAGAATCAGTTATTAGAAATGAGTTATTAAAACTATTATGTTTAGAAATGTGTTGAAAAATCTCTGTTAAACAGAAATTGGGGTAAAAAATATACAGGGGGGGCTAATAATTCAGGAGGGCTAATAATTCTGACTTCAACTGTATATATATTTCTTTTAATAAAGCTAAAACGCCTTGTTTGAATTGTTTGTTTTAATTTCTATTGTCTTAGCATTAAGATTTATAGGAATTCTAGCAGTATTGTGTTGTCATTTTGTACTTTTTTTTTCATAGACAAAGTAATTTAAATACAATTTTAATGATTTAATGAATGACTTTTTTGAACACTGCTCACATTTCAGCACTGCGAATTAATTCTTTATAAACTTTAAGCCCTAAATGAATAAACAGACCATTGAATCCTGTGTTTTCAGACATCAGCTGTCCTCATCCAGACATTCCTCGTGGATCCAGAATGAGGGGCTTCAGGTCCGTCTATAAATACGGGAACAGCGTCACCATCGCCTGCAGTCCTGGATTACGACTCTACGGGGACAGTTTCATCACTTGTGGAGCCGACGGAAACTGGACACCAAAACTACCAGAGTGCAGGCGATAAAACGCAAACCAGTAATCCACAACACAGCCATCCGCAAGTCAGAATAAAGCTTTTCTCATGCTATAGTTCATTCAGATCAGCAGATCACTATTTAGTATTTACACATTATTTATTGGCACAAAGTAACTATTTTCTGAATGTATTTTTCTGTTAAAGGGTTAGTTCACGCAGAAATGAAAATAAGCTCATTATTTACTCACCCTCAAGGCATCCTAGGACTTTCTTAAGAAAATAGTAATTAGTTACTGCAATTAAATTACATTTCTTCTGTAAAAAAATATATTTAAAGAATTACTTTACATTTTTTGGTCATTTTAGTACAGTTACTTACAATGCCCTCATTTTAAATGCTTTACAAAAATTTAATAGTTCTATATAAATCATTTGAGAGAAGCAGAGTTAATGTTTTTTATTTTACTTTTTTTTGTTATACAGTTACAGCGGGGGAAATAAGTATTGATCATGTTTTTTGGTCATGTTTTTTGTCATTGGTCATGTTTTTTCCTGGGAATAATGTTTCTAAAGGAGCTGTTGACATGGGATTGAAGCAGATTTTGAGAAAACCCAAACAACACAAACATAAAACTATAACTAAACAAACCAATCTGAAAAATTGGTTGTGTGTAATAACAATGGAGTGACACAAGGAGAAAGTGCTGAACTACTGAAATGGTAATGGTGATTTAGCAATTTAAAAAAGTCCAATAAAGTGCATCCATAATTCAAAGGTGCTCTATGTAAGTTTTTGACTCTTCTAAAGCATAAAAATACCATAATATGTTTGCAGGTATTTAAGAAACATGCTAAGTGAACATTCTTGTTTATCTTGTTTGGTTATTTTTACCCGCCCACTGCCAGTTGAGCCAATTATATTTCAGCACCCCGGGTTGCCTTGATGGAAAACTGCATATTTCATTCATTCAGGAAGGCTCTCAAAGCATGCGTCCGTGACCGAAATGCAACCTCCGGTGGACAGTAGCAGACTCCGAAATGAGATGCAGATTCAGAGATCCACATGAGGTTATTAATTAGCTAATAATATAAATATTAGGAACGTAAACATTAGATGAGCTGGTAACATTGTAACCCTGTGTTCTAACAACACGCTACGTGACGAGATTTGCAGTGATAAGCAGTTTAGCTGTTTGCACCAGACGAAACACGACAGAAATTTAAATACAGCCATTCAGAAGCACAGAATAACGTTACTGCACTCCAGCGAAATGGTAAGGTTTATAATCTAATTAATACATATTAAACCTCTTTAACATTATTAAATGTAGATGCTGAATCACTGATTTGTGTTGGCTTGCACTGATTCACAGTTCTGAAGTTCAATTTCAAATGGTTTATTTTCCAGATCTGAGGTGAACTATCTGCTGCTGCTTTCAGTATATGGCAATAAATGTCATGTGGCATTCAAACTCACATTATTAGCATTTCACACTGAATAGAGCACAATACGTGTACCTGAGCTGATCATTGTCAGTTTATCCTGTTGTTCAGCTGTGAGAAATAGAAGACATTTCTAATATATTAATTCGAGGAGTTGGTTAGAACAAAAACTGCTTTTAATATGGAGAATATTTCTTCTATTGCGTGCCGTTGCTTTTATTTAGAACAGTTTAAATCAGCCTTTAGGCTGGATAGTCAGGCTCACTCCTTTTGGTCCTCAATCTAGCAACCTGCACTTGCGTTTGTTTTGATCAAGGAATCCAATACCTAGTTCAACCACTGGGTGTCAAACTTACATACTGCACCTTTGCATTTTATTAAATCTATTGAGTGTGAAGCACAAGCAGAAGCAAAGTGAAGCGAGATGAAAAAAAAACACTCCAGCAGGTGGCGTTAATACACCAAAAACATACAGCTCAAGAGAAGGAGAAGATGGCGACAGCCATTTATAGCCAGTTACAAAGTTAAAAGTATTAAATGTACAAAAGTACAAAGTTATAAAGTTTAAAGTATAAAATGAAGGAGAACCTTTTTTCCCACCCCTGAAGCCACATATGGCACTTTTAATTACAGATGGATGCATTTTATTGGACTTTTTTTTTTTCTTTGCTGTTGAAAAAAACACCAACTTGTTGCCATTGTAGAGCACAAGATATTTATATATTTTTAAATAACTTTGACTAGAAAGTCACTAGCCTTAAGGGTGAGTAAATTATGGGCTAATTGATTTTTTTTGGTGAACTAACCCTTTAATCTGACGCATTATGGATACCATTTTTTATTTTTGCTTATATTTTGTTTCAATTCAGATTTTTAATTATTTTTTTATTTAGTATAGATAAACCACCCAAAAGAACAACATTCTTCCTTACAAAACACGTAAGCTGGTTTTATCCACAACCCTGTATTCAAGGATTAATCAGCATAGTTTCACGTACACTCACTGAAGGCTGGCTCCACATGCCAATGTTTGCTAGTCAACAGGACTTTTGTCCCACTTCCAGTAACACAAATCTAACCAGAAAGAGCTAACCATTTAAAAGGGATAGTTCTCCTGAAAATGAACATTTCCTCATCATTTACTAACAATCAAGTGGTTCCAAACTTTGAGTTTCTTGCTTCAGTTGAACACAAAACAAGATATTTTGAAGAATGCTGGAAAAACAGCCATTAACCTCCATAGTAGAAACAAAAAAATACTATGAAAGTCAATGGCTGTTCCAGCATTCTTCAGTATATATTTATTTGTGTTCAACAGAAGAAAGACACTCAAACAGGTTTGGAACAAGTGGAGGACAGCGGTGGAAAGAGTGCAGAAAAATCATACTCAAGTCATACTCATACTCAAAGTACCATTACTTGCCCAAATATGTAGTGCAAGTAGAGTAAATCTACTGAGTATCTGTTGTAAATATGAGTAAGTATCTCAAGTAACTCAAAGTATGAGTAAAAAGTAGCCCTTTTAAAAGTACACGTGAGTAATGAGTATTAGGCTGTGAAAAGTTGATGCGTTTACATGCTATGTATGCAGGGATGTGCAAACGTAATATTCTGTAGTGCATTTAGTGATTGTTTTAGACTATTTCGTGATTTCAGTCATCATACAGTAGACATCTTCATCTTCTCATCAGTGACATGCTGTCTAAACAGTCTCTGGGTCATTGCGTGTGATGATTTTTGACATCTTCTTGGACACTTTTGTGGTTCACTGCATTTATGAAGCGCCCATGTTTGTTTAGTATGATGCAATGTACTTTCTATGAGCGATTTGATTGGACAGAAATCACAGGACTGATTTTCTACTTCAGCCAATGCTCATAGACAAGAAAAAACACAGTAGTGACTACAGTTTGAAGGAAAATAGTAGAGTAAACGCACCGATACAGCACTAAAAATGTACTAAAGGGAAAGTGAAAGTACACATTTTTAAAACTACAATTCCTGAGAGAAAACTACTCAGTCATTTGAGTATCCATAAATGAGTATTCATTACTTTACACCACTGGTGGAGGATGAGCAAATAATGACAGAATGTTCATTTTTGGGTGAACTATCCCTTGAAGTTTCGCTCATGTGTATTATTTTCTCAGGTTAACAAAGAGGCTATGAGTGTAAAATCAATTGCACATGAAGCCATAAAAATCCCCAGCTTATTACAATAATTGTCCTGCTTATTACAAGGCTGCGTCTCTAATCATTACACAGATAATAAAATAACCTCCACTCTTAAATCAGCATTTTACGTCTGAGACCACAGCAGAATACAAGGAGAGATGTGAAACTACTGCAGCTGTGCTCATTTTAACACTGCTCCAAATATAAAGACACACAGGGATTGGCCGAATTAGGGATGGCAATTTCTCAGAAAATCGCATGTAATTAAATGTGAAAATGTCATGAGTGTTAGCGAAGTCTGTTGATTAAAGGTAATAATTAGGGATGCTCTGATCAGGATTTTTGCAGTCGTTGCTGAGTACTGATTCCTTGTCATGGTGAGTACTGATATTGATGCTTTATAATGCATGGAGATCTCGCCTTACCTAAGAAAATAAATGAAGGATGTTGCATATAATCCCTTAAACAAGTCTCTTATAACCATTTAGTGTGGACGTGTCACGGTCAGAAGCAGCTTTACAGGAAATAATAAAACAGATTTAAAAAAATTGGTGAGAAAAATGACTAATAAAGCAATTTAGAAACATTGCAAATGATGGAAGAAGAATTCAACGTGTCTCTTAAATATTCAAGTTTAAAACAAATAATTTTAACCTTTTTTATTTCATAAACGTTTTCAGCCAGGTTTTAGTGAACTTGCAATATTGGTCAAAAACCCAGAACGTTCAGTTCTTATATATGTAAAAAGGCTCTCGCGATCTGTTCTCTTGCTAATTCCTTCTCGTCTCCATGATTTACAGGGTATTTTATCTCATTTGTGGGCGTCATCGAGCCACTATGAATATGCGCGAAACTCACAGAGCCTCCAGCAGAGCTCAAATGGTTGGATGAGACGTTAGATAGGGTCGATCACTTCGTGCGTCCTCCCCTGCGTGTTAACCCGTAAACAAACACCTGCGATCGGTTCATGAGATTGGCCAGATTGGCGAGTACCGATCGAGTCATAAAATGTGATTATACCGATGTCCGGCCGATTGATCAGAGCATCCCTAGTAATAATTATAGTACGTAATGTTGAGTTTCTTACACAGACTGATCATTTCCCTTTATAAGACCTCAGTGTATTGTCAGGTATTAGTTTTAATTTGCCTCTATATATATTTTCGACTCTAATAAATAGTCAAATTGAATGCTGCTGTCTGACACTATTTATCGTATTTCATATACTTCTTTTTAATCCTCTTTTTTTAATGTAAGGCACTTCTTAATTATCATTGTGTATGATATGTGCTATATGAATAAACTTGCCTTGGCTAGTTATTGGCTTGATTTTATAAGTCATCAAGGACCACGATTTCAGCTAAATATCTTCTTTGTAATGCCGCAGTCACACTAGAGTTTGAGCTTGCAAAATTCTGTATGGCGCTACGAAAAGGGGCAGGATTAAACAAGATGATTAGACAATAAAATGAGCGATTGCTCCATATTTTACATTTCTGTATGTAACGGAGGCCAGCTAGTAAGTGCTGTGCAGTTAAACCTCACTCCTCTGACCTCTAAAGGTGCTCTAGCGACAGATGCTAGATGGTCTTTAGCCTCCTTGTTAGAGCAACCGACTCCCATGTGGAAGGTCACCAGTTCGATCTTAGCCCGGAGCGGGTTGGGTGGTGTAGGACCGGCGGGGTTACATTGGTGCCGTGACCCGGATGAGAGTGAGGTTTAGGGGGGTGAGTGTAACGGAGGCCAGCTAGTAAGTGCTGTGCAGTTAAACCTCACTCCTCTGACCTCTAAAGGTGCTCTAGCAACAGATGCTAGATGGTCTTTAGCCTCCTTGTTAGAGCAACCGACTCCCATGTGGAAGGTCGCCGATCCGATCGGGGTTACATGTACAGAGAGGTCATGGTTTGATCTTCGATTGGGCTCATGCAGTCACGTGATATGATTTCGTAGGTCAGAGTTCACTAAGTTTGAACTTTCCAACGCAGCGAACTGTGAAACTTGTCGCACGAGTTTGCGTCTGTCGCATTGGCATGCGTATGAATGAAAGTCTATAGGGCGAAAAGTGCAGCGTGACCGCGGCTTTACTGGAGTGTAATAAATGGATGGATGGATGGTCTGAGAGAAAGTAAATTAACAACAAACCCTTATTTAGATTAAACTCTTTATTGTTTTATTCCATAATACAATATTGAACTATACAATTTATTTTAAAAACAAAACACAGAGCTTTTTGACTTTCATAAGAACGTCATTCAGGCCGCAATTTAAAAAAAAAGCTTTGTGATAATATTGTACAAATCTATGGATGTAAACTCCAAGTCTGCATTTCGACATGAAACTCGGAATTCCAAGGGAAAGAAATGTCCGAATTGTAAGATAAAAGTGTAATTCCAGCATCAGTGAGTCTACGTTTGATGGCACATTGGAGGAACTCGTCGATCCTCCACTACAAGCGTGAGCGGTACCTTTCTACCGGTAAGTTTATACTTTGTGGCACATTATGAGTGTCGCTGCATTATACATTTTTCAAAAATATTTCCCAAATTCTGTTTAACGGGGAGACTTTTTTTAAACATGTTTAATAGTGTTAATAGTTTTAGTAACTAATTTCTTATGTCTGTGCCATGACGACGACAGTACATAATATTCTAGTATAGTATACTAGTGACGGCTGACTTCTTAAAGCTTCGAAACCTTTACGGATCTTTTGTTTCGAAACAGTGGTTCGGAGCGTTTATCAACGTGATCACGTGATTTCAGTAAGTGAGGATTTGTTACATCATTACTGTTTCAAAACATCTTGAAAATTCAATGTTTCTCCACTTGGGGGCGATCTGTGTAATACCAAATCAATCAAAATATTAGTATTTTCTTCGCCTGTTATTGTTTTATTTTGCATGTCTGCCAAACTTCAGATTCGCTCGAGTCATGCATTAAGCGCTCGAAATACTCAATTCGTGACGTGTTATTCGCTCAAATAGCATCATTTGCGCCGCCTCATTCACATGAACATCACTACAGGATGTCTAATTACTGTCTTTTATTGATTTAACATGTAAATCACTCGCGCTCAACGCTTCATCCGCATCTAGTGTGAACACCATAATGGATCTTTTGCTTGGGTTTTTGTTGCATTTACATGGTTCTGACCAGCAGGTGTCCCTAGCACATGGTGCTTCGAAACAGTGAATCATTTTGTGATCTCCCATCACTACTAGATACTAGTGTTCAGTTTAAAGGCTTAACTAGGCAAGTCATTGTGTAACAATGATTTGTTCTGGGTTGGCAGGGTGGCTCAGTGGTTAGCAATGTGGCCTCACAGCAAGAAGGTTGCCGGTTCGAGTCTCGGCTGGGTCAGTTGCCATTTGTGTGTGAAGTTTGCATGTTCTCCCTGTGTTGGCGTGGGTTTGGATTAACTTAATTGTCCGTAGTTTATCAGTGTGTGTGAATGCATGTGGGAGTGTATGGATGTTACTCAGTACTGGGTTGCAGCTGGAAGAGCATCCGCTGCGTAAAACATATGCTGGATAAGTTGGCGGTTCATTCCGCTGTGGCGACCTCTTAAATAGACACCAAGCCGAAGGAAAATGAATAAATGTTTTGTTCTGTAGACTATCCAAAAAAATATATAATTTCTTAAGGAGGTGACTGATGTTGACCTTGCCAGTTTTAAATTAGATTATTCCAGCTAAACTAACAGAAATAAGACTTTCTCCATGATAAAACTGTTGTAGGTTTCCTCACTCTGTTAAACATTAGTTGGGAAATATTTGAAAAATAACTAAAATAATAATTTTTCTAATGTTTATCTGATCTGATTCTGCGTGTATTTTAGGATGCAGTGGTGTCGCACTGTCGAGGCATAGCTTTAATACGGAAGGGAGCAGGAGCAGAAGCGATGGCCACCGTCCTCTTCAGACTCAGAGTTTCTCCTTCAGCAGGTAGGAAAGTAAAATGCTGCATGAGAGAGATGAAGAAGAGGAAAAGCTCCATACCGGCCAGCTGCTCACCTGGACACATCCGCTTACCTGCAAAAACAACATCTGACTCAGTAAACCTGCTCACCGCCTAACATATAAAGAGCTAAAAATGAGATTATACACCATCATTCAATTATCGGCACATTAAATAGATCTGTATTTTTAATTCAATAAGGATGCATTAAATAGATCAAAAGTGATAGTTATGCAATAAAATTTCCAGTTAAAATAGCATGCACCATCAAACTAAAACTATTAGAACTTAAAGATCAAATCAGAGAAAGATTTCTGAAGGATAAAGTGACACTGAAAACTGGAGTATTATGCAGCATTAAAAAATTCAGCTTTACATCATTGGAAAAAATTACATCTGTAAATTCAGTTCATCTTTATTTCTCTAGCGCACGTGTCAAAGCCAGTTCCTGGAGGGCCGCAGCTCTGCACAGTTTAGCTCCAACCCTAATTAAACACATCTGATCAAACTAATTGAGTGCTTTAGGCTTGTTTGATACCTACAGATAGGTGTGTTGAAGCAGGGCTGGAACTAAACTCTGCAGGGCTCCGGCCCTCCAGGAATTCACTTAATTGAAAGCAGCTTAACATAGAAGTTCTAGTAAATGTAAACTGTCTCAGTCCAGTTTTCAGAGTTAAAGTTCAGTGTGATTTAATTTTCACTGCTGAAAGTCCAAACACTGAAGAATAAATCCATCGATGCATCCCAAACATAGCAAGCCAGTGGCGAGGAACAAAATTGACGAACACCAATTGACGAAAGTGAAGGAAAAAAAACCTCGAGAGAAACCAGGCTCAGTTGGGCACGACCATTCCTCCTCTGGCCAAACTTCTTGAGTATTGAGCTATAATATACTATATCTATATTGAACTATAATAATATTTAACAACTTTAATGTATTTTTAATCAAATAAATGCACCTTTACTTATACTACAGTATAAAAGTCAAAAACATAAAACCACTAGTGTATAATATATACACTGTAAAAAGCAATTAGTTATTTTACAAAGGGTTTACTCACTTTTTGAAAGTAAAGTCAACTAATTGCATTTTCCAGTGTTTGCGTATATACAGTTAAAAAATCTAAATTATTAGCTCTCCTGTGAAATTTTAATTCTTTTTAGTGTTGTTTAGCACAGATTTCCTCAACACTAGTATTAATAACTCATTTCTGATGACAGTACATAATATTTGACTGATTTTGCAAGAGACTAGTATTCAGCTTAAAGCGACAGTTAACATAATAACCTAGTGAAGTCTTTAAATAAGCAAGTCATTGGTTTGTTCTGGAGCCAATCGAAGCTATTAGTTCTTAATAATATTGACCTTAAAAATTAAAACTGCTTTTATTCCAGCCAAACTAAAATAAGACTTTCCCCAGAAGAAGAAATACTGTGAAATGTTCTTGCTCTGTTAAACATCACCTGGGAAATATTTGATAAAGAATCAATCCATCACAGGAGGGCAAATAATTTAGACTTCAACTATTTATATAGATATAGTGTGTGTGTGTTTATTAAGTTCCTCCTCATAACTCACCTATTGAAAAGGGGATGAAGTTTTCCCTCTTCACAAATTTGCCGTTTTCATCCAGAAAGTGAGCCGGGTTGAACTCATTGGGGGTGTTGTACTCATTCTTGTCCTCTAGGATTGGCTTCAGCATCGGCAACACCATCACACCCTGTCAATAATGGTATAATAATTAAACCTATACAAATAGTAATGGTCCTACAATCTCTTTTAGCTGATTAATGAAGTATTTTGGAAGATTTGTTGCGATCAGGATTTTAGGTATTAAACCACCTGTTCCACTGCACTGCGTGATATCACTCCGCCTGGTGCACCAGCAGCGTTTCTTGACTATTAGACCAGAATGAGCATATAGTTCCCAGCAATATTGGCCTAGAAAATAGTCTTTTCATTTGATGTCAGTTTTATTACACAATGTAACTACAGAAGACTCGAGCTTTAAATAGGAAAATTATCAAAACTTTTTTTTTTATTTTTACAAAATGCTAATGGTCTAATTCGATTCAGTTCATTACGCTAAGCTAAGCTAAAAACTGTTTAACTCTAGCAGACAAAAAGTAGTGTTCCTTTGAATCATTACTTAATATTTTTAAATAATAACTAAGTTACACAAATTTATGGCTTTAAACAGACATAAATACTGGTTGTAGGGCTACGAACAACAGTAATTAGCTTACAACCTAATTAACAGCATTTTCAATGTTGTCAGCAAACATTGTGTTTTTCTGTCTACACTTTTATAAATAAATACTTTTTTAATTATAGCTATTTTCCAGTAAAATGTTCCAGTACTGGGTTGCAGCTGGAAGGGCGTCCGCTGCGTAAAACATATGCCGGAGTAGTTGGCGGTTCATTCCACTGTGGTGACCCCTGATAAATAAGGGACTAAGCTGAATGAAACTGAATGAATGAATTACAGCTAGCTAGCTACTGTTATAGCTACATACCATATTTTGTTCAGTTCAGATTTGAAGTGACTGCCAGTTGACAAGCGGGAAAGGAATAAAACGGCATTGAAAAAATAGCCTAACTAGAACAACAGTAAACCACATGGAAGAGCCCAACAAAAAAAACATAATAGAATAATTACAGTTTGATAAATGGAAGGTAAAAATTTATACGACAATCAAAAACCCCTGATATTTCATGACTTGACTTGAACAAAATAAAATTCTGTGACTTTCAATGACTCGAATGGACCTTTTAAAATTCCACGACATTCCAGAAATGCCATGACCCGTGGTAAATCCATCTATGACTTTGAGGTTAAAGTCTGCAAGAACTGGAAGCTGCAACCATTTGTTTGATTTCGTATTGTGACGCAGTTCCTAGTGCACAGATGTCAAAGCCAGTTCCTGCAGAGTTTAGTTCCACCCCTGCTTCAACACACTCACCTGTAGGTTTCAAACAAGCCTGAAGGACTCAATTAGTTGGATCAGGTGTGTTTAATTAGGGTCGGAACTAAACTGTGCAGAGCTGCGGCCCTCCAGGAACTGAGTTTGACACACACGTCCTAGAGAAACGGAATATTAAATGAGAAAACAGTGGGCGTGGCTTGTTTTTGTCTACTGCGAGCTGATTGGATGTAGTAAAGTAGGCTTTTCATTCAGAAATACGGGGAAAAGGGTTTGGGGAGAGTTATTACAATCTAACAGACTCCTCCTCCTCACCATTTCTGTTTGTTGTCAAAATTGACAGCTGGAGGGGGCGTGGTTAAGTGTGTAAGCCCCGCCCACTACCTCAGACAGACCTAATCTGAGAGTTTAACTGAAAACAAACAGGAAGTGCATTTTCAGATTTCAATTAAAGATTACAAGGGCAAACAACTTATTTTGCTTAATGACACGCACAGATGAATTGTTCACCACAAAACTAGCAATGTGAGCTAACAAAATCCCTATGGTTAGTTTGGCTCTCATGTGTACTTTAACATATGACTTAGCATTTATTCGTCTCACCTTTGGGATCAGAAATCCTGCTACTGTGGTGTCTTTGCTGGCGACTCTGGGTGGAATAAAGGCCAGGACGTTTGCAAACCTCTGAACCTCATGCATGACTGCATATGTGTACGGCAGATGAGCCCTGTCCTCCATCATTGGCTGACGTGACTGTCCAATCACCTGATCGATCTCACCATGCACTTTCTCTATGGGAAATCAACAGGGAGAGCATATGAGTGTTAATAGATAAGTGCCATAAAGTGACATTTAAAGGCTTAACTAGGGTAATTAGGCAAGTCATTGTATAACAGTGGTTTGTTCTGTAGACAATCCAAACAAATATTGCTTAAGGGGGCAAATAATATTGACCTTAAAATGTTTTTAAAACCATTAAAACTGCTTTTATTCTCGCCGAAATAAAACAAATAAGACTTTCCCCAGAAGAAGAAATATTATAGGAAATACTGTGGAAAAATTCCTTGCTCTGTTAAACATAATTGGGAAATATTGGAAAAAGAAAATCACAGGAGGGCGAATAATTCTGGCTTTAACTGTATATGGTAACCCACCTTGCACATCTGGATACTTGGCCATGTAGAGTAAAGCCCAAACCAGTGTTTTAGCAGTGCTTTCTGTCCCCGCGCCAAACAGATCCAGCACACAGTGAATCAGGTTTTCCTCGGTGAACTCGGCCTCGCTGTCCTTACACTGGGAACAATGGTAAAATGAAGAGGATTTAACCGGGGGACGCACAATACTGGGGAAATATGCATGAGCAACATTGTGGCTGAGTACTGCAATAACAATAGCAATAACAATAGCATTTCTTTAAGGAAATGTTATATTGCAAGAAATATTGTTCTTTTTTTAATGCTGTTTCTATTATTATCTCTTTTAAAAAACAAAAAAGGTAATGATCGTACTAAATTAAATATGTAAAAGACATTTCCTGATCGCATTAAATGTAATTCAGCATTAAACAAAATGTATGTTGAGCAAATTGTGAACCGTTGCCCCCTACAGATGAACTTCAGAACAGCAGTATGTGAAATGCAGACTTGAGCAAAAATACCAATAGTATCTGGATGCAGACTTGGATTTGCAAGCTGAGACTGCATATCCATGGTGCGAATTACAGGGGGTTTGACCCCCCTAATTAATGCTTGATCCCCCCTGAAGGACGTAAAAACAATGTGTGAGAGGTCAGCCCTCTAAATAGTGATAAATATAGTTTGCTCTGATCTGCATCTTAAATAATAATATGATTAATTAAAATAATA
This sequence comes from Danio choprae, assembly GCA_903798125.1. Classification (NCBI taxonomy): domain Eukaryota; kingdom Metazoa; phylum Chordata; class Actinopteri; order Cypriniformes; family Danionidae; genus Danio; species Danio choprae. Next base: position 10,984,746 of record CAIGQW010000298.1, on the reverse strand, counting down.
AATAATACAAATATAAATTTGACCACCCCAGAACGGTTCATACCATAGTGAATGCATAATCGCGCCAATCAGTCTATGAGGAAAAAAGTCATTCAACAGTCTGAAACCTGTTTAGAGCAGCGCTTGACAACATAAGTGTTCACAAGATGTGTTTGTTTCTACGTATAGCCTAAAAGTAAAGTCAAATTAGCTGCATAGTTTGAGCTACAGTAACCTCTGGACCAGCTAGTCAGAGGATACTGTAGGTCAGAATACACTAAATATCCCACAAAACACTTTAAAAATTAGATGCAATTTAAATAAATACATACATTTGGATTTACTGATGCATGTATTACACAAACTAACATTGCTGAAAACGTTGATCCCCTGATCGTCAATGTATAATTCGCACCCTGTGCATATCTCAGACTTGCAATGTCAGACACAATGCACTTGATGGAGCTAGTGATGTCACTGTGAGGGGTGGGGTTAGGTGAGCGCATTAAAAAGCATTGCATGCAGCTCACCTTGCAACTGCACCAAGTCTGCATCCAGACGCCGCTCCAAAATACTGGTTCAGTATATACATAATGAACCGGTATTTTTGCAGTAGCGGTATCTAATACTAGCATTACATGTGGAATCCCACAAGGTTCAATTCTGGAATTTTAACGGGATTTTTTGTTGTGCGAGGGCAAACTCTTCAGCAGGATAGCACTCCTTCACATACTTCAGCCTCCAGATTAAAGTTCCTGAAAGCAAAGAAGGTCAAGGTGCTTCATAATTGGCCAGCCCAGTCACCAGACATGAACATTATTGAGCATATCTGGGGTCAGATGAAGGAGGAGGCATTGAAGGTGAATCCAAAGACTCTTGATGAACTCTGGGAGTCCTGCAAGAACGCTTTCTTTGCCATTATGACTTTAATAATACGTTATTTGCGAGATGTATGGATGCAGTCCTCCAAGCTCATGGGAGTCATACACAATATTCATTCTGTTTCCACTGCAGCATGACTTTATATTCTAGACTGTACATTATTTCTGTTAAGTGACGAGACTTTTGTCTAAGCTAAGTCAGACCTTACTGTCCTAATTAAATCATTAAAAATCAAGGCATGATCATATTTTATTTAGGTAAAATAAGCGTAATCTAGAGGCCTTCGCCTTTCATATAAGCCACTTCTGATACCAAATGATCAACTAGAAGTCAAGTTATTATTTGCTGTTCCTAAAACTTGGATAGGACACAAGACTTCTGTCAGGTAGTGTATAAGAGCATAATAATGCAAATAGCCATAAACGCATTTAGATTCTATAATTTGATGTTAAAAAGGTAAATGTCCTATTATATATACTATTAAATGTCCTATTAGGTAAATGTCCAGTTATATACTTTGACATCATTGAACGTAAATGTCATTGTAAAATGGCTTTAATGTTATTATTGTGAATTTGTATATATATATATATATATTGCAATGGCAAAAATGATTGAGGTCATCTCTAATTGCACAATATGTTGATTATTGTGACAGACCTAATAAATCGCAACTAGAAAATTAAATACCATCATATACTTCAAATGGACCACTGGAGTTCACTTGATTTCCTTGAAACGCATGATGTATCGATGTGAAACAATCCTGAAATAATTCGTCAAGTTACCTTCTCGATTTCGTCCAGATAACAGTCAATATAATCTCTAGGACTGGCTGGGTTTCGGTCCTCCTTGTGCTTGTTGATTTCCTCCTGGAAAAACTGCTTCAGCTTGGTGAGGTTGGCAAACGCTGTCTGGTGTTTTCCCGGCAGCAAGGGCATCACGGTGGGAAACGCGTTATACAACTGTTGAGGGATGAACACACTCCGTCATTAGAAATCTTCACTAAAGCACATTTCAAAAGGGCTGCACAATATATGTTTACAGCATGAATATCGCAATGTGTGCATCCGCAATAGTCAAATCGCAGGATCCGCAATGTTGAATCGGCATTATTATTGACCAGAATTTGAAAACACTCATGATTTGTGGAGCTTTTGCTACGTTTAACCATAAAGTTACCAAAACATTTATTATTTATGTGTGTTTTTATCATTTA
>CAIGQW010000298.1:10959720-10977666 GCA_903798125.1 Danio choprae | reverse complement strand
ATGGAGAAAAATATTCATTTTCATAATTGGGTGTACTTATATATGCTGAGCACTGTACATGTTCAAATACATTATGTAAATATGGTCTATTATATATAATAAATCTGTATTTTTATATTATTTTCAGTTAATGTTTCAATAACTATCTTGTATAGATTCTGGGCTCTATTTTAATGATCTAAGCGCAAAGTCTAAAGAACATGGTGTAAAAGCATTAAGAGTGTCCGAATCCACTTTTGCTATTTTAAGGACGGAAAAAATACGCTTTGTGCTTCGGCGCATGGTCCAACAGGGTTGTACTTATTCTCTTAATGAGTTCTGGGTGTGTTTTGAGCATAACGTGCATTAAACCAATCAGAGTCTCATCTCCCATTCCAGTTGCGTCGCGCCATGGCGCATTTGCTATTTACATGACGGACTTTGTAAGTGTAAAAACTGAACGCTTCACTAGCGAGAAAACAGTTAAACAGAGCATCTGCAGCGCGAGGATGAAGAACGAGCCTCCTCCATTCGGCCTCTTTACTTTCTCTTTACTTTACTTTTACTCTTTACTCCTTTACTTTGGTGGAGTAAGGAAACAGAGGTAGACTCACTCCGTTGAAGACATCCATCAGCCTACATATTTAACTTCGTTCGTTAAGCGCACAGATCTGTTTCAAAACTATTTCTACATTCAGTTCTAATTTTCACGAATAAACGAACAATAATAATGAAGTGTGGTCAAACAACTGAGCTATATCCAAACGCACGTCCTGTTCTCATGCCCCATACGGTGATGCAGACGTCTCCAAAACCCCACAGGCGGACAAATCTAAACTAGTTTTTATTCAAACAAAAATAAATATGCATATAATAAATAATACTGCTAATAATAATAACATTATACAAATGCAGGTTGTCATGAATAAACTGAAAAAAGCCTCGAGGGGAAGAAGGCATGCAGGCAGTGCTTTTTATATTTATGTAGAAAATAATCATTTTTGTAACATTTTAATCCTTTAATTGTTTTAATATTGGTGTAATGCTGTACATCCTGTGTGTATTAAGCCGTGTTTAAGTGTTTGGACCTGCATAGGCGCATAACTAACGCGCTGGACTTTAGAGCATCTTTTAGTTGGTCAATGGCTCGGTCTATTTCAGTTCCTCAAAATAGCAACGCGCCAACAATGCGCCTTAACACACCTCCTTTATAGACCAGCACACCCATGAGTCCACAGTGGCGCAAATGGATTTGCTGTTTAAACAACGTGCCGCAAAACGTGAACATGACTGCTGCGCTGGTCTGAAAATAGCAACAAATCGATAATCCATACACGTTTAGTGCCTTATTATGGCGGGTGTATGATAGGGCTCTGTATGTTTCATTAGATTAGCATTTTAAAGAATGAAGTGACACATTTAGATGGTTGTTTGTCACCAACTATTCATTCATTCATTCATTTTCATTTCGGCTTAGTCCTTTTATTAATCTGGGGTCGCCACAGCGGAATGAACCACCAACTTATCCAGCATATGTTTTACGCAGCGGATGCCCTTCCAGCTGCAACCCATCTCTGGGAAACATCCACACACACCCATTCACACTCATACACTACGGACAGTTTAGCTTACCCAATTCACCTATAGCGCATGTCTTTGGACTTGTGGGGGAAACCGGAGCACCCGGAGGAAACCCACGCCAACACGGGGAGAACATACAAACTCCACACAGAAACACCAACTGACCCAGCCGAGGCTCGAACCAGCAACCTTCTTGCTGTGAGGCGAACGTGCTATCCACTGCGCCACCGTGAGGCCCTGTCACCAACTATTGGTGTAATAATGTCATTTCTACACACTTATTAAATCAGAACTTCAACTTTTTAATTAATAATTTCATCTTATTATCTCGTAATTTCGACTTAAGTCAATAAAATTCATCACATTTACCCTAAAATCACTTCATTTGGATCAGAAAGCAATACTGAATGTCTTTATTCATTTTGCTTAAGCAGGCTTGTCAAGTTAATAACGTGAGTCGAAATATTTATTCTAAGAAATGAGACCAAAGAAGACAATCAATCATTGTGCGGCGCAATTAAAAATAAGTTCAAAATCTGAACCTCAAAACCTCACGATGGCATGTTTCTGTACGTCAAGCGGCTGGTGTACAAATGCGGCAGTCATGTGTTATTAATGCAATGTGCTGTTCTGAATGAGGAGCATACAGTCTCAATTTTTGCTCCTGTGGTCATAGGATCACTGGATTTAAAAGCTGATCTATGTTTCTATATGAATTAACTTCTTTATTGCAAGAAACCGGAAAATCTGATTTCTCATGTTGAATTATACATGAAGAATCCCTGCAGCCTATGGATTGTATGCTATTAAAGGGACAGTTCACCCAAAAATGAATATTTACTCACTATTTACTCTCCCTTAAGTGGTTCCAAACCTTTAAGAGTTTCTTTCTTCTGTTGAACACTAAATGAAGATATTTTGAAGAATGTTGAAAAACTGGCAGCACGGTGGCGCAGTGTGTAACACAATCGCCTCACAGCAAGAAGGTTGCTGGTTCAAGCTCCGGCTAGGTTAGTTGGCGTTTCTGTGTGGAGTTTGCATGTTCTACTCGTGTTGGTGTGGGTTTCCTCCGGGTGCTCCGGTTTCCCCCACAATTCCAAAGACATGCGGTACAGGTGAATTGGGTAGGCTAAATTGTCTGTAGTGTATGTGTGTGAATGAGTGTGTATGGATGTTTCCCAGTGATGGGTTGCAGCTGGAAGGGCATCCGCTGCGTAAAAGATATGCTGGATAAGTTGGCGGTTCATTCCGCTGTGGCGACTCCAGATTAATAAATGAACTAAGCCAAAATGAATGAATGAATGTTGGAAACTGCTAACCATTGACTTCCATTGTAGGAAAAGCAAATGCTATGGAAGTTAATTGTTACCGGTTTCCAGCATTCTTCAAAATATCTTCTTTTGAGTTCAGAAGAAAGGAACTCAAACAGGCTTTGAACAAGAGGAGGATAATGAGTGGATGATGACAGAGTATTCAGATTTGGGTGAACTGTCCCTTTAAGAGATTTGAACGTTTACTACTACAAATCTAATAGATACTCCAGCAAAAATAAAGGGTAATTTCTATTATACAAATGTAAAAAAAGAGGACCTTTCCTACAACAGCATCGTCACGTTTTATATTAGTTTATATTGGTTACAGGGCGGATGTTGCGTTCTCTGTCTCTCTCGCTCTCGTTAACATGCTTAAATACTTGTGCTACATGACAATATAAAAGCTTTGTTAGTCCTCGTGTATGAGATTTAAGGTTTGGGAGTCTGTTCTGACATGAAAGCGTCAGAGTTGACGTCATTCGCTACGGTTTTTAATGATGCGCGACTCACATTGACGGGTGAAAATCCGATCTACCTGCTTACAGTGCACACACGAGGGCACGGATCCGATTCATATCGGATAAATTTACACATACGAACAAGGCCTGAATCTGATTTGAGTAAATCGGAATCTATGTGATTTTTCCCTGCTGATGCTGCGTTCACACCAGACGTTACTGTGCGTCAACACAAATAGACATCCTGCGGCGCGAGTTGAGCGTTCTGCGCGTTTGATGTGCTTAATGCGCGACTCCTGAGTTGGAAAACCTGAACTTCAGCAGACATTCGTGCTGCATAAACCAATCATGAGCTTGCGATTGTAGCGATTATGACTTATTGCCTGTTGTCGGTTTCCCGAGGGGAAATCCTCCTGCCAACACGGGACAACAGTTCATCAAACTGGGCTTGGCTCAGTCTGAAGCACCGCTGAAAGCCTCCATCATCCAGGTATAGTTTCTGGAGGAGCTGATGAACTCACAGAGCTGGGTGCACCTCTGAAAGGATCTAGTGGACTCAGACACGGTGCTGAATGAATATACGCTGTTTTTCAGCCTTCCTGAAGCACATAAGCACAGCTACTCTCTCAATAAAATCCATGTTAGCCATTTAACAACGAAGCTAGAGTCACCGGGAAGACAGAAGCCCTGCCCATGACGCGAAGCCTACTGTAAAGTAAATTTGACGCACGAATGAAGCGAGTAAACTCAAAATGGTCAAGCATGTATTTATGCGCAAATAGCTTTATTAGATTTATTCAATGGATTCAATAGATTCCCAATGGATTAAATGGATTTATTCGCGCAGCATTACATGAGCCATATCAGATCTTTGCCACATGGGAGAAAAAAAATTCATTAGTCGGAATTGGGTCACTTGAACCATGCAGAGTAAATGCATCCTTTGTGAACCGTCATATTTGAGAGGTTAAGGGTGTCACCTATAGCCAAATGTGCAGTGTTTTTTTTACCTTTCCCTTTGCAGATCCTGTCATTGACAGGGAAGAACGGTCGGTCGGTAAAGATGTCCGCCTGCTCCACAAATGCCTCTTTGAAGACCTCATATCCCGTCATCAGGATACAGGGTTTGTTTCCAATATAAAATGTGCACACATCTCCATACTTCTCTGCAACCTGGAAAACAGGTTGAAGGGATAGTTAATAGAAACAAAAAAATGAAAATGTACTTTCCCTGTGTCTCCCTCAGCTACCAATGACTGCATCATTTCCAAACGTTGCCCAGTGTATCATCAGCATAATGGATTAAAACACATTTACTGTCACCCTACAACCTGTGGGACCAGTTATGGTTACATTTTTAACCGTAATATTGTAGTCTAGACATGAAGCAATCATGACAAACTATATATCAGTCGAAAGCTGAAAATTTCTAGTTTCCATATGTGCTGATGGATAGAAGATTTTTGATAGATATTACTGAGCAACATGTATTTATTAATTTGTAAAAAGGATCCTCATCAGAATCGTAAAGCATTACTTTGCTACAGCAATCCACATGTAAAAGCATTTTTTAGAGGCTAAACTCAAATGAAACACCACCAAACTTCCCATACTACATCAGAATTGTATGTGTACTTTACAAATATTGTCAAAAGTATGAATAAATACACTTTATAATCCTTAAAACACAGGAGGCACCCTTGTATGGTCACCAATGGAAACTGGATGTCATCTGGTGGTCATGTTTGGTAATGCAGCCAAACAAAACCTTACGAATGCTCATTTTCTTAAGAGATCGATGTCAAATTTTGAATATAACCTGTTCAGATATTTAGCTTTTATGTTTAGTGTTAATTTTAGGCTACAATACATATTTTATGTAATAAAATAAGCATTAATTGTTTTTTAATCATTCATTAATTTTCCTTCGGCTTAGTCCCTTTATTCATCAGGGGTCGCCACAGCGGAATGAACCACCAACTTATCCAGCATATGTTTTATGCAGCGGATGCCCTTCCAGCTGCAACCCAGTACTGGGAAACATCCACATACTCTCACATTCACAAACACACTCATACACTACGGCCAATTTAGTTTACCCAATTCACCTATAGCGCATGTGTTTGGACTGTGGGGGAAACCCACGCTGGGATTCGAACCAGCGACCTTCTTGCTGTGAGGCAACAGTGCTAACCACTGAGCCACCATGTCGCCCTTTATTGTTTTCATATTTTTTATAAATATAAAGGCATATAACGTTTGTTTTAACTTTTTTTCTTTCCAAGTCTTCTTCAAAATGAGACCAAGCCTAAATCTATGCACCAAAGCGTTGATGATTGACATTCATTTCAGTTATGCTATTCTGAGTGTGGCTTACACAGGTGAGTGGGCTTGACAAACCACCTGTAGAAAACACACTCTTTCATCTCTCTGACACTTTAACTAACACTTTTTGCACATTTGCACCAGACACTTTCTTACGATTACTCAACATGACAAAAAACAACATCGTGCATTTATGAAGTGAGCTTCACAAAGGTGAGTGGACTTGACAAACCACCTGTAGAAACACTATCTCTCTTAAAAAAAAAAATAACTAAAATAACTTACTCTTGCACCTATACTCTGAGCACTAACAGTTCCTTCGTATAATTAGCACTTGTTGTGTGTATTGCCTCTTCTTGTTGAATCGCTGAATGCCTCCTCAATTAAGTCACTTTGGACAAATGTGTCTGCTAAATGACTAAATGTAAGTTGAACATGTCGATGTTCAAAGCGTGAAGGCAGCAGTTACGCCCGATTCACACGGGGTGTCAGCGTCAACGCTTCCTATTCACTTTGTATGAGTGACATTAAGCATTGCCAAACTGAATTGTGCATCCGTCAGTGCCGCTTCAGAAGTTGGGAATTTCTCAACTTTTCAAGTGCCAACAGAAGCATCAGCCAATCAGATCGCTTTATGCAAATACCCCAGCTCAGATAGTAGCCAGTTGCGATCTTATTTCATTGGCTGACACTGCTATGATGATTGCGTCAACCCCAATGTCAGACACGCCCTCCATCAAGCGTTGACGCTGAAGCCCTGTGTGAATCGGCCGTTAAGGGGTTCAAAAATATATTTAGCGTCCAACAGAAGAAAAAATGACTTTTACTGCTTGTTCAAGCTACTTATTTAAAATGATTTTAAATGAAACAATGCAATTCTTTAGTCTTTTTCGGGACAACTTAATTGTTTTATGTTCAATCCACTTAAAAACTTAATCAGTTTGTGTTGGGACAACTTGAAGGAACTGTGTGGAACCCAGCATTTCTTTACAGTGCAAACGGGTGATGACCGAATGTTCAGTTTTAGGTGAATTATCACTTTAACTTATAATGCACAGAATCCCAGTCGGCTGTCAACAGAAGTCATTGCATCCAAGACAAAAAAACATACCTTGGGAAAAATCTCCATTGGATCCCCAAAGCCTATACTTAACACGTTTCCAACAATAGGCAGAGGTAAGGGTCCAGGCGGCATGTTATTCGTAAAAACATCCCGAAAGTGTTTCACCAACAGCAGCACAGAGAGAAATATGAGGAATCCCTGAACATCCAGCCATTGACCAATCAGCTGAGAGAACACTGACGCCATCGTTACTGATAACAGAGACATTACACACCTTAATTAGCTTTAAAATGCACGCACTCATATACTATAACTCTGTCTGACAAGATGAATAAAGGGATAGTTCACCTAAACATTTGAATTCTGTCATCATTTAGTCATCCTCTACTTCAGGGGTCACCAATCTCGGTCCTGGAGGGTCGGTGTCCCTGCAGGGTTTAGCTCCAACTTGCCTCAACACACCTGCCTGGGTGTTTCAAGTATAGCTAGTAAGACCTTGATTAGCTTGTTCAGGTGTGTTTGATTAGGGTTGGAGTTAAAATCTGCAGGACACCGGCCCTCCAGCAACAAGTTTGGTGACCCCTGCTCTACTTGTTTCAAAATCTGTTTCAGTTTCTTTGAAAGAAGATATTTTGAAGAATGTTGAAAAGTCCCATTGACTTCCATAGTATTTTTGCTCCTACCATTGATGTCAATGGTCACTTATTTCCAGCATTCATCAGAATATCTTGTTTTGTGTTCAACAGAAGAAAGAAATTCACAAAAGTTTAAATGTAAATTTCATTTTTGGGTGAACTATCCCTCTAACGGCAGAATATTACTGCATTACATGTCAAATATCCAAGCAAATACCTATCTGCATTCAAATACTCCTCTAGATTCTTTTTGCTCGGATCGGGACTTGTGGAGCTGCGCTTCGGTGGATTTGCTCTTCACTGTTTGAACTTTCAGCAGTGAAACTTAAACCACACTGAACTGAACTAAACTGAACTCTGAAATCTGGATTTTACCAGAACATGTTAAGCTGCTTTGACACAATCTGCATTGTAAAAAGCGCTGTATAAATAAACTTTAATTGAATAGATTTTCAAAAAAACTAATTTAAAAGTATATTTATTTATAAAAGCACATTTAAAAAGGAAGTATTGTACATAAAAATCAAACTATATGAACACACAATTCATTCATTTTCCTTCGGCTTAGTCCCTTTATTAATCTGGGGTCGCCACAGCGGAATGAACCGCCAACTTATCCAGCATATGTTTTACGCAGCGGATGCCCTTCCAGCCGCAACCCATCCCTGGGAAACATCCACACACACACACACACACACACACAATTTAGCTTACCCAATTTACCCATAGCACGTCTTTGTGGGGGATTGTGGGGGAAACCGGAGCACCCGGAGGAAACCCACACCAACACGAGGAGAACATGCAAACTCCACACAGAAATGCCAACTGACCCAGCCAGGGCTCGAACCAGCGACCTTCTTGCTGTGAGGCGATTGTGCTACCCACTGCGCCACCGTGCTGCTCACTACGGCCAATTTAGTTTATTCAATTCACCTAAGCACTTTTAATAAACTTGTGCCTTTGTTTTTAGCATCTCCCTGCTGAAAACAACAGAAACTATGACAAACGTTTATTAATGGTTTCCACTACACTGTAAAAAAATATCCGTAAATCAGCAGTTTTCCGTATTTTGTGATTCATATTTTTATTTTTCCCTGTTTTTTTATGCTTCTGAATTGCATTATGGGATCTTGATCTTTCTTCCAACAACTTTTAACCTTAAAAAGTTGGAAAAAGTGACTTTTATGAACATTTTTAATAGTTTAAAGTGCTATATTGTCTGAGTTGGTGTTGTATATTACGCTACGAAAACCTTGCAATAAACCGCCAGTACATTTTCTGTTCATTTTACATACTTGTATATCATTTCTGGGCCTCACGGTGGCACAGTGGGTAGCACGTTCGCCTCACAGCAAGAAGGTCGCTGGTTCGAGCCTCGGCTGGGTCAGTTGGCGTTTCTGTGTGGACTTCGCATGTTCTCCCCGTGTTGGCGTGGGTTTCCTCCGGGTGCTCCGGTTTCGCCCACAAGTCCAAAGACATGCAGTATAGGTGAATTGGGTAAGCTAAAATGTCCGTAGTGTATGAGTGTGAATGAGTGTGTATGGATGTTTCCCAGAGATGGGTTGCAGCTGGAAGGGCATCCGTTGCGTAAAACATATGCTGGATAAGCTGACGGTTCATTCCGCTGTGGCGACCCCATATTAATAAAGGGACTAAGCCGAAAAGAAAATGAATGAATGAATATATCATTTCTTATACATTATATTATTTCAAACTACTAAAATGTCAGTAAAAGTCACTTTGTTAAACTGTAGAGTTGCATTTTCAACATCAAAAGTCAACAGAGCAGAGATCGACATCCCATAATGCACTTCACAACCGTAAATAAACAGAAAACACTTGTGAATCACTAAATACAGAAACTATAAATTAACACACATTTTTTTACAGTGTACAAATACCTCAGGAAACATTATAAAGCATCACATTTGATTAAAACCAGAATAATCGAATGGTTTCTACTCTACTACTCTGTCTTGGGATACAGTGCTCAGCATATATGAGTACACCCCATTATGAAAATGAATATTTTTCTCCATTTCTCAGTGAATATGGGTCATATATACAGGTGCATTTGAACAAAACAGATTTATTAAACAGATATAGTTATTAAAATCTTATTTTAGTCACAGAACATCTTTAGAAATTAAACAATAATACATTTAAATTCATGCAAATATTGTAAAACATATTACAACATTTCAACATAATTGTCTATATTTTTTATTTCTCTTGATTTTTGCTCTTTTTGAAAATGTTATTTAATATTTTCCCCTCACATATACATTTGGGCTACTCATTTTTTAATCAATATTGTAAGTTATTTTGTTAGATGAGCTCCAGATTTGGCTTCAGTACTGACTAAACTAATGTTTATGCACAAATATAATATTGCAAAGCCTCCTATAGAACATATTAATTTAAATGAGAGGTTTGTGTGGGGGGTGTGCTCATATATGCTGAGCACTGTACATATTCCATTAGCATAATTGCTTATAAAATGCCACCATTATAACTTCCTTTATAGTCACTTATAGGGATAGTACACCCCAAAATGAAGATTTAGCCATTATTTACTCACCTTCAAGTGTTCTAAACCTTTATGTGTGTTTCTTGTTGAACACAAAAGAAGATACTTTGAAGAAAGCTGAACACCTGTATCCATTGACTTCCATAGTGGGAAAAACAAATACTATGGAGGCCAGTGGTATTGAGGTAAAGTTAGTTTTATATTCGCACATTCGTTCATTTAACGGTCGCTATATTGTTTAGCAGGCGACACGGTGGCGCAGTGGGTAGCACTGTCACCTCACAGCAAGAAGGTTGCTGGTTCGAGTCCCAGCTGGGTCAGTTGGCATTTCTGTGTGGAGTTTGCATGTTCTCACTATGTTCGCGTGGGTTTCCTCCGGGTGCTCCGGTTTCCCCCACAGTCCAAACACATGTGTGGTAGGTGAATTGGGTAAGCTAAATTGTCCATAGTGTATGTCCTGGTCCTCCAGGTTTGGGGTTGAGCGTTGGGCTAACAACTCACCTCATAAAACTAGATGTTACAAAACACCAATATGGTGCGGCTAAATATCAACTTCGATATAAAAGGCCCTGTAAGTATATAGTTTAGCATGCTAATTTGAATATTGGGCGCATTTACATGACTTCAAAACAACATTAGCACTATTTTATGTTGTATTTTGATAGTCAGAAGCGGCTAATATGATTTCACCATTCAGAATTTGCAGAATAATACTTTTCCGAAATTATATTATTAAGGAGAAAGTCTGAATGTGCGAATATAAAACCAACTTTACCCCAATAGTTACAGATTTCCAGCATTCTTCAAAATATCTTCTTTTGTTTTTAACAGAAGGAAGTGAAACATGTTTGAAATAAGTGGAGGGTGAGTAAATGATGACAGAATTAATTATGTGGGTGGTGAACTATCCCTTTAATAGCACTCAAATACGTTGATGATTTATATTGCTGGAATTAGCACTGCATGATAATCAGTCATCTGGACAGTGTCACTGTAACATTCACATCTGATATAAGCACACTCTATTGTCTATTGTTTTATACACGCAAATAAACGAAAACACAACACAATAAACAAGACTGTGTACTTACCCAGAGCTCAGATAACCGCGTGTCCAGTTACTGCGGTGATTTCATAAATAAACCTGAAGGGAACGAAGACATTTACTATGCAACGCTGATTATATGTTATAAGCGATGATATTTATCAAAGCTTCTTTAAAAAAAAGATACTTCACAATTCCCTTGTTGTGGTACAAACCACAAACATGTGATCTATGGCGTCCGAGGTGTCTATTAGCTTCATACAAACCCTTTTTCCTTCGTTTAATTTTGTATTAGTTTAAACATAACGTGTGTTTATGTACTGTATGTTGCAGGTCAGACATTTTAACTGCACCAGAAAAAAAAAAACAAATATTTCACGATATATATTTAGCGGTATTTATTTATTTCAAATCTTCACCTGACGTCAAATTTAGAAGATCCAGGGCGGAATTCCAGGTAGGTGACAGTGGAATGTTGGAACGTTTCCCGCGGAAATTTATTTTAAAATATAACGGACATTTCAAATACATTTAATCAAAATAAGTATTACATTTTAATTCTGTACTCAATTTTCATATTACGACTAGCCTTTGCCTACGTAGTATCAAATTACATCTGCAGACTTGCATTAATGATGCAGCTCAGATCATTTGACTCTTCTGGGCTGTCTGTGTTGACTTGACTGTTATCTTGTGTGCACAATCGAGCGGTGAAAAGCTGAATTCAGGGTTGCCAGGTTTTCACAACAAAACTATGGCCAGTCAAAACTAGCGCGCCCAAAATATCCCAATAATATTCATTCATTCATTTTCTTTTCGGCTTAGTCCCTTTATTAATCTGGGGTCACCACAGCGGAATGAACCGCCAACTTATCCAGCATATGTTTTACGCAGCGGATGCCCTTCCAGCTGCAACTCATCACTGGGAAACATTCATACTCATTCATTCACACACATACACTACGGACAATTTAGCTTACCCAATTCACCTATACCGCATCTCTTTGGACTTGTGGGGAAAACCGGAGCACCTGGAGGAAACCCACGTGAACACGGGGAGAACATGCAAACTCCACACAGAAATGCCAACTGACCCAGCCGAGGCTCGAACCAGCGACCTTCTTGCTGTGAGGCGATTGTGCTACCCACTGCGCCACCACGTCGCCATATTAAAGTTTATTATTATTATTATTTACTCATCTTCAAGTGGTTCTTAACTTTTAATAGCTTCTTTCTTCTGGTGAACACAAATGAAGATGTTTTGAATAATGCTGAATAAAACCTGTAACCATTGACTTCCATAGCAGGAAAAAATATTTACTCCCAGGACCATTTATATTGAAGTTGATATTTAGCTGCACCATATTGATGTTTCGTAACATCTAGTTTTAGCGTAACATCTAGTTTTAGCCCAACCCCCAATCTGGAGGACCAGGACATACACACATACACTACAGACAATTTTGTTTACCTACAGCACATGTCTTTGGACTTGTGGGGGAAACAGGAGCACCCGGAGGAAACCCACGCCAGCACGGGGAGAACATGGAAACTCCACACAGAAACGCCAACTGACCTAGCCGAGGCTCGAACCAGCGACCTTCTTGCTGTGAGGCGACAGCGCTACCCACTGCGCCACCGTGTCGCCCAGGAAAAAATACAATGGAAGTAAAAAGTGACAGGTTTTCGACATTCTTCAAAATATCTTCTTTTGTTTTTAACAGAAGAAAGAAGAGGGCACCGCGGTGGCGCAGTGGGTAGCGCCGTCGCCTCACAGCAAGAAGGTTGCTGGTTCGAGTCTCAGCTGGGTCAGTTGGCATTTCTGTGTGGAGTTTGCATGTTCTCCCTGTGTTGGCGTGGGTTTCCTCCGGATGCTCCGGTTTCCCCCACAAGTCCAAAGAAATGCGCTATAGGTGAATTGGTTAAGCTAAATTTGCCGTTGTGTATGAGTGTTTCCCAGTGATGGGTTGCAGCTGGAAAAACATATGCTGGATAAGTTGGCGGTTCATTCCGATGTGGCGACCCCTGATTAATAAAGGGACTAAGCCGAAAAGAAAATGTATGAATGAAGAAGAAAGAAATTCACAAAGGTTTAAAACAACTTATATAACCATATAAATGTAATTGATACAATACATCAAACCTTAAAACCGCGGATTAATAATTTTAAAAGCGCAATATTAATAGTAACCCAAAAACGAGGGGAAAACGCGGACATGGCAACCCGGTATCCCCTCCATTCGTCAGAGGTAAGGAAACAGACCGTGCAAAGGTCGAAACGCACGGTTTAATTCTCTCAGTGGGGCCCCTACAACTCTTCATATCACAAAGTAGATCACAAAATTTGATATAACTAATTACATAATCAGCATATCAACAATGTTATCAGATAAGGCTGCCATAAAGCAGTTAGACTGCAGCTTTACACCCGTTGCCAATTAAATGTTACTCAACTTTAGTCACGTTCATTTGACAGAACCACAGCTGCATATTAGCTTCAAAATATGACCAAAAAACAGCCTACTCTTAATATTTATCAGTTTAATAATGCATAATACACAGCATGACTGAGTCGTTTTTTTGTTGGTTGCTTCATTGTCCTGATTTGTAAGTCGAATCTAAGCTAAATGAATAAATGTAAAGGACTATCTGTCATGCTAGTTTATAATGCAGGTGTAGTTGTCTGCTTGGTTCCACTCTTGTTATCATTTCTACTTAACTGTGTGAGTAATAAACATATTAGACCATTAGTTCTTTGAACTCAAACTAGTAAAAGACACTTCTTCCATGCACTCAGTGCAAAGGTTGCAGAGCATTTAATCTTTAGCTGGACCCAAATGTAAAATTACCACAGTAACTATAGTAAATACTATGTTTTTTGTACCATACTATAGTAAAGTACTCGAATTAATCTGTTGCGGTGATGCTACACTGTATAAAAAATGCTGCGTTCCACACAATTCCTTCATGTTGTCCCTGTAACTGTATTTGTGTATTGTGTATAAGTGTATTGAACATAAAATAATTAAGTTGTCCCCCCAAAAATCTCAACAATTGTGATGTTTTACCTCATTTTAGATAAGTTGTTTGAACAAGCAGCAAATCATTCATTCATTCATTTTCATTTCGGCTTAGTCCCTTTATTAATCTGGGGTCGCCACAGCGGAATGAACCGCCAACTTATCCAGCATATGTTTTTTGCAGCGGATGCCCTTCCAGCTGCAACCCATCACTGGGAAACATCCATACACACTCTCATCCACACTCATACACTACGGACAATTTAGCTTACCCAATTCACCTATACCGCATGTCTTTGGACTTGTGGGGGAAACCAGAGTCCAAAGACATGCAAACTCCACACAGAAATGCCAACTGACCCAGCCGGGGCTCGAACCAGCGACCTTCTTGCTGTGAGGCGAACGTGCTACCCACTGCGCCACCGTGAGGCAGCAGCAAATCAATCAACTATTTCTTGTTTGTAAGTGTTTGGTAACACAACATGAAAAACAAACGACACAATACTGTAGTTCTACAATTAGGGTATATTATACTACAATACACCATAGATTACTGTGGTAAAAGCTATAGTATACTACAATATTTCATTAATTTTAATTTCCATTTCGGCTTAGTCCCTTTATTAATCTGGGGTCGCCACAGCGGAATGAACTGCCAACTTATCCAGCATATGCCCTTCCAGCTGCAACCCATCTCTGGGAAACATCCATACACACTCATTCACACACATACACTATGGACAATTTAGCTTACCCAATTCACCTATACCGCATGTCTTTGGACTTGTGGGGGAAACCGGAGCACTACAATATTGATTACAGTTCATCAGTTCACCATGCTGCAGCATTCTTTAACAAAGTGTTGGAAACTCTATAATATCTATTCTCAATGTTCATTTGCACATGGATGGATGTGCTCTTCAGTGTTTGGACTTTCAGCAGTGAGTTTAACCCACACTGAACTGAACTAACCTTAAACTCTGAAAACAAAGTTTCAGTTTACCAGATCTCCTGTGCTAATCTGCTTTGACACAATCTACATTGTAAAAGCGCTGTAGAACTAAAGATGAATTGAATTGGACTATAGTGTAATGCACTTTAATATAAGCTAGTATGGTTCAAAACACTACAGTATTTACTATAAATGACTATAGTTTTTTTTTCATGAGGGGACACAACCATTTGGTAATAAAACAGCACGAATAAAGTTTATTTCAGTGTCTTCTAATGGTAATTAGAAATTAATCAGAAATCACACAAACAGAACAGGGTTTAAATATAAACTGGTGAAATAGCATACAGATATTGGCACTAATAAACAGATTTCTACATGAAAATAGACAATATGCAAAGCAGTTTGGCTCTTCTTCATCTTCATTCATTTTCCTTCGGCTTAGTCCCTTCATTCATCAGGGGTCGCCACAGCGGAATGAACTGCCAACTATTCCAGCATATGTTTTACACAGTGGATGCCCTTTGAGCCGCAACCCAGTACTGGGAAACACCCATACACTCTCACATTCACACACACACACTCATACACTACGGCCAATTTAGTTTACCCAATTCCCCTATAGCGCATGTGGAAACCGGAGCACCCGGAGGAAACCCACGCCAACACAGGGAGAACATGCAAACTCCACACAGAAATGCCAACTGACCCAGCCATGACTCAAACCAGCATCGTTCTTGCTGTGAGGCGACAGTGCTAACCACTGAGCCACCGTGTCACCCTATTTTTAGTATCTTATTATTATTTTACAGAAATCACACATAAATGAATAGAAACTGGTGTAATAGCATACAAATATTGGCCCTAATAAACAGATTCCTATTAAAATGGACAGTTTATCTTACCTTTGGGGCAGTGGCTGTTGCTGTAAACGAAAGCAGTCAGTGTTCCTTTCATCGGTTTCTCCTGAAATATATAGACGGTGGAAGAATGTGATCATCTCACCAACAAAACCAAGTCTCATGACGTCTTGAAACCAGCACTGATAAGCACAATGGTGACAGTGGAGAGATTTGTTTTCAGAAACTCTTGAACTTTTCAAAGAAAGAGGAGGCACAGAGAGAATAAAAGGCTCAAACGATTCAAATCAATCGAATGTTTCTGGATCACATTAGATTTTTTTCCTGAAGGATGATATGCCTTTGTTTTTTTTGGATTAATGATGCAGGAAAGTTTCCCAGTACTGGGTTGAGGCTGGAAGGGCAGCCTCACATGCGCTATAGGTGAATTGAATAAACTAAATTGTCCGTATGTGTGTGTATGGATGTTTCCTAGTACAGGGTTGCAGCTGGAAGGGCATCCGCTGTGTAAAACATATGCTGGAATAGTAGGCAGTTCATTCCGCTGTGGCGACCTCAGATAAATAAGGGACTAAGCCGAAGGAAAATGAATGAATGATACAGGAAATCCAGCTTGACAAAACAGAAATATTTCAATGTATTCATCATATAAAGATGTTGTTTTAAATTCTAAATAATAGATTTTTCGGCGACACGGTGACTCAGTGGTTAGCCCTGTTGCCTCACAGCAAGAAGGTCGCTGATTCGAGTCCCGGGTGGGTCAAGCTATAAACAAATAGGAAAGTTATTGAAACTCTTTGGTCATTTTTGAGCGAGATGCTAATGGTCTAATCCGATTACATGATTTATGCTAAGCTAAAAGTAACCCGGAGATCAGCTTAATGGTTTAAAAATTGGTAAAACTCAGCAGTTTAACTCTAGGGGTGCTGGAAAATGAGCCTATTTAATATATAAGGTGGAGTGTTCCTTTAAAGATGCAACAAGTACATTTTGGGCGGCTCGATGGCTCAGTGGTTAGCACTGTCACCTCACAGCAAGAAAGTCGCTGATTCGAGTCCCGGCTGGGTCAGTTGGGATTTGGCGTGGGTTTCCTCCGGGTGCTCCGGGTTCCCCCACAGCCCAAACACATGCGCTATAGGTGAATTGAATAAACTAAATTGTCCGTATGTGTGTGTATGGATGTTTCCTAGTACTGGGTTGCCGCTGGAAGGGCATCCGCTGTGTAAAACATATGCTGGATAAGTTGGTGGTTCATTCCGCTGTGGCGACCGCTGATGAATAAAGGGACTATGGAAAAATGAATGAATGAATGAATGGATTTTTCCTGTATTTTAAGTTGATTCTTGCAGCCTTGACTGCATTAAACTGTTTGAAATAAAGTAATAATTATTGCAATGCATAAAGTGAAGTCGGGTTAATAAAAAACGTCTGGATAAATGACCATGAGCTGCGTCAGATATTTTGTTCTTCATTCTTTGTGACACAGATCAAAGATATAAAACGTATACGCATTTAAAATCATGTGAAAGGACAGAAATATGCATCGGTCTCAACAAAAAAAACACATTTTAATTGGTTTGACATGCTGTTTTGGTATGACAGACAATGCATTTTTATTTTGCAGTGGGCTTTATTCATGGGAAGAGCAGAACAAATGTCTGTGTAAGTCCATTCTTATATATTTGGGCATTCAGTGAGTCGAGTTACACACGGTTACTGAATAATTAGTTCTGCTTGTGTTAAAGGAATGGTGTGTTCAGTTCCCACGATAAACAACGTGCAAACAGTTCTCACGATTCACTGATTCAAATTATTCTGTCAGTGTCCATCTCACGATTCACTAATTCAAATGATCCAGTCAGTGTGTGGGTCTGACGATTCACTGATTAAGATGATCCAGCCAGTCAGAGCAAGTATAATAATTGATTCAAATGATCCATTCAGGGCGAGTCTCAAGATTCTCTGATTCAAATGATTCAGTCAAGAGTGACTCTCACTTTTTATTGATTAAAAAATATATATTAATTTGATTCTAAAGATTCACTGATTCAAATTGTCTAGTCAGAGAAACTCACAATTAATTTTTTCAAATGATTCATTTAGAGTGATTCTCATAATTCACTGATTCAAATGATTCAGTCAGTGTCCATCTCACGGTTCACTAATTCAAATGATCCAGTCAGTG
>CAIGQW010000298.1:10938446-10951798 GCA_903798125.1 Danio choprae | reverse complement strand
AGACAGACAGACAGACAGACAGACAGACAGACAGACAGACAGACAGACAGACAGACAGACGTGCAAACAAAAGCAAGATATTTAATGAATGTACATCAAATAAAAACATTTTGATGTGTATATATATTTGAGCATTAAGTACTGTTGCTTGTGTTTAATTGAAATGGATACAGTCAGTCAAATTTAATACATTAACAAGTATTAAATCAGCATCCTGTAATACTTGTTACGCTTAACAACTAACATTTCAAAATCAAATTAAGATCAATTAAATAGGCACATTTTTAGTTTCCACAAAAATAATAAGCAGCTCATCTCTGCTGATGATAATTCATTAGACATACGTCTTGAGCAGCAAACGACATATCTGAATGATTATGAAGGGTCATGCAATTATGAAAAAAAATGTATTCAGATAGAAAACACTTATTTTAAATGGCAATAATATCTCAGAATATTACAGTTCTACTGTTATTGATCATAAATGCAGCTTCAGATATGTCTTTCAAATATATATATATATATATATATGGTAACACTTTACAATAGAGTTGTAGTAGTTAAGCATCACTTAATCTTTGTTAATGTTAACCAAACATATAATAATGTGTTAGATAACATATTAGGCCTCACGGTGGCGCAGTGGGTAGCACGATCGCCTAACAGCAAGAAGGTCGCTGGTTCGAGCCTCGGCTGGGTCAGTTGGCATTTCTGTGTGGAGTTTGCATGTTCTCCCTGTGTTGGCGTGGGTTTCCTCCGGGTGCTCCGGTTTCCCCTACAAGTCCAAAAACGTGGTATAGGTGAATTGGGTAAGCTAAATTGTCTGTAGTGTATGAGTGTGAATGGATGAGTGTGTGTATGAATGAGTATGAATGTTTCCCAGTGATGGGTTGCAGCTGGAAGGGCATCCGCTGAGTAAAAACATATGGTGGATAAGTTGGCGGTTCATTCCGTCGTGGCGACCCCAGATTAATAAAGGGACTAAGCCGAAAAGAAAATGAATGAATGAATAACATATTAGTTAACACATTAGTTTCTATGAACAAACGTTAGTAACACATTAATGTTGGAGTGGTGTACACTTTACAATAAGCTTCCTAATTCCATTAACAAATGCTTTGTTAATGATAAATCATGTTACTAAAGAGTCCACAAACGTGAATAACATGCCTGTTTTGAAGTGTTAAAGGGGACGTATTATGTCCCATTTTACAAGATGTCTCTGATGTCCCTAGAGTGTGTGTGAGACATTTCAGCTCAAAATACCCCACAAATAATGTTTCATAACTCTTTGAAATGGACCCTTTTAGGCTTTGATCCTAATTTAGGCCGTTTTGGTGCTTTAAATGCAAATGAGATTGTGCTCTTTTTCAAAAGAGGGCGGAGCTACAAATGCCTGTGTGTCAGGATAGTGGCAGATTCAAAAACAAGATTAACGTCCTATGCTAATGAGGGAGATTTCATCACTAGTGGGCGGGGCTTTCCCCCTCTGATGACACGTTCAAAGGGAGGATGTCAATCAAAGTGTTTCTGCAGACTGTGTTTATCAAGTGTGATTATAAGAAATAGAATTAATACATTAGAAGCTGGTTATATTCCCACACTGTTGCCACACATCTGTGTTTAATCCCCTCATAAAAGTGATTTTTGCATAATAGGTCCCCTTTAAAGTGGAAATGTCAACTCCAACCTGCATGCTATTCATGTTTGCTAATGCATCGTCTAGCGTTTATTTGATCATATTATTTTTGTTCCAACTATGGCTGCTTACTATACCAGAATCCTTCAGAAATATCGTGTTTTGTGTTCAACAGAAGAGAGAAACTCATAAAAGTTCAGAATCACCTGAGTGTGAGTAAATGACTTTGGTGTACTGTCCCTTTAAGAAATCTGATAGTCTATCGAGGCACTGCGCGGATCTGGAAGGGTTGAGGAGCAGAAGAGACGCTCGCGGTTCCTTTCAGACTCAGCTTTCGTCCCTCGAGAGGCAGGAAAGTGAAACGCTGCATCAGAGATATGAAGAAGAGGAAGAGCTCCATACGGGCCAGCTGCTCACCTGGACACATCCGCTTACCTGCAATACAACATCTGACTTAACGTATCTGCTCAGAACTGCTTCATACACATATAATAGCATACTTTATGAGAAATGAGGCACACGCAAATTTATAGTGCTTAGCAGATTATCTTTTAAATCATACTGTAAAAGATATCTGTTAATGAACAGTTACTGTATTTAGTGATTCACAAGTGTTTTCAGTTTATTTACGGTTGTGAATTGCATTATGGGATGTTGATCTCTGCTCTGTCGACTTTTGATGGTGAGAATTCAACTCTACAGTTTAACAAATTACTTTTATTGACATTTGAATGTACATGACATTTAATGTAATGACATATGTTTGAAATAATGTAATGTATAAGGAATAATACAGAGAGAAATAAGTCACTGACCTAGCAGGTTATTACAAGGTTTTTGTAGCATAATATACAACAGCAAGCCAGACAATATATCACTTTAAACTATTAAAGATTCAAGTAAAAGTCACTTTTTTTTTAATTTTCCAAGGTTAAAAGTTGTTGGAAGAATAATCAAGACCACATAATGCGATTCAAAAGCATGAATAAATGTGGAAGAATAAAAACATGAATCACAAAATATGGAAAACTGCAAATTTTCTATTTCTTTTTACAGTGTAGGATGCTTTACAATAATGTATTTGTGCATATACATAAGATTAGTCAGTACCAAAGCCAAGACCGAAACAAAAAAAAAAAAAAATTAAGATTACAGTACAAAAATAAGCACACCCAAATTAATATGTTAGGGAAGAATTCATTCATTTTCCTTCGACTTAGTCCCTTATTTATCAGGGGTCGCCACAGCGGAATGAACCGACAACTATTCCAGCATATGTTTTTATTATAATTATGATCAAAATTGCATTGTTGAGAGTTTATATAAAAATGAACATAGTAAACAATTAGTAAACATTTTATTTTATGCATGTTCTGTGTACTTACCATAGTAATTGCAATTAATTATGCATAATAACATGGCAACTAACCCAAAAGCTAACCTGCATTCTAACCTGCATTACTCAGTAGTTAAATGAATGGTTACACTGTAACAACAAGGACACTTTAAAATAAACATGTAAATGATGCACAAGTTGGGTGGCACGGTGGCTAAGTGGTTAGCACTGTCGCCTCACAGCAAGAAGGTCGCTGGTTCGAGTCTCAACGGGGTCAGTTGCCATCTCTCTGGAGAGTTTGCATGTTTTCCCGGTGTTTGCGTGGGTTTCCTCCGGGTGCTCCGGTTTCCTACCACAGTCCAAACACATGCGCTATAGGTGAATTGGATTAACTAAATTGGCCGTAGTATGTGTGTGTGTGTGAGAGAATGAGTGTGTATGGGTGTTTCCCAGTACTGGGTTGCACCTGGAAGGGCATCCGCTGTGTAAAACATATGCTGGATAATTTGGCGGTTCATTCTGCTGTGGTGACCCCTTGATGAATAGAGGGACTAAGCGGAAGAAAAATGAATGAATGAATGATGCAAAAGTCACATTTAATAATTTAAATAAGAAATAAATATAAAACAAGCAACTGGTAAAAATATATAGAAATATTTGCAAACATTATATATGTTAGCTCCTTAACAAATTCAGAACAAAAAAACCCCAAAACAAAACATATATAACAAACAGAAATTATAGCAGTATTCTCTAAAAATATTATTTAACAACATTCATTCATTCATTCATTTTCTTTTCGGCTTAGTCTCTTTATTAATCTGGGGTCGCCACAGCGGAATGAACCGCCAACTTATCCAGCATATGTTTTACGCAGCGGATGCCCTTCCAGCTGCAACCCATCACTGGGAAACATCCATGAACATCCACGAACACTCATTCACACACATACACTACGGACAATTTAGCTTACCCAATTCACCTATAGCACATGTCTTTGGAATAGTGGGGGAAACCGGAGCACCCGGAGGAAACCCACGCAAACAGAACATGCAAACTCCACACAGAAATGCCATCTGACCCAGCCGGGGCTCGAACAGTGACCTTCTTGCTGTGAGGCGATTGTGCTACCCACTGCGCCACCGTGCTGCCTATTTAATAACAGTTGGCATTTCTTCATAAGTTTATGATTCAAACTTTTTATTGACTTTCTTATTTGTGAATAATACAGATTAACATTAAATACAAAACACTGAGGTATAAACAAAAGGTAAACATTTAAATAAAACACCTTATCAATTTTAATTAATATAAATAATGTAAATTAACAAAATAAAATACAATTTTTTTTTTTACAATAAACGTTAAGCCTACGCTAAGTTATTGAAAGTGAAACTGAAAGAAGCAGCATGTGGGAAATATGAGTCAAATATGCAACAAATATATGTCTCTCTCTCATTCAAAATCAATCTAAAGGTGTTTATTATGATAAAAAATCTGACAAATTTTCCAGGAAATAAGACAGAAAATCTGTACAGACCTCACTCACCTATGGAAAAAGGAATGAAATTTTCTTTCTTCAAAAACTTGCCATTTTGGTCCAGAAAGTGTGCTGGGTTGAAATCATACGGAGTGCTGTACTCGTTCTTGTCCAGTAGGATTGTCTTCAGCATCGGCATCACCATCACGCCCTGTAATAACCAAACAGATGGTCAAGTTATAGATTTATTCATTTTCTTCACTAAAACACACTTTTTTCTTCCCTATTTCAAAGTTAAAATGGCTTCTTGAATATGAGCTAATGAAGGGCGGGGCTTAATTTTGTCTATTGGGATTTGATTGGATTGTTTTGGTGGATCTCAAGTGATTGACAGGTTGATCCCGCCCTCATGCTTGTAAACACCAATCAGAGAGAAGATGTTGATGAGGACACAAGAATTAAAATGCTGGAATTTTCCATAAAAATGACCAATTTTGATTTTGTGGTGATTATTTGCACCCCCGTTTAATTTGTTTTCTAATTTTAGAGTCTCCTACAATATGTTTACAGCAAGCGGTAACCTCCTGTTCTCCCTTAAAATACAGAAGTGACTGAAACTGCAGTTCATCGACTAGCCACTGGGGGCTGGCTTTAAAAGGGAGCAAATCCTCATAGACTTCCATGTTAAAATGGACAACTTTATTGCCAAAATAAAAGGTGTTCATAGCTTGGTACAAAACATGTGTTTGGTTTATATAGTTAATATTACCCTTCATGACAACTGTGAGGGGGTGAATGTATTTATAACGCATCTGTTTAATTTATATTAAGCCTTAAAGTTCAAATAATTAAGGGTATGGGCACTTAATTGACAGGTATCTGCTGTTCACGTCACATTACCTCAGCTGATTCAAGCCACTGTACTTCGCATATAAATCCTACTTATGGTTTATATATGTGGCTTTATACAGTCTATTGCTTTTTGAGATTATTTATTACAGTTATGAAATAATATGGCACTGTGCTCATAGACCAGATTGGCCTGCATAAAGGACTGCAGATGAAATTTAGCTATGTAGCTTCTTTGGGAGCGGTTCTTTGATTGTCTGTTGTCTCTGTCAAATAAAAAGAAGCAAAATGCTCCGCTCAAGCCCCGCCTCTTTGCCCATTTTCGGATGGCAATGGTTGGCCCCGCCTACTTGTAGCTTCATTTGTGCTCATTAGAAAGCTATGTGTGATGTCACGGACACTACGTTTTTTACAGTATATGGTTTACATCCATCAAAAAACACCCAATAGAGCTCCCAATAGTGTCTGGCTGCAGACTTGCACATGCACTCTCAGACACATGCACTCAATAGAGCAAGTGATGTCAGCGTGAGGGGTGAGGTTAGATGTAGACATTAAAACCCAATATAGTCTGAGTGTGGATTTCTGAGATTGCACGTGCAGCCAGATTTACTTTAGAAAATGTATTTAATTATAGTAACTAGTAACTTATTACACTCTTTGTTACACAACACAGGAATGCAATGACCTTTGGGATGAGCCGTCCTCCCACCGTCGTGTCCTTGTTGGCCATTCTGGGAGGCGTAAAGGTAATAATATTGGCAAACCTCTGAATTTCATGGATCACGGCATAGGTGTACGGCAGATTTGTCCGGTCATCCATCAGTGGTTGGCGGGTCTGTCCAATCACCTGATCGATCTCTGACTGGACCTTCTCTGAGAAAAAGCAGACACAGGAGAACATGCTGATGGTGTTTTTCCAGGGAAAGCAAGCAATGGGAAGCCGTATTTTTAACTGATATTCTATTCAAGTTTATTCGTATGGCGCTTTTCACAATAATATTTGTTTCAAAAGGTGCGTTATAACATTAATTTATTCATTTCCCTTTGGCTTGGTCCCTAATTTATCAAGGGTCGCCACAGCAGAATGAACCACCAACTATTCCGGCATATGTTTTACACAGCGGATGCACTTCCAGCCACAACCCAGTACTGGGAAAGTATGTTATTACATTACAGTCAAAATTTAGAAAAGTTAAGGTGTTGAGTATAGGGTGGACAGTACATAAGTAAGGGGTAAAGTATATCCAGTAGGTTATTATCGCAGAATAAAACCCTACAGGCTTATTGGCACTGTTGTATAAGACTGAAGGGCTTTATTCTGCAAAAACAACCGAGCTGGATGTACTTTATTCCGCTTATTACACAGCTATTTGCCACAAAACATCAAAAATTAGACACAAAACATTGTTCTAAGCCATAATAGATGATCAATTCCTTAATTAAAAGTAAAGCTGACAGAGATGAAAACAGCTGATGGAGTATACACTAACCTGCGCATTATTCAGTCACAAGATGGCACCAAACAGTCAAAAATGTAAAGCTGACAGAAACTAAACTGGCTGAATGGAGCATACACTAACCCACACTAACAGACAAGCAGATATATATATGAATGTGGATGTAAATATATGGAACTGAACGTATTCATTGGCGGTAAAAATGATTTCAAGTTCCCAGATGAGCCTGTGTTATTTAGCGGTTGTTATCTCGGAATAATATACCGTGGAATGTGCTGACTGAAGGCGACATGATGGCTCAGTGGTCAGCACTGTCGCCTCACAGCAAGAAGGTCGCTGGTTCAAGCCTCGGCTGGGCCAGTTGGAATTTGTGTGTAGAGTTTGCATGTTCTCCCCGTGTTGGCGTGGGTTTCCTCCAGGTGCTCCGGTTTCCCCCACAGTCCAAACGCATGCGCTATAGGTGAATTGAATCAACTAAATTGGCCGTAGTGTATGAGTGTGTGTGAATGTGAGGGCATCCGCTGTGTAAAACATATGCTGGATAAGTTGGCGGTTCATTCCACTGTGGCTTTCAAAAAGGGGATGTCTATGTGTATAATAGATTTTCAATGAAGTGTATTTGTGCATTGCTGAAGTGTTCGATATCCCACCTTGAACATCAGGATATTTGACCATGAATGCTAAAGCCCATCTGAGAGTGTTGGAAGTGGTTTCTGTTCCTGCTCCAAAAAGATCAACCACACAGAACATCAGGTTCTCCTCCGTGAACTCGGCATCACTGTCTTTACACTGGGAATGAAGGACACAGAAAACACTGCACATACTGCATAATGTCCATATTTATCATACATTATCATATTTATACATACATGTTCCTATTTATGCATACACGTTCACATTTATCTTTAAATATTTATCAATGATTACACAAAAATCTGACAAAATATTGTCAAACATTAATAGCAGAAATTGCATATTTAATATAAACTGTATGTACAAATATGTAGTTAATTTTTGTATCTATATATTTAAAATAGGGCCTCACGGTGGCGCAGTGGCTAGCACGATCGCCTCACAGCAAGAAGGTCGCTGGTTCGAGCCTCAGCTGGGTCAGTTGGCATTTCTGTCTGGAGTTTGCATGTTCTCCCCGTGTTTGGCGTGGGTTTCCTCCGGGTGCTCTGGTTTCCCCCACAAGTCCAAAGACATGCAGTACAGGTGAATTGGGTAAGCTAAAAATTGTCCGTAGTGTATGAGTGTGAATGAGTGTGTATGGATGTTTCCCAGTGATTGGTTGCAGCTGGAAGGGCATCCGTTGCATAAAACATATGCTGGATAAGTTGGCGGTTCATTCTGCTGTGGCGACCCCAGATTAATAAAGGGACTAAGCCGAAAAGAAAATGAATGAATGAATGTAAAAGAGAGTTTAAATTACTGAGATCAGGAGGAAGTGAATTCCAAAGCTGAAGAGCAGAGTGGCTGAAGGCTCTGCTCCCCATGGTGACAAGGCGGACAGGGGGAACAGTGAGGTGAATGGAAGAAGAAGACCTGAGTGTTCCAGAGGATGTGGCGATATGAACAAGACTAGTGAGGTATGGAGGAGCAAGATTGTGGATGGCTTTAAAAGATGTATTTTATAATTAATTCTGTAAGAGATGGGAAGGCAGTGAAGCTGTTGTAGAATGGGTGTGATGTGACAGATAGAGGGGGTTTTTGTGATAATACGGGCTGCAGTGTTTTGTACCAGTTGTAATTTATGAAGGGTTATATTAGGGAGGCCAAACAGAAGGGAAATACAGTAGTCTAACCGGGAAGTGACTAAACTATGAACAAGAATGGCAGTTGAATGATGTGTAAGAGAAGGACGTAAACGATTTATATTTCGAAGGTGGAAATAAGCACCCGGAGCACCCGGGGGAAACCCACACCAACACGGGGAGAACATGCAAACTCCACACAGAAATGCCAACTGACCCAGCCGAGGCTTGAACCAGTGACCTTCTTGCTGTGAGGCGATTGTGCTACCCACTACGCCTGGGAAAATATAATTATATATATTTGTTTATGTTACTGTTACGTTACCATAGCAACTATAAAATCACCACGACAGATTGATTCAAGTACTTTTCTATAAATGACTATAGTACTTTGTAGATGCTGTAACGATATCATTATATGGCAAAAACCGACTTTTCTCTGTAGAGCAGACATAAATATTGATAAAAGAGCTGCTAAAACTGGTCCAGACTCCAAATAAAGATGCGAATATAAACACAGGAGGGCGTCTCTGAACAACAGTACCTTCTCGATCTCCTCCAGATAGCAGTCGATGTAGTCTCTGGGGCTGGACGGCTCTCTGTCCTGCTGGTGTTTGGTGATTTCCTCCTGCAGGAATGGCTGAAGTTTAGACATGCTAGCGAATGCCGTCTGGTGCTTTCCTGGCAGCAGCGACATCAGGGTGGGAAACTGATTATACATCTGTAAAGAGACACATAAAAGGACATAATGAGACATACTATGAGTCTCCTTTTAAAGTCAGTGTGAAATTGAAATGCACAACGCTTATTTTGCTAGCGCACATTGTTATTCTATAGGTGAACAATTAATATGTGCAAGTTATTCCACTGAAAAATGTTGTTTGTTTTGGTCATCTTTAATCAAAGTCTGACTACTTGCTTCTGCGTTTGGATTGGCTGCTTGTCTGAAGATGATGTCAGTTTGACGCTTCAGACACAATATTTTAGCCACGCCTCTCTTACGTTAGTTTGCTATGAGAGAATCATGTGCAAAAGGAAAGCCCCGCCCCCTAATCAATATTCAGTTTTATTACACTGAAATAAAAGTCTCAGCAACAAAGTCTCAACTCTCAGCAAAGTTTCATCTCAAAATAACCCACATATCATTTATTATAGTCATTTATAAATTGTCTGTGAGCAAAAAACAATTGGCTGATTTTGTGTGTGTGTGTCGCTTTAAAGGGGTGGTCCAATGCAATTTCACCTTTTTGACTTTAGGTAGTGTGCAATGTAGCTGCATGACCATTAACAATATCTGCAAAGTTTCAACACTCAAAGTTCAATGCAAAGGGAGAAACTGCTATTTAAATAACTAGCATAGCAAAGCCTACAGAAAACGGCCAAATGAGAAACTACAACAAAAGATATCCAGGATAGTGACATCACAAACCCTTTTGTTGACACACTCCCAGGAGGACACTTGATTTAAGAAGAAATAATTACATTTTATTTTTAACTCAATTCTAGACCATTATAAAACAAATATCTGTTTATAGTAAATACTACAGTGTTTTGAAGCATACTATAGTAAAGTGTATAATACTGTAAATGTTATAGTATTTACAACTCTTTGCTGATAAATGCTACAGCATTCTGTAGTATTAACTATAATGAACTGATAAACTTTAACAGATACTGTAGTATCCTTTAGCTTTTACCACAGTAAACTGTGGTGTAATGTACTATTCATTCATTCTCATTTCGGCTTAGTCCCTTTATTAATCCGGGGTCGTCACAGCAGAATGAACCGCCAACTTATCCAGCATATGTTTCACGCAGCGGATGCCCTTCCAGCTGCAACCCATCTCTGGGAAACATTCATACACACCCATTCACACTCATACACTACGGAAAATTTTAGCTTACCCAATTCACCTATAGCGCATGTCTTTGGACTTGTGGGGGAAACCGGAGCACCCGGAGAAAACCCACGCCAACACAGGGAGAACATGCAAACTCCACACAGAAACGCCAACTGACCCAGCCGAGGCTCGAACCAGCGACCTTCTTGCTGTGAGGCGAACGTGCTACCCACTGTGCCACTGTGAGGCCGGTAATGTACTACAATAAACCCTATAGTATAGTAAAACTACAGCAGATTAATTCAAGTATTTACTATAGTATGGCTCAAAAACACTACAATATTTACTATAAATGACTATAGCATTCATAGCCATACTTACCATACTTGCTATCCTAACACAACAACTATAGTAATATAAACAAATGACACAATATTGTAGTTATATAGTAATATACATGAGCAATAACACACGAGTAGCAGTTGAATCTCCGAAATTATGAATATTTAAAATAGGCACTGTCCTTATAAATAAACTGCATAGCTGCAATCTAAACAACTACATTCTCGCCTTAAAAAGCCTCCAAAAAGTACATTATGTTGTCCAACAGCTGCAATGTTTGTGAAACTGTAGTCCTCTGCTTGCCACTCGTGTGGGCGGAGTAATACACAAGGGTGAAGAGGCTGTATGAGTGCTGATACTGCTTTAATATCTCACGGCTATCAGCCAATCAGACTCGAGAACCAGACAGAACTGTTGTATAAACTACATATTGGGTCATGTGTTTATATTACTATAGCTGTTGTGTTACGATTGCAACTATAGAATCACCACAACAGATGAATTGAAGTAATTTACTACAGTACTATAGTATGGTTCAAAAACACTATAGTATTACTATAGTATTTTTTCCACGTGGGTTTGTATTTTGTACTTTTTACTGTTTTAGACTTGTGTTTAATAAAGTGATAGCAGGCTGATCTCGTACCCGACCCCAGTTTGAGATGGGAAGCTGTAAGATGTTATCGATGTACGTCTGCATTAGATGAAACTGATGGTCATCGTATTCAAAGCGGTGACCGAACACCAACCCGCAGATGATATTAGACACAGCGTTGGTCACATGATGCTGAGGGTCAAAGGGCAAACCTGAAAACACAATGGAGGAAAAAGGTTAATAAAAAACCTTTATGAAACATATAGTTACATACAAATGTATGAGAAAACCAGTAAAAATACATTCACACACATTTATTTGATGTTAGGCAAGGCAAGCTTATTTACGTAGCTCATTTCATACACAATGGTAATTCAAAGTGCTGTACATACACAGAAATAAAAGAAACAAGTATAAGAAAATAAAAACAACAAAGGATAAAAATGATTAAATACATAATAGTGTGATCTGTGGGATGTAGCACAGTGCTCATTCAGTAAAGGCACAGCTAAACCGATGTGTTTTACGTCTGGATTTGAATGTACCTAATGTTGGAGCACATCTGATCCTTTCTGGAAGCTGATTCCAGCAGCAGGGGGCGCTGTTAGTAGCTGAAGGCGGATTCACCCTGCTTTGACTGAACTCTTGGAATTTCTAGTTTATATGATCCTAAAGATCTGAGTGATCTGTTAGGTTTGTATTCAGTGAGCATATCTGTAGTGTATTGAGCTCCTAGGCCATTTAGTGATTTATAGACAAGTAATAATATTTTAAAATCTATTCTGAATGTAACTGGGAGCCAGTGTAAAGACCTGAGGACAGGCGGGATGTGCTCCGATTTTCTGGTTCTGGTCAGAATCCTGGCAGCAGCTTTCTGGATGAGCTGCAATGGTCTAATTGTCTTTTTGGGAAGGCCAGTGAGGAGGCCGTTACAGTAATCCACCCTGCTGCTGATAAAAGCATGAACACGTTTCTTTAAGTCCTCACTAGAAACAAAACATCTAATTCATGATGCAAACAAAGCATCTAATGTTATTATTATTCTTGTAGATTAATTAAATTTGATCATTGTTGTTTATTATTTAATTATTGCATTTATCATTATTCTTACAAAACAACTAAATTATAAAAACTGTACTAAGAGGCTGGCCTATTTGCAAATTAATATTTTATTTAATTTAATTTGCATTAATTTAATATATTATCAATTTTTATATTTTATTCATTATTTATTTTTGAAAAATTCCCAAATTAATGTCATCTCACTTCTGGACATTGCTTTGATTATTTACATAATAGCATAAAATATAAAACAGTACACAATTGTGTTTGTTTTATTGTATTTTGATAGTTACACGTAGACATTTTATTTTTCAATTCTTTTTAGATAATTGTATATTTTTAATATATGAACATTCATTCATTCATTCATTTTCTTTTCGGCTTAGTCCCTTTATTAATCTGGGGTCGCTACAGCGGAATGAACCGCCAACTTATCCAGCATATGTTTTACGCAGCGGATGCCCTTCCAGCTGCAACCCATCACTGGGAAACACCCATACACACTCATTCACACTCATACACTACGGACAATTTAGCTTACCCAATTCACCTATAGCGCATGTGTTTGGACTGTGGGGGAAATCGGAGCACCCGGAGGAAACCCACGCAAACACGGCGAGAACATGCAAACTCCACACAGAAATACCAACTGACCCAACCGGGGCTCGAACCAGTGACCTTCTTGCTGCGAAAAGAAAATGAATGAATATATATATATTCGTCGCCTCACAGCACGAAGGTCGCTGGTTCAGTTGGTATTTCTGTGTGGAGTTTGCATGTTCTCCCCGTGTTGGCGTGGGTTTCCTCCAGATGCTCCGGTTTCCCCCACAGTTCAAAGACATGCGCTATTGGTAAATTGGGTAAGCTGAATTGTCCGTAGTGTATGTGAGTGAATGAGAGTGTATGGGTGTTTCCCACTGATGGGTTGCAGCTGGAACGGAATCCGCTGATTATTGAATGATTTATATATATATATATATATATATATATATAT
>CAIGQW010000298.1:10906541-10928446 GCA_903798125.1 Danio choprae | reverse complement strand
GAGTCTGTGAAGTGTCTCTCTTCAATAAAACCTCATTTTTGGTAACACTGCCTTTGATGAAAACAAAAAGACAGCTCTTGTTTTGCCTTTGTGGATTAAATATTGATCTTTTTTTTTTTCCATCAAGGGCTGTAATATCTAAATCTTCCTTATTACCTGACTTTTCAAGTAACCTACAGGGAGCAGATCTAGTTTCGAGCAGAACCTGAAAGTGGTTCAAACGTGAGTATTCGCAAATACTATAAAGCACTCAGCCATAAATATCCGCAAAAGTGGAGAAACCATATAGAAGAAAACAAAAAGCAAATGCCAAAAGAGCAGCAAACTACTTCTAGGATTCACAGTGCATGTCTCCACCGAACAAGGACAAATAACAGAAAGTACTGAGCGATTAGACTGATACGAATGATAAAGAAGTCTTTCTCAGGGTTATAAATTCAATCTGAAAATATAACGTGTCTCTCGCAGCGCTCCAAGTGTACTTTATCCGCTTGATTTCTCAGTTTCTCCATTCGTTTGACTTCACAGCGTCGCTTTTCGACACCTCAAACTGAAGCAAATGTGCTTTTCTCCTTATAATAAAGGGATGAATCGAATCTCAGTGTTTTTTTCCCTCGCTTATGTCCCGGCGTAGGCTTCTTGAGGCAGCGGCGAAGTCTCGTCGATGGTGACCACCAGTTCTTCGGGCTTCATGGAGTGATTATAAGTGATACAGAGCGTTTCTGGTGCACGTGAGAGTTCGCTCATTTCATTCACGCTGCTGCTGACGCAGTTCACCTCACTCTTGCTCCTGCGGTGGTTTTCTGAACGGGGACCAAACACCCACTCTGATGAGAAACACAGATCACAGATGATTATCAGTCAACACATCCATTGCTGAAGAGAAAGGAAAAAACATGTCACTTAAAAACTATGCAGAATTTTTATAAAATGAAGGAATATTTGGTAACAGGGTGACGCAATGGCTCAGTGGCTAACACTGTCACCTTACAGCAAGAAGGTCGCTGGTTCGAGTCCCGGCTGTAATCAGGATATTAAAATAAAGAAAAAAAACTCTTTCAAAGATCCCCTACAACTTCACTGAGCAATAGTCACGGCACAATAAACAAATCCCAGCCGGGTCCGTTACGTTTTAGAGTCCCCTTGAAACATTTCCATTGTGTTCTTTACTATTTACAAGTGGCGTTTTCTTATTTTTTTGCGTTGTGAGAAAATGTAGCGCGTTTTTTAAAAATGTGTTTGCATTGTGAGGCTTTGCAACATGTATGCTGTCAAACTGATGAGTATCTTTTCTTAATTTGCTGGTGTTTTTTGTAATTGCATGTGCTTTCTTTAATTGCAGCACGGTAAGCTCTTTCAGCCACTGTAGGAATCTCCTCATCCACCTATTTATTTGTCAATAATATGTCCCTGTAAATATCATTAATGTGAATAGGAAGAAAAGTTGTTGTCTTCATACTGCCCCCTAGTGTTCATTTACCTAGAAACTGCAGTCAGTTCAGTAAGTTTTTGTGGTTTGCCAAATATGTATTTCCAATAAGCCTGACTAACTCATACTTCAACTTTTATTAGAGTGAACCACACAGGACACTTTGTATCAGGCGAAATTCAGTCTACTTTGACCAAAAAGGGAAAGTGTTTATTTTGAAAATGCTCTGGGAAACAGATTCAGTCAGAAAACTGAGATATGAAGCATAAGACACAGAAAATAGCAGCAAACAGCCTGTGGCAGCAGAAGCGAGAGGTTAAACCATGGTAATCTGTACTGACGGAGATGAAAACACACACACACACACACACACACACACACACACACACACACACACACACAATATCACACACACACACACACACACACACACACACACACACACACACACACACACACAAGCCTGAGATAAACATACAGATTTATATGCAATGAACTCAAATGCACAACTGAAAACCAAAAAAGTCATGCACACATTCAAACATTTATTAATTTTTTTTTGTCTTAGTCTCTGATTTATCAGTGGTTGCCACAGCGGAATGAACCGTCAACTATTCTAGCATATGTTTTACATAGCGGATGTCCTTTAGCCGCAACCCAGTACTGGGAAACACCCATACACACACTCATACACTACGGCCAATTTAGTTAATCCATTTCACCTATAGCGCATGTGTTTGGACTGTGGGGGAAACCGGAGCACCCGGGGGAAACCCACGCCTATACGGGGAGAACATGCAAACTACACACAGAAATGCCAACTGGCCCAGCAGGGACTTGAACCAGCGACCTTCTTGCTGTGAGGCCACAGTGCTAACCACTGAGCCACCCCATTATTCAAACATCAAAAACATTATTATTCAGAGACACGAACTATGTTAAAATAGCCCATGAGTTGATAAACATCTCTTATTTCAATAATGTAATAAAAAAAGGATGATGAATAACTAGAATGATGTGCAGCTCTTCGGTATGAAACACAAGCTGTGAGAGTCTCACAAAACCTGTCAAGAACATGTCTGCATCATATTGTATATTTCATAAAAACAAAATTGATATTCCAATTAGGAAGCAACAACAGCGTCGTTGTGTAACGCAATACACACTACATATTAAATATGAGCCGCGGGCTGCTGCCTGACTGCATAAACTCTTTACCAGCTAACAGAGAAACTTTGGAGTTCATTCATTCATTTTCTTTTTTGGCTTAGTCCCTTTATTAATCAGGGGATGCCACAGCAGAATGAACCGCCAACTTCATTCATTCATTTTCTTTTCGGCTTAGTCCCTTTATTAATCTGGGGTTGCCACAGCGGAATGAACCGCCAACTTATCCAGCATATGTTTTACGCAGCGGATGCCCTTCCAGCTGCAACCCAATACTTGATAAACATCCCTACACACCCATTCACACTCATACACTACGGACAATTTAGCTTACCCAATTCACCTATAGCGCACGTGTTTGGACTGTGGGGGAAAACGGAGCACCCGGAGGAAACCCACGCCAACACGGGGAGAACATGCAAACTCCACACAGAAATCCCAACTGACCAAGCTGAGGCTTGAACCAGCGATCTTCTTGCTGTGATGCAACAGCGCTACCCACTGTCCTCAGTCAAAGTTATGAACAAAAATTATTTTAGCTACATGAAAGAAATGTTCATTCAAAGATATCTGGTCATTAATACTGTTCTTAAAACTTTATTTATAGATTGATTTTCTGAATCATTTTAATAGGATGTTTCTTTTTATTTTTTAAATATTACTAGTTTCTGCTGGGGCCTCACAATGGCGCAGTGGGTAGCAGGATCGCCTCACAGCAAGAAGGTCACTGGTTCGAGCCTCGGCTGGGTAAGTTGGCATTTCTGTGTGGAGTTTGCATGTTCTCCCTGTGTTGGCGTGGGTTTCCTCCAGGTGTTCCGGTTTCCCCCACAATTCCAAAGACATGCGGTATAGGTGAATTGGGTAAGCTAAAATTGTCCGTAATGTGTTTGAATGAGTGTGTATTGATGTTTCCCAGTGATGGGTTGCAGCTGGAAGGGCATCCGCTGCCTAAAACATATGCTGGATAAGTTGGCGGTTCATTCCGCTGTGGCGACCCCAGATTAATAAAGGGACTAAGCCGAAATGAAAATGAATGAATGAATAGTTTCTGCTGGTTCAGAGAACGTTTAAAAGCAACATTCAGGGTTCCCACTGGGTCATAGAATTTTAACATTTCTATTCCAGACAATGGAGATCGGGGATTTTCTTTGTTGTTAATGTTACATTTTACTTTCCATTCATCAAAAAAGTAAAAATGAACACAGCAGAGCTTTTATTATGCCACAGTCCACCGCTTCCGCTTCTCATGAGCACGTGAAGAAGAAGCAGCGCTGTTTCATCAGGCGTTTTTAGGCTTCTTTTATAACGCTGCTCTGTGCAGTCTAATAAAACACAACATATTAAAGCATAGCTGCTGTTTCCCTGTTGTCTAGAAAAGCAAACCAGAAATTGAAGTGGATTTTTATTTTCTAAACTTATGTAAAGACACAGTTAATTGTGTGAGGGGAGGGCCATATGAATCTGCCATTATTTGTCTTTGAAAACAGGCGATAGGTTAGGCCAAAGGGGTCATAGAAGAGCATGAGAGAGGACTTGGAGATACAATGAGAACCATCTGTGTCAGAAAAGCATGAAATGTCTACAACATATGTTGAAACTGTCACATATGTTGAAACTGTCATATATGTTTGAGAAGACACATACTGTATGGAATAGGAGGGTCCTGTTTAGATGCTTGAAAACAAACACTAGTAATGATTGCCAAATTTCAACTATATGTGGTAAAATAGTGATGAATACATTAGATCTGTACATTATAAGGGCCAAGAAGAAGAGGGGACTTTAAATTGGGGTGGTAAAGGAGTAGGAGATGGGAGAGGCCTGTTGACCCAGGAACCAGCTGTGAAAACACAAAGGTGGGAGGAAGCAACGATAAAGGATGCAGTAAATTTGGGGGAGATCGGATTTGTCCTGGGGAGAGATTGAGATGGGTCTGCTCCAGGCTGTCTCTGCTTTGTTGGAAAATATTCCAATAAAGTATATTCTTCTGATATTCACAACCTCCAGACTAAGTTTGATTCATTAAGAGAAAAGCCGGAAACCACTACAAAATCCACAGCGTGTGAAGTCATTAGCATGAACACCCAGCACACTCTCCATCTCACTAGTTAAAGTTTATTATTTCTCTGGATTTGAACATTTTCCAAACATTTGGGATAATGTAAGTACATAAATCTGAAAAAAACATATAACACTATTTTGGATATTTTAATAAAAAACAGTTTTTACATATTGTGACTTCCAGCCGCAACCCAGGATTGGGAAACACCCATACACACTCATTCACAAACATACACTACGGCCAATTTAGCTTATTCAGTTCACCTATATTGCATGTCTTTGGACTGTGGGGGAAACTGGAGCACCCGGAGGAAACCCACGCCAACACGGGGACAACATGCAAACTCCACACAGAAATGCCAACTGACCCAGCCAGGACTCGAACCAGCGACCTTCTTTCTGTGAGGTGACAGTGCTAACCACTGAGCCACCGTGCCGCCCCAGAATGCAACACTACTTGATAAATGATTCAGACAATCCTAATGTACCATCATCCAGTCTGAACACTGCATCAAACTGAACACAGGTGCTTGGCAGGATTCACCAGCCTATACACACAGCCAAAGACTGTACTAAACACATTCGCCTTTGACTCAGAGAGCATCCTGGAATTAAGATGATCAGATAATACAGCAGTCAGACTGAACGCTGTGAGTAAACAAAAGTGTCTGATAAGCAGAACCGTATAATGCCATGAAAACTTCCCACACATTCATGCCAATTAGGCAGAAGTGAAAAAGGAAAGTGACCTAACGGTGGCGCAGTGGGTAGCACGTTCGCCTCACAGCAAGAAGGTCGCTGGTTCGAGCCTCGGCTGGGTCAGTTGGCGTTTCTGTGTGGAGTTTGCACGTTCTCCCCGTGTTGGCGTGGGTTTCCTCCGGGTGCTCCGGTTTATACTGCAAGTCCAAAGACATGCAGTATAGGTGAATTGGGTAAGCTAAATTGTCCGTAGTGTATGTGTGTGAATAAGAGTGTGTGGATGTTTCCCAGTGATGGGTTGCAGCTGGAAGGGTATCCGATGCATAAAACATATGCTGGAATAGTTGGCGGTTCATTCCGCTGTGGCGACCCCAGGTTAATATAGGGACTAAGCCGAAATGAAAATGAATGAATGAATGAAAAAGGAAAGTGAAGATTGAACAATTACGAGGACATGGAATCAGATTTCTTTTTTTTTTTATGAAGAAACATTCATTCATTCATTTTCCTTCAGCTTAGTCTCTTATTTACCAGGGGTCACCCCAGCGGAATGAACCGCCAACTATTCCAGCATATGTTTTACGTATCGAATACCCTTCCAGCTGCAACCCAGTACTGGTAAACACACATACAGTCTCACATTCACACACACTTGTACACTACAGCCACTTTTGTTTACCCAATTCACCTATAGCGCATGTGTTTGGACTGTGGGGGAAACTGGAGCACCCGAAGGAAAACCCACGCCAACATGGGGAGAACATGCAAACTCCACACAGAAATGCCAACTGGCCCAGCTGAGACTCGAACCAGTGACCTTCTTGCTGTGAGGCGACAGACATTTTAAAAGAACATATTTTAAATCAGTAATCACAATACTGCGAAACTAATATTTTTATACAAGGTTATATACCATCAGAGCCTTACATACGGCCATGCCTACTTTGAACACATAAAACGTGCCGCATAAAAAAACAAACGGACAGAATGCAATCCAAACAGGGTGTGCTTAGCTTAACATAGAAATCACAACGGTAATACACTAAAATAGAAATAAAAAACAAGCTTCCACCTTCCTGTCCGTCCCTGGTGGAGAGAGGAA
Source organism: Danio choprae (assembly GCA_903798125.1). Classification (NCBI taxonomy): domain Eukaryota; kingdom Metazoa; phylum Chordata; class Actinopteri; order Cypriniformes; family Danionidae; genus Danio; species Danio choprae. The sequence continues at coordinate 10,921,988 of CAIGQW010000298.1, read as the reverse complement.
TATACAGTGAGAATCTCAGCAGACAATCCTCACATTTACACCTTCAGGACTGACACAAATGCAACACAGCACATCTACAGCAAACGCAGGACCTGCTGTAACCTGGGCTTTTGGAGAAATCTCCAAGGTATTGTTGAGTGCTCGTGTCCCCTCTCTATTTCTGTGTGTGTGTGTGTATGTGTGAAACTCGCCTGCTTCATCGCTTCAGGTAAACGTCAAGGTCTTTGAAAAACAGAAGTGAGGGGACTCCAAAGGAATTAAATGTAATTCCTTTTCATGCCCTTCCAGACACTCGACTCGAAGCTTTGAGAGAGAGAGAATTGGATGCGTGTGGAGGTGAACGTAACCGAACAATGTAAATGTAAGGGCTTTTCAGCATTTGCTTCATGTTTAAACTCCACCAATGGAGTGTTATATGCTTCTGCTGGGTATTACATTTACTTTTGAAGCTTTTATCATGATATACTGTACTGGATTACTACAATATTGACCTAAGTTGCAAAAAATATTACTTTAACGGGTATTAAAGAATTAAAAACCAGAGTATTGCTTTATTGTATACAATAGACCCACACAGAGTGAAGTCTGCAGGTTAATGGTGACGTAATTATCTTCCCTGACAGAGGCGCTTGTTCAATAAAAATACATCAGTTGTTGGACAGTTAGAGAGTTTGTTAAGACTAGTGAACTTAAGAGGTTTAGCATAAACAAAGCATGGAACTCCAGGGTTCATAATGAGTCTTAATTCCAGCCCAGGGTGATCCTAATTGGCCCAAGATGATAAGGTTGATCTCTTGGCTGGTTTTTGAGTAATTTTAAGCACTTTTGAGATGGGAAACTAGTTGAAAACATTCAAGACCAGACTAGTTTTATGCAGTGCAACAGTGAAAAACAATAACATAAACACCTATCGAGATATCTGTTGCCTGGTTTTAGCCGTTAGGAGCTTTTATTCTGGAAAATCAGTTTAAACCATGGAAAAATGATAGCTTAGTATTTTAACAATAGTTCTGTTATAGTCTTCGTTAAAGGGATAGTTTACCCAAAACTGACAATTCTGCCATCATTTATGTCACAAACCTGTTTGAGATTCTTTTTTTCTGGTGAACACTGGAACATTTCTCAAAATATCTTCTTTTGTGTTCAACAGAGAATGGAAACACATACAGGTGTAGAACCTCTTGAGGAAAAGCTAATGCTGAGTATATTTTTATTTTTGGGTGAACTATTACTTTAATGGCTGCAATTAATGATTATATGAACAGTATGGTAAACTAAACAATCGCAACAATCGTATGTGGTCTTAACGGGCGACACAGTGGCTCAGTGGTTAGCACTGCCGCCTCACAGCAAGATGGTCGCTGGTTCGAGCCTCGGCTGGGTCAGTAGGCATTTCTGTGTGGAGTTTGCATGTTCCCGTGTTGGTGTGGGTTTCCTCTGGGTGCTCTGGTTTCCCCCACAGTCCAAAGACATGTGGTATAGGGGAATTGAATAAACTAAAAATTGGCTGTAGTGTGTGTGTGGATGAGTGTGTATGGATGTTTCCCAATACTGGGTTGTGGCTGGAAGGACATCCGCTGCGTAAAACATATGCTGGAACAGTTGGCGGTTCATTGACCCCTATAAAAGAATAAAAGGACTATGAATGTGAAAATGAATGAATGTGGTCTTAACTGGTTCAGCGATCAATTGGCTTGTAGGGATTTAGACTCGCAGAAAAAATAATACAAAAACTGGTACCTTTTCGAAAGGAACTTACTAGCTAAAGGGTCCATATTAGTACCAGAAGGTATATATTATTACTACATAATAAATTCAAAATTTTGTACTGTTTAGGTACTGACAAATACACAGTAAAAATGATATGACGGGGTGACATGGTGGCGCAGTGGTTAGCACTGTCGCCTCACAGCAGGAAGGTCTCTGGATCGAGCCCCGGCTGGGCCAATTGGCATTTCTGTGTAGAGTTTGTGTGGGTTTTCTCCGGTTTGCCCCACAGTCCAAAGACATGCGCTATAGGTGAATTGAATTAACTAAATTGGCCATAGTGTATGTGTGTGAATGAGTGTGTACGGATGTTTCCCAGAACTGGGTTGCGGTTGGAAGGGCATCCGCTGTGTAAAACATATGCTGGATAAGTTGGCGGTTCATTCCGCTGTGGCAACCCCTGATGAATAAAGGGACTAAGCCGAAAGAAAAATTATATGACAAAAAAACATGACAACAAATGTTTTTATGTTACTTTAAATTATTTTAGTAAGCTAATCAGGTTTCGGCTGTGAGGGCGACGCGGTGGCGCAGTGAGTAGCACAATCGCCTCACAGCAAGAAGGTCGCTGGTTCGAGCCTCGGCTGGGTCAGTTGGGATTTCTGTGTGGAGTTTGCATGTTCTCCCCGTGTTGGCGTGGGTTTCCTCCGGGTGCTCCGGTTTCCCCCACAAGTCCAAAGACATGCGCTATAGGTGAATTGGGAAGCTAAATTGTCCGTAGTGTATGTGTGTGAATGAGTGTGTATGAATGTTTCCCAGTGATGGGTTGTGGCTGGAAGGGCATCCGCTGCGTGAAACATATGCTGGATAAGTTGGCGGTTCATTCCGCTGTGGCGACCCCAGATTAATAAAGGGACTAAGCCGAAAAGAAAATGAATAATCAGGTTTCAACTATATTTTAACTTAATAAGTTTAGTCAGTTTGACTGTTGACAAATAAAAAAATTATTTGATTAAATTATTATTTTGTTAAACATTGTTTTTTTTTAAGGCAGCAACAATTGTTTACAGTGTTTGAGGCATCAATATGCACCCTTTTGATACAAAAGTCTGGTTTTGAAAATGTACAGCTCCAGTGACACTCTTTTTCTTAAGAGTGTCTACAAAATAGTGCAATGTATAAATTTGCTGCATGCTGAGTTGCATTTCAGAGCTGCGTCTCGCCGAATGCATTTCCAAAACACAATCATACATAGATCCACAGCGTTTTCCTAGTTGTTGTAAATAGGCTAGTTATATTTCCAAACAGCACTTACCCACAAACTCATGCACGAGATCCTTCACCAGATGCCCCACAATCGCGTACGCCACAGCCACCACCACCAGCGCGGCCATGACCAGATAAAGCACCGCTTTGGGCAGCGGTATCGAGTCCCTCTGGGGTGTCCTGTAGTCCGTGTACTGCAGGTCACCCTCCGAGTACGAGTACTGAAAAACATGCTCCATCCCGGACGTGTGATTGGAGTTCAGCGGCGGATGACTGGCGCTCATGCCGCTCAGGTCGGGCTCCAGAGCGGTCACCATAGTGCTCGTCACCGCCTCCACCCGATCCATATTCTGATGGACAAATCCCGCTGATTTATTCACAAGAGGCAAGATCTGGGAGAGAAAGTAGCTCCAGTCCTTGATGGCCGTGGTGTTGCATAAAAACATAATGCCTTTGGATGTTAGCCTATCGCTTCTGGTAGAAGTGACCGCCGGCATCACCAGTGGATGTAGTTGCGCCAAACTCTTGCTGAAGTCCCGTTCAGTTCATCCACACGCCAGTTTGTTCATACAGTACATAAGTAGGCTATTTACCTGGCTTTATAGGGGAAAAAAAGCTGAACTAAAATGATTTGTACATAAAAACATTGGTAAAGTAAGACTACTGAACATTTCAAGAACATTCCGACCTATTTTTCCCACACAAACAGGACATTTAATAAGTATACAGATTAAATGTTCTGTGGATAACTGGAAATGCTGCAGTAAGAGCTTTAATTAATGCGGCGTATTCTGTTCAGGGGATCCCCAGATTTAAAGTATTTCCTATTATGCGACAACAGCATTCGTGTCCAGACAAGAAGAAAGTTGCAACGAGGAAAGAAAGTGGTAATCCCTCAAACGCGTTTAATTCAGCAGCTCTCTTTATAGTCGTTTCAATTCTCCGTGTGTGTTTCACATAAACAAGACGTATGCGAAGATCAGTCAAGGGGACCAAAGCTTGTATCCAAAAGAAAATGAAAGCAAATGTTCTTTGTATGAACAATGATGCAGTGTGATATGACTTTTGAGGATGAATGACAAAAACATACCTGCGTTTAAACGAACATCTATTCAAAACCAACAAATCCCCCCAAAAGTATTCCCACATAGGCTAAATACGATGATGGTTTGCGTCCAAAAAAAAGTGGTTAATAAATATCCCTCAGCAGGCTATACTGCTATTCGTCCTATGCATTCACGTCTCATTAAAACCCCCAAATTCATGTCATTCTCCAAGAAAGAGTTTTCCGTATGAAAAGGTCACCCAAGACGATCGTTCGAGTCCACAAAAAAGTCATTAGGAGTAATAATAATATCCCGCAGCAGTCTACACGTCAAACACGCCGACGAACCGATCAGATGTGCCGTCAACGCGTCAGCATTTTCCTCAAACGCGCGCGTCAATGTTCTATGCTGGAGGTGGGAGATTCAAAGCCGAACGCGTTTAAGATCGTAACGAGGGTCGGATTAAGCTAATATCACCCCGTGTTGACCTGAAAAACGGGTTTCGTACGGTTTTCGCATCCTTTTTCCCCCTCAAGGTAGCGTAAGGACGCCGCGCCACTCGCTGCCCGCCGCCACTGAGAGCGCGCGCAAAATCAGCACTGAAGGGAGCGCGTGAGGAATCCTCATTCACAAAAACCCGGAGGTATAACTTTGACAAAACAATTAAGATGTGTGCTTTTTGCGTGTCATGTTTTCAGCTACATCATTGCTGACTGTGTCTTATGTTTGCTAATAATAATTTATTTTTTGAAGGACACTGCTGAAGGAGACCAGGAGACGTCAGTCATGTTTTTGCCAGTACTGGTCTTAAAGCCAATAAATAATCGCATTTACTCAATCACCATCACTAGCAGGCTAACAATGTGAGACCAGGACCTCAGACTCCCTGTGATAAACCACTGTGGTAAATAAATCGCATCTATAGGTCTAGCAATGTGCACCACAAATGATGTGCTCCCATGTTTCTGATCATTCTGATAAGAGATGATGAGAAAACAAAACATCCTCCATGTGCTGATCTATGATTTAAAAATAGATAAAATAGCCTATAATTATGACCAACTTTTACTGACAGATCAACATCAAAAGACTACTTTCTGAATATTTCATCATTTTTAGTATACTGTAGCATAGCCTGCATACAAAACTGAGGCTATGTGGTTTTAACCAAAATTTGGGTAAAATATGGATCAACCCAGCTGTTGGGTATGACATTATTTAAGCAATTTTTAAAAAGTGTATAGCTAGTAACCAACCTTGTGTCATTTGTTTCTAAAAAGTGTTATGATAACTTGTCATGTGTTTAAGCTAGAATACCAGACTGGAAAGCATTGCATGACATTAATAGACAAACCAGCATTTTGAACATCTGAAATGTTGTTTGGTTCTTTCTAAAATCCCTCAGCCAAAGCCTGTCATCACAGTGGTTCAGTATTATTATTATAATTATATTATTATTACCTCCAGAACTGTCTTGAGCATCTATCTGCACTCCCAGAACATCTCACACCTCCAAAAGCCACCGCATTGTGTTCATTACGTTTCATTTTTATCTTCTGAGACACAACTCATTTCAAGAGTTCACACTTAGCTGATGATTGGTTATAAAGCTTGTTTGGCATGCTGAGAGAGCCCTGAGCTCATAGATCCTCCAGCCCGGGGCTCCCTCCCGTTTGCAAGGCTAGAGGGGAGTTTGAGCTCAGGTAGATCTCGAGAACTCCCCTGCTATAGTAGCTAATGAACAGATAGTGATTGCTCTTGAGATGACTACTTACTTGGAGCATATCTATGATGCCGATTTGGATTAGTCGATTAACTTAAGTTGCATGTTTTTGGATGGTGGGAGGAAACCAGGGAACCCGGTGGAAACCCACATGAGCACGGGGAGAACATGTAAACTCCACACAGAAACATCGGCTGGCTTGGTAAGGACTAGAACCAGTGACATTCTTGCTGTGAGGCAACAGTGCTAACCACTGGGCCACCCATCTAGGAAAGGAGGAGTAGGGGTGGAAGGGGGGATTCTTCAAAACAAAGACGGCTGTGATATGAAACTTAGGGTATTTATAGTGACTTAGGAATCGTCTGATTGGTGAATCATGAAATGGATAATCTAATGCACATCATCAGACACCTTTCATGGAAATATTCAAATTTGGGAGAAATGTAGGAAAATATTTAAACCAGATGATAGATGACTATAAAAAATGTTGGGTTCCACGCAATCGATTTGTGTTGGGACAACATAAAGGAATTAAGTTCACTTATTAATCATTCATTAATTTTCCTTCAGCTTAGTCCCTTATTTATCAAGGGTCGCCACATCCGAATGAACCGCCAACTATTCCAGCATAAGTTTTACACAGCAAATGCAACCCAGTACTGGGAAACACCCATACACCCCAACATTCGCACACAGAAACACACACTTATACACTACAGCCAATTTAGTTAATCCAATTCACCTAGAGTGCACGTGTTTGGACTGTGGGGGAAACCGGAGCACCCAGAAGAAACCCACACCAACACGGGGAGAACATGCAAACTCCACACAGAAATGCCAACTGGCCCAGCCGAGACTCAAACCAGCGACCTTCTTGCTGTGAGGCGACAGTGCTAACCATTGAGCCACCGTGCTGCCCCTAAATTTAGTAATGTTCAACTTAATTTGTTTCTTTAAATTTACCCCAAATAAAATGTTTTCAACCACTTACCTTAAATAAATTGAGTAAATCCAATGAATCTTTTTTCTAGTGCATGCTAGTCAGGAAGGAACTATTCGTTTAATGCCTTCAAACTTGTCTGCAGTTGAACATGGTCTACTGTTAGCTAAAGGGTTCACCACCGCTGACCCTCTTCTGAAAAACAGCACTAACCTCTTTCACTTTTCTCCCCAGGCGGTCATCACCGTCTGCGCTTGTCAATTACCTCCAGTGACATTTTGCACACCTCGGCCTCGCTTTCTGATGGACTGGAGTCAATTAAGAGCATATCAGAGCTTCAAGAAGACGAAGAAGAGGAAGAGACACAAGTCACTGACCTCACGCAGAAAAAAAAAAGCCAAATCGGGCGGAGGCTTTTGTCACGGTGCTGAGAGGCGTTTTGTGAAAGCCTGAGAAAGACGTGATGGATTTCCTGGTCGCAGGTTTGATGATAAATATCAAAAAGGCATTTATTAAAGCTTGCAATGCTCCGTCAAAGAGCCATCTCCTTGCCTGCAGGTGAGATTAACATCCTACAAGGAAGAAAAACAGATTTTATTACTTTTTTTTGTGCATATGTTTTTTTTTTAGACCACACCAATTGATTTTGCTTATCAGTATCAAGATAGTGTCTTATAAATGAATGGCTTTTTATTAATGCTTTTCATTATTTCGGTAAGAAATGCTGACTGCATGCCACAACAAGTTCACAGCAAACGCTTTTCCAACGTTTCCCACCAATTTTCACCCCGGAGAATATGGTGTTGGAATGAGATGACGTTTCTCCCACTTTTAGGCTTGTTTTTTTTGATTACCTAAAGATTTGCTGTTTTTTGGTGAAGTTTCACAAACTAATTTCGAGAGGAGCACGTGATATGATTGATCACAGCCGGTCTCTCATCTGTAATCATTAGTAAGCCAATCAGATTAATACAAACTCCCTATAAGTAGCCTGTCAAAAAACTACTTTCTTATCTTAGTTTTCCGAAGAAACCCCCCATCCACCCCATCTCCCCCCTTCTTTCCTCCTTTATCAGGGGGAGCTCTTGAGAACTACCTGATCTCATACCCCCTTATATGCTTATTTACCAGGGGGAGCTCTCGAGAACTACCTGATCTCGTACCCCCTTATATGCTTATTGACCAGGCGGGAGCCCTGGGCTCAATTATCTCCGAGCTCAGGGTTCTCTCCCGGGACAGCATGCCAAACCTGCTATTATTATCAAGCAACATCTAAGTGTGAACACTTGAAAAGCCTATCGAATGAAGCCTGTTAAGGAATTCGCTTCATTACACTGTAAAACAATAAACTTTACCAATAGAAATATGTAAAAATTATAAGATCAGCATATTTACTGGGGAAGTTCAATCATTCATTCATTCATTTTCATTTCGGCTTAGTCCCTTTATTAATCTGGGGTCGCCACAGCGGAATGAACCACCAACTTATCCAGCATATGTTTTATGCAGCAGATGCCCTTCCAGCTGCAACCCATCACTGGGAAACATCCACACACTCTCATTCACACACATACATACACTAAGGACAATTTAGCTTACCCAATTCACCTGTACCGCATGTCTTTGGACTTGTGGGGGAAACCGGAGCACCCGGAGGAAACCCACGCCAACACGGGGAGAACATGCAAACTCCACACAGAAACGCCAACTGACCCAGCCGAGGCTCGAACCAGCGACTTCTTGCTGTGAGGCGAACGTGCTACCCACTGCGCCACCGTGAGGCCCCCTACTGGGGAAGTGTTGTTTTCTAAAAAGAAAAGAAAAGACAAATGTGTTATTGGTATACTTAAAATACATTTAATGTAAAGGATACAACTTTGGGTGGCTCAGTGGTTAGCATTGTCGCCTCACAGCAAGAAGGTCGCTGGTTCCAGTCCCGGCTGCATGTTCTCCCCGTGTTGGCGTGGGTTTCCTCCGGGTGCTCCGGTTTCCCCCACAGCCCAAACACATGCGCTATAGCTGAATTGGATGAACTAAATTGGCCGTAGTGTATGAGTGTGTGTATGTGTGAATGTGAGAGTGTATGGGTGTTTCCCTATACTGGGTTGTGGCTGGAAGGGCATCCGCTGTGTAAAACATATGTTGGAATAGTTAGCGGTTCATTCCGCTGTGGCGGCCCCTGATAAATAAGGGCCGAATCCGAAGGATGCATTTTTTTCAGACTTAATTTTGAAAAACTCATTTTGACTGAAAGATAACATAACGAAAAGCAGCAGCTTCATAAGCCATACAAGATTTTCCTTCTCAGCATTTCTGCCTTGTTTCCAGTACAAAAATCTAAACTGGATTTGAGAAATAGATCCACATAGGAACAGCCTTGTTTTCAGATTTTTTTAAAATCAAAATCAAAGGGATAGTTCACCAAAAAAAGAAAATTTCTTGTTATTTTACTCACCATCAGGTCATTGAAGTTGTAGGAGACGTTTTTTCCTTCAGTATAACATTAAAGGGGACCTATTATGCAAAAATCACTTTTATAAGGGGTTTAAACACAGTTGTGTGGGAACAGTGTGTGAATATAACCAGCCTCTAATGTTATTAAAATTAATTATTTCTATTTCTTATAATCACACTTGATAAAAACAGTCTGCAGAAACACTTTGATTGATATTCTCCCTTTGTACGTGTCATCAGAAGGGGAAAGCCCCACCCATTAATGACCATCTCTCCCTCATTAGCATAGACAGCCCTGAGTGGGAAGCAGCCGCCCGCCATTAGAGTTTTGACCTGCTGATAATGTCAGCGACTAAGACGTTTATAAACGTGGAGTTTTACGATGCACAAATGAACACTGGAGTCTTTTCCTGAGAAACTTCTTTTGACATTTTCAGTTTTTTACAGAGATAACGTTAGTCCTGTTTTAAATCTGCCACTCTGCTGACACACAGGCATTTGTAGCTCCGCCCTCTTTTGAAAAAAAGCACAATCTCATTTGAATTTAAAGCGACAGTCACCAAACTGGCGTGATTTGGATCAAAGCCTTAAAGAGGCCATTTCGAAGAGTTGTGGTACATGTTAATTGACAGATATTTTTACAGTGTGGTCATTCCTGAATCTAGTGAAACAAGTTTTACTGTTTTAATGCAGTGAAATCTCTGCAGTGACAGTAATCAGATGGAAAGCTCTGCATTGGAGGAATAAAACCCTTGCTATTATGCGGTGAGTTTCCGTCAGGTTAGATGAAAGGTTTTCCCATCATTTTAAAGGCATGCACAGTGAATATGGAGATATTCTGGCCAGATAATCTGAGCTGAATGGCTTATTCAGAAACATTTTAATCCTCTTAAAAAGTGTGCTAATTTTAAGCTCTGCCATGTCAGATGATGTGCCGCTCTCCAGATGTGCACAGAGCATTAAATAACTGGCCATTTTTGTAAGAGGAACAGCACTAAACCTGATATTGATGAACGGCATACAGCTAGAACCGGACAGAAAGAAAGTAATTATATATGTATTATTCTAAATAGGGCGTCACAGTGGCGCAGCGGGTAGCATGATTGAGTCGCTGGTTCGAGCCTCAGCTGGGTCAGTTGGCATTTCTGTGTGGAGTTTGCATGTTCTCCCTGTGTTCACGTGGGTTTCCTCTGGGTGCTCCGGTTTCCCCCAACAAGTCCAAAGAAATGTGCTATAGGTGAATTGGGTAAGCTAAATTGTCTGTAGTGTGTGTGTGTGTGTGAATGCAAGAGTGTATGGGTGTTTCCCAGTGATGGGTTGCCGCTGGAAGGGCATCTGCTGCATAAAACATATGCTGGACAAGTTCAATAATGAATGTTAAGTAAAAATTGTGGGCAGCACGGCGGCGCAGTGGGTAACACAATCGCCTCACAGCAAGAAGGTCGCTGGTTAAAGCCCTGGCTGGGTCAATTGGCGTTTCTGTGTGGAGTTTGCATGTTCTCCCTGTGTTGGCGTGGGTTTCCTCCGGGTGCTCCGGTTTCCTCCACAAGTCCAAAGACATGTGGTATAGGTGAATTGGGAAAGCTAAATTGTCCATAGTGTATGAGTGTGAATGGGTGTGTATGGATGTTTCCCAGTGATGGGTTGCAGCTGGAAGGGCATCCGCTGCGTAAAACATATGCTGGATAAGTTGGCGGTTCATTCCGCTGTGGCGACCCCGGATTAATAAAGGGACTAAGCCGAAAAGAAAATGAATGAAAGCAAAAATTGTTTAAAAAAATAATCAATTCTTAAAAACAATCAAAATATTTAAAGATTATTAAAAATAATCATAAAAAATATATATGAATGACTAAATGAGTTTCTATATATATTTTATATATAAAATACAAATAATAAACTAAAATAAAAATGAAAAACTAAAATAATAATAACTTTAAACAAAGTTGACATTAAAGCTTTGACTAAAATAAAAACTTAAATAAAATGAAATATTAATCATAAATATAATAATAGATAAGATATATAAATTAATAAATATAAAAACTGTGATGTTATTACAGTAAACTAAAAACATAAAACTAAAATCCTTTTCGTTAAAATAATTTAAAAAAACTTTCAAATAATGAATGTTAGCTAAAAAATAAAATTATAGAAAAAATATAAACATAAAACAAACTAATATTAATGGAATTAACCAATATATCTATATAATAAAAATACTAAAACTAATGAACTTAAAGTAGACATAAAATACAAATAATAAACTACAAAAACTAAAACTAAATTAAAACTAAAATAATAAAAACTTCAAACAAAGTTGACATTAAAGCCTTAACTAAAAAAACTGAAATAAAATGAAATATAAATAAGAAATATAAAAACTATTACATTATTACATTAAAACCATAAAGCTAAAATCCTTTTCGTTAAAATAATTAGAAAAACTTTAAAATAATGAATGTTAGCTAAAAAAAGAATGATGGAAAAAAATAAACAATTAAATAAATAACCAATAAATGTATAAAATAAAACTAATGAACTTAAAGTAGACATTTAAACATTGAAGCAATGCATAAAATGAAAACTGATCTTTTAACCATTTAAAAAAGTACAATAGTTCCTCAAAGATACTACAATAATGAAAAATCTACATTTCGACCAACTTTGAAATATGAATACAGATATTCCTGAATATAAGAAATAAGTAACAGAAATAAGCAAATAAATACAAAAGCATTACATTAGTAAAAGTTAAACAACACCAATATATGACTGTACTGTACAATTACTAAAACTAAAGGTGAAGTCACAGTTTCTTGCTAAACATATTTCAATGTACAGTATTAAACTAACATGGACTGAACAAAGATGGAACACTTTGTTCCCTCACTGTCAACTCAGAAAGTCTGGAATTATATATATTTTATTATTATTATTAGCGTGTGTACACTACCTGATAAATGTCTTGTCTCCTATCCAAGTTTTAGGAACAGCAAATAATAACTTGACTTCCAGTTGATTATTTGGTATCAGAAGTGGCTTATATGAAAGGCGAAGGCCTCTAGATTACACTTATTTTACCACAATAAAATATAATAATGTCTTGATTTTTAATGATTTAATTAGGACAGTAAGGTCTGACTTTGCTTAGACAAAAGTCTCGTCACTTAACAGAAATAATGTACAGTCTAGAATATAAAGTCATGCTGCAGTGGAAACAGAATGAATATTGTGTATGACTCCCATGAGCTTGGAGGACTGCATCCATACATCTCTCAAATAACTTATTAATAAAGTCATCTGGAATGGCAAAGAAAGCATCTTGCAGGACTCCCAGAGTTCATCAGGATTCTTTGTATTCATCTTCCAATGCCTCCTCCTTCATCCTACCCCAGACATGCTCAATAATGTTCATGTCTGGTGACTGGGCTGGCCAATCCTGGAGCAGCTTGACCTTCTTTGCTTTCAGGAACTTTGATGTGGAGGCTGAAGTATGAGAAGGAGCGCTGCTATCCTGCTGAAGAATTTGCCCTCTCCTGTGGTTTGTAATGTAATGGGCAGCACAAATGTCTTGATACCTCAGGCTGTTGATGTTTCCATCCAGATCTCTCGCACACCCCCATACTGAATGTAACCCAAACCCATCACCAAACTTGGCTGATTTCTGTGAGAATCTTGGCTCCATGCGGGTTCCAGTAGGTCTTCTGCAGTATTTGTGATGGTTGGGATGCAGTTCAACAGATGATTCATGGGATTTATGGGACCTTCTGCCACTTTTATAAATGATCAACTAGAAGTCAAGTTATTATTTGTTGCTTTTACAACTGGGATCAACGACAAGACTTTTGTCAGGTAGTGTATATATATATATATGCATATATGTGTAGGTATATATATATATATATATATATATATATATATATATATATATATATTTTTTTTTTTTTTTAATTTATTTTTTTTATCTATGTTGTGGTCATGGTAGGGTAGGGGGTAATGTACTGCTTTAAATTGTAAATGCAAAAACAATAAATAAATATATATTTCTAAAAAAGGGTTTAAAAGCATCTATAAATGCACCGTCATCTAAGTTTTCTTCTTTGAGAGAGTTTGTTCCAGACAGTTGTACTGTTTGCTCTTATCATGTTTCATTCATAACCTTTTTGTCCCAGCGAGGGACGGCACATCTGGGTGTTTTTGTAGATCTAGGCCAGACATTTCATCATGCGGGTCCTCACAGGAGACGTTACAGATCTGCTGTTTATCTACAGGACAAGAGCAGAGCAAATATCACATCACATCAGTGCACAACCTACAGAATCCCTAAAAACATCTGAATATGCAAATGAACAGAGCGTAAACCAACGACCAATGTCCTCATGTTTGAAGGTCAGTAAATGACATTATTTTAATTTCTGCATGATATATTAAACCTGCTTTGCATTTATTTAAGAAAATGTGTAGATGTGAATTCCACATTTAAAAAAAAGTCTTGTTCACTAGTATAAATGCAACATAGGTTCATTCTGAAAACGTAGTTCATATACATTTCTGGAGATCACGAATTATGTAGCCAGAGGTACGTATGGCTGCATTTTGTCTTTAAAACGAACACTACGCGGTGGTATGACGCCGTTCCTTTTCATGCTATACCAGCTGACTGCTTACCCCCGTATGGACGGCTTTTCCGCTGTTACCAGTTTGTCCAGTGGCTCGCCACGTACATCGGCAGACTTGAGACACAGAGAAGAGCTGACTGCGATGACAGGGTTTGAGTCCAGTGAAGAACGGTTCCAGAAAGCAGGTAAGACAAAAACAAAAGTCAAAAAATAAAATAAACAAGTAAATAACAGGGTGAGAATGTGGTAAAATCTCAAAATGTGGTAAAAATGGGCTTTTCTTTTTCTGGATTGCTTACGAAAACACTGTCGGTTGGGTTTAGGAAAGGAGGAGGTTAGGACAGTCAATCGGTCAGTCAATCAGTTTGTCGACAGCGAGCTCTGGTGGATTTACACGGGAAGAGCAGGAGTGAACGTGGGTTGAATTTAAACAAACAAACAAATTAAATTTCATAATTTTCTACTTAATTTGTTTGTTTAAATTCAGCCCAAATAAATAGTTTGCAACCAATTAACTTAAAAATGTTTAGTAAATAAAATTTTTTTGCTGTAAAACTCAGGATTCAACGTGTTCGAAGGTCAAAAAATGACATTATTTTAATTTCTAACCAGGGTGATGCGGTGGCGCAGTGGGTAGCACAATCGCCTCACAGCAAGAAGGTTGCTGGTTCGAGCCTTGGCTGGGTCAGTTGGCATTTCTGTGTGGAGTTTTCATGTTCTCCCCGTGTTCGCGTGGGTTTCCGCCGGGTGCTCCGGTTTCCCCCACAGTCCAAAGACATGCGCTATAGGTGAGTTGGGTACGCTAAATTGTCCGTAGTGTATGTGTGTGAATGAGTGTGTATGGATGTTTCCCAGTGATGGGTTGCAGCTGGAAGGGCATCCGCTATGTAAAACATATGCTGGATAAGTTGGCGGTTCATTCTGCTGTGGTGAAAAGAAAATGCCGAAAAGAAAATGAATGATATATTTCTAACCTGCTTTGCATTTATTCATTTACTCAGCATGTTGTGAAATCAAACAACTGAATACCTGAATAACTGAAAAACTATATGAAAAAAGTATTATAAATATAAATATATAAAGATTCTTAAAGCAATAGTACACTCAAAACTGACAATTTGCTGTAAAACTCAGGATTCAAATCTCAGGATTTAATAAGTTGTTTACTATATTTACGCATCACGTTAGTGTACAACCACAGGATCCCTAAAAACATCTGAATATGCAAATGAACAGAGAGTAAACCAATGATATTTCTCCTCATTCAACATGTTTGAAGGTTAGTAAATGACATTATTTTAATTTCTGCATGATACATTTCTAACCTGCTTTGCATTTATTTTGTGAAATCAACTGAATACCGAAAACTATATATAAAAAAAGGGTTAAAGTGATTTTAACATTTAAGAAAAACTCTTGTCTACTAGTTTAAATATCTAAAAATGGGGCGGCGTGGTGGCTCAGTAGTTAGCCTTACAGCAAGAAGGTTGCTGGTTCGAGTCCCGGCTGAGCCAGTTAGCATTTCTGTGTGGAGTTTGCATGTTGCCGTGGGTTTCCTCCAGGTGCTCTGGTTTCCCCCACAGTCCAAAGACATGGGCTATAGGTGAATTGAATAAACTAAAATTGCCCATACTGTATAAGTGTGTGTGTGTGTGTGTGTGTGTGTGTGTGTGTGTGTGTGTGTGTGTG
>CAIGQW010000298.1:10870344-10884890 GCA_903798125.1 Danio choprae | reverse complement strand
GGTTCATGTAAATATCCACTGCTACAAAAACACGTACACACACACACACACACACACACACACACACACACACACACACACACACACACACACACACACACACACACACATTAGCTTTGCACTGTTTTTGCACTGCAAATGTGACAGGGTTCATGTAAATATCCACTGCTACGTGTGTACATGTTTTTGGCCATTGTTATGTTAACGTACAAAATAAACCTGATTTATATCCACAAACCGGGATTAAAGCGCCTTCTTTCATAATTGTATTGACACTATGCGGCTTGGGTGATGAATTATGTAGCAATCTTACTATCTTTACTACACACATGCACTGTTTTAAAAACGTTTTAAACTTGTAAAACTCATTCTTGATCCCATTTGATGCTGATTGATGATCACAGAGAGCTGAACAGATCTTTTAATCCCGGTTGCTTTGCGCACGTCCTGTCTTGTTGATATGATTATACGCGTTACTACGGAGACATGTTAATACGTGGCTGTCAATCAATTTTGTGGGCAGGGAAACCGCACTCCTATGTCAAGTTGCGGTCGGCATCAAAATAGGAGGGATTTGGATCATATTTTAACATCAGGAAATAAAAAAAAATAGACTTATTGTCTTTATATCATCCCAATATGACTGTGGACACACTATACCTACACACAGTTCTGTCCAAACAGCTTACAAAAGATGATTTTCATCATCGGTGCCCTTTAACAAAAAATCTAAGTATTAAAAACATTCAAGGATTGATATTGTTGTTTAATAGAGAATACATTTTACAAGTAACTTTTATTTTAACAATTATATCTTGGACCTTATTCTTGAAAGAAAAAAAAATGACCATTAAAAAGGGGTGAAGGACCAAAAGTTAATTTTGAAGCACATTAAAGTTAATTTGAATACTAATCAGGCAACCCAGGCTCATTCTGCATACGTACCCCTATATACATTTCTGGAGAGCACCAAATATGTCCCAGGAGCTACGTTTTTTTGCAGTTTTTGTTTTCGCGGATCCACCAGAGGCCGATGTGTACGCTATTTCAGATCTCAAATTTCTCTCGCGAGTGCCATTCACACCTGCTGTTCTCGCGTAAATCCACCAGAGGCCGCTGTCGACTGACTGACCCACCCTCCTCCTTCCCTAAACCCAATTGACAGTGTTTTCAAAAGCACCGATAGCGCGGTGCCACTGGTAGCGCGGAAAGGAACGGCGTCATACCACCCCGTAGCGTTCATTTTAAAGATGAAATGCAGCCATACGTACCTCTGGCTACATAATTCTCAATCTCCAGAAATGTATATAGGGCTACACTTTCAGAATGAGCCTATGTTGCAATTAAGCTATTGTTATTATCCATTAGCCCTTTTTTCAAGAGAAATGTCATTATACAAATATCTGTCCTTGTAAACCACCAAAACTAGTCCACACACACTAGGCATGGGCCGGTATAAGATTCTGATGGAATGATAACCTTGGATAAAAATATACAAGGTTTCACAGTATTGTGATTACTGCGTTAAAATATGCGCAGTATATATATAGCATCATCATATAGCACTATAGCATGCTTGGATGTTGGTGCATAAGCAATTTGTTTTTCAAATGGTTGCAAATGTGTGGTTGCTGGTGATACTGTTGTCCTAAATAAATAAATAAAACTTGTTGTCTTGTTGTCAACACTTAAGTTAAGTTATATTTCTTATAATCACACTTGATAAACACAGTCTGCAGAAACACTTTGATTGACATTCTCCCGTTGTACGTGTCATCAGAGGGGGAAAGCCCCGCTCATTAGTGACCATCTCTCCCTCATTAGCATAGGACGTTAGTCTTGTTTTTGAATCTGCCACTATGCTGACACACAGGCATTTGTAGCTCCGCCCTCTTTTGAAAAGAGCACAATCTCATTTGCATTTAAAGCGACAGTCACCAAAATGCCACAATTAAGATCAAAGCCTCAAAGGGTCAGTTTCAGAGAGTTATAAAACATTATTTGTGTGGTATCTGAGCTGAAACGTATTTAAATCTTATAAAAAGGGGCATAATAGGTCCCCTTTAAATAAGCTTTATCTGACTAACATCAGTTTAGATTTCCCATTTTTGCTCATTTTATAACACTCACACATAAACACCGAAACATGTGTGCTACCCTTCAACAACACCAAACGTACATGTTATTGTAGTTCTGTCAGGATTTAGTGAACCGCTGAGTGTCTGATATTACTATTGTCATCTGGGGGTAAATAGTGTCATGGAAATATTTGATGTATATGCTTGCTATGACCTTTTTTTCCCATATGAAAAAAAAAGATGAAATGATCTTGTACGTTACGTCAGAGAGTAAATATGTACCTTTGATACGCTGCAGATGGAGCTCAGCTTGGCTTCGGCCTCGTGTGAAAGCCATCAAACCAGGACATTCAATCAATCAGACGAACGCTGCGTTCTCCGGAGAGAGAAGAAATGCTGTGATAGATAATATTTGTTTGGGGAGGACAGGACGCGCTGAAAAAACAACAACAACTGTTATTTCTGCTACTGCAGTGCAACCAAAATAGGGCAAGATCAAGCAATTTCACAAGAACATGTTTATCTTACGGATATTTCCTGCTTAATAATTATATACAGGGAAAATGTTGTTTTTGTGAAAAATACCGTACAGATTTAGAAGATAAAAGTCAAAGAGGTAAGCTTAAAATCTAGCCTACAACATTCAGGAGTATAAATAAAAACAATGAGTTGCGAAATGAGGGCCTCACAGTGGCGCAGTGGGTAGCACGTTCGCCTCACAGCTAGAAGGTCGCTGGTTCGAGCCTCGGCTGGGTCAGTTGGCGTTTCTGTGTGGAGTTTGCATGTTCTCGCTGTGTTCGCGTGGGTTTCCTCCGGGTGCTCCGGTTTCCCCCACAGTCCAAAGACATGCGGTATAGGTGAATTGGGTAAGCTAAATTGTCCGTAGTGTATGAGTGTGAATAGGTGTGTATGGATGTTTCCCAGAGATGGGTTGCAGCTGGAAGGGCATCCGCTGCCTAAAACATATGCTGGATAAGTTGGCGGTTCATTCCGCTGTGGCGACCCCAGATTAATAAAGGGACTAAGCCGAAATGAAAATGAATGAATGAATGAGTTGCGAAATGATGACAAAAACTAAAAGTGTGCTAAAACTGAACAAAAACTTCATCCGAAGGACAGCAAGTAGGTGGAAGCTTGTTTCTGAATGGAACAACTGCAAGTTTATACATCACAGTTGGACACTTTATCTAAACTCCACCTTACAAGGACTCAGTGTTTACTATAAATGTACCACAATCATGTTGCACTGCTTGCTTTAACCTTAAACACCTCTTGCACAATATTAGACCTTAAATACCTCCTGCACAATATCCTGCATAACATTGTTCAGTCTCATGTAAAAGCACGTGTATAGCCTGTCTTATGTGTATAGTTTAAGTATTTTATTCTATTTTATAATATATGCTAGTTATGCATAGGTTTTTTATAATAGCTCTTATGTCCAGTGTTGTGTTTGTATTTATGATTAATCCACGTAGCACCGTTGTCCTGCGAGACACGACATTTCGTCTCTCTGTATGTCCACACATGTAGCCGAATGACAATAAAGCTCGACTTGACTTGACTTGATATTATGAACTCATAATTGCACATTTCTGCAATAATTTGTAATTTTGATACTCTCTATTTTTTTTGCTCTGAATTCATTTTCCTTTGGCTTAGTCCCTTTATTTATCAGCAGTCGCCACAGCGAAATGAACCGCCAACTTATCCAGCATATGTTTTACACAGCGGATGCCCTTCCCGCTGCAACCCTGTACTGGGAAACACCCATTCACATTTACACATATACACACACACACACACACACACACACACACACTCATACACTGAGGTCAAGTTTGTTTACCCAATTCACCTATAGCGCATTTGTTAACCGAAACCGAAGCCCCCGGAGGAAACCCACGCCAACACGTGGAGAAGCGCAGTGGGTAGCGCTGTCACCTCACAGCAAGAAGGTTGCTGGTTCGAGCCTCAGCTGGGTCAGTTGGCATTTCTGTGTGGAGTTTGCATGTTCTGCTTGTGTTTGCGTGGGTTTCCTCCGGGTCCTCCGGTTTCCTCCACAAGTCCAAACACATGCGCTATAGGTGAATTGGGTACGCTAAATTGTCTGTGCTGTCTGTGTGAGAATGAGAGTGTATGGATGTTTCCAAGTACTGGGTTGCAGCTGGAAGGGCATCCGCTGCGTAAAACATATGCTGGATAAGTTGGCGGTTCATTCCGCTGTGGCGACCCCAGATTAATAAAGAGACTAAGCCGAAAAGAAAATGAATGAATAAATGATTAAATTAACATTTTCAATTTTGAAAGTTAAACTGAGTATTTAGTTGCAATTGATTTCCCCACAACTTTTTTCCTGAATTCTTAGCTCTATATTATTGGTCCAATTCTGCATTTTGTTTCAAATCAAAGCAACTGATTTCATTGCCATGATTCTTACTCCTTTTCTTGCATTTATTGCGAATTGAGGCAATTAAGACTGAATTCTGAAATAACAATGTTAAATAACTCATTCGAGTTTTATACTCTAAACATTCATTCATTCATTTTAATTTCAGCTTAGTCCCTTTATTAATCTGGGGTCGCCACAGCGGAATGAACCGCCAACTTATCCAGCATATGTTTTACGCAGCGGATGCCCTTCCAGCTGCAACCCATCTCTGGGAAACATCCATACACACCCATTCACACTCATACACTGCGGACATTGTAAATTTGCATTACACTGCGGACAATTTTTCATGTCTTTGGACTTGTGAGGGAAACCGGAGCACCCGGAGGAAACCCACGCCAACACAGGGAGAACATGCAAACTCCACACAGAAAGGCCAACTGACCCAGCCGAGGCTCGAACCAGCGATCAGCGACCTTCTTGCTGTGAGGCGAACGTGCTACCCACTGCGCCACTGTGAGGCCCCTACTCTAAACATGAATATATTAAATACTATATACAGTTGAAGTCAGAATGATTAGCCCTTGTGAATTATTAGCCCCCCTGTATATTATTTCCCCCAGTTTGGGGGTAGCCACAGTGGAATGAACCATCTGGGGTAGCCACAGTGGAATGAACCGCCAACTTATCCAGCATATGTTTTACGCACGGATGCCCTTGCGGCCGCAACCCATCACTGGGAAACATCCATACACATTCATCCACACACATACAGTACGGACAATTTAGCTTACCCAATTCACCTGTACTGCATGTCTTTGGATTTGTGGGGGAAACCGGAGCACCCGGAGGAAACCCACATGAACACGGGGAGAATATGCAAACTGCACACAGAAATGCCAACTGACCCAGCCGAGGCTCGAACCAGCGACCTTCTTGCTGTGAGGCGATTGTGCTACCCACTGCGCCACCGCGTCGCCCGCTCTGTTAAACATCATTTGGGAAATATTTAAAAAAGAAAAACTTCACAGGAGGCAATAGTCTACCAATACTAGACTGTTAACAAAAATATTTGATGGAAACTCTATTATTACTGAGGCTTTATACCACCACAGCTGTTCAGAAACACTATCGAGTCCGATTACGATTGATAACTGTTGATCTGCTCTCTATATAAAAGCATGTGCGTAACACTTGAGGTGTAGGTTTCAAAAGTAACATGCTACATCTTGTCTCTCCGCTAATGAAACACAAAGCTGTGATTTAAAAAGCCCTCAGTGAAAGCATTAAACAGTGCATTTTGATTCGATAAGGGCGGCTGAAGTGCTGTGGTGCATATTAATTGGATATTAATTGGCCGTGTGTCTCTCGTCTCTAATGTGCTGCTGAAGTGACAGTGTGGAGTTTTGTCCTCGTGCGCTGAGACCCTTTACTGCTCACTTAATGTGCTGTTGGCTTTTAAACCAAGCGCTAATTGCAAATCAACCGTGAAAGTGTTGAAACTGAACACTAGAAGACTCTATCGGACGCTGATTTCATAGTTTTTTTTTATTTTTATTTTTTTACAATGGGTCAAAGACGGGTTTCAAGCATTAAAACAAAGAATAAACGAGTCTAAAACAGTACATTAGAATTTGTCCTCTTATATGTTCATTCATTCATTTTCTTTTCGGCTTAGTGCCTTTATTAATCTGGGGTCGCTACAGCGGAATGAACCGCCAACTTATCCAGCATATGTTTTACGCAGCGGATGCCCTTCCAGCTGCAACCCATCACTGGGGAACACCCATACACACCTATTCACACACATACACTACGGACAATTTTGCTTACCCAATTCACCTATACTGCATGTCTTTGGACTGTGGGGGAAACCGGAGCACCCGGAGGAAACCCACGCAAACTCCACACGGGGAGAACATGCAAACTCCACACAGAAATGCCAACTGACCCAGCCGAGGCTCGAACCAGCAACCTTCCAGCATATGTTCCAGCATATGCCTTTGGACTTGTGGGGGAAACCGGAGCACCTGGAGGAAACCCACGCCAACACAGGGAGAACATGCAAACTCCACACAGAAACGCCAACTGACCCAGCCGAGGCTCGAACCAGCGACCTTCTTGCTGTGAGGCGAACGTGCTACCCACTGCGCCACTGTGAGGCCCCAATAATATAATAAATATATTAATATACAACAATAGTACTATAATATAATACATATTACTATACAATAAAAATAAGTAAATAAGTAGGTTCATTCATTCATTCATTTTCTTTTCGGCTTAGTCCCTTTATTAATCTGGGGTCGCCACAGTGGAATGAACCGCCAATAAGTAGGTTTAAATAAGTAAAATATAGCAACAATCATTATTATTTTTATTATTATACTTTTTATACTATTATTTTATTAATTTAAATTTTATCTAGCTACAATTATTGTTGTTTTAGACAAGTAAGAGGCGAACTGAGGGCGGCACGGTGGCTCAGTGGTTAGCACTGTCGCCTCACAGCAAGAAAGTCGCTGGTTCGAGTCCTGGCTGGGTCAGTTGGTGTTTCTGTGTGGAGTTTGCATGTTCTCCCCACGTTGGCGTGAGTTTCCTCCGGGTGCTCCGGTTTCCCCCACAGTCCAAACACATGCGCTATAGCTGAGTTGAATAAACTAAATTGGCCGTAGTGTATATGTGAGATTGAGTGTGTGTGGATGTTTCCCAGTACTTGGTTGCAGCTGAAAGGGCATCTGCTGTGTAACTAATGCTAGATAAGTTGGCGGTTCATTCCGCTGTGGCGACCCTTGATGAAAATAGGGACTAAGCCGAAGGAAAATGACTGAATGAATGACGACTCAAACTGAAAAGAAGGGCAAACATACATTTTGTTGTATTTTGTACAATGAAAATGAAAGATTTGGATTCTGGTTCTTCTTGCTAACCTATTTTTTTATTATTAATTATAATACAGAAATGTATGCAAACTCAGAGAACGCACAACGACGTATACTGACTTTTAAAGTCCTGCTAAAACCAAAACTGAAGTTTTCTTGGGGTGTCGGTATTAAAATGTTAGGTTCTCTATATGGTATTGTCTTCCAAAATAATGACAAAATTTCACATTTAAGAAATAAATATTCAAAACTCGCAGTAGTAAGATTCAAACATTTCTATGACACCACCGAGTACTTCTGCTCCTCATCAAATCTTCTGACCAATCAACTGCTTTCTAGTATATGAAGCCCCACCCCCAACAAGACACATCTGAAATCAATAACTTATTGTATATGTGCATTTGTTAAAGGGACAGTTCACCCAAAACCAAAAATTATGTCATTATTTACTCACCCAAAGTTCGAAACCGGCGATACAGTGGCTCAGTGGTTAACACTGTCCCCTCACAGCAAGTAGGTTGCTGGTTCGAGTCCCAACGAATTGAATTGAATAAACTAAATTGGCCATAGTGTATGTGAGAGAATGGATGTTTCCCAGTACTAGGTTGCGGCTGGAAAGACATCCGCTGTGTAAGACACATATGCCGGAATAGTTGGTGGTTCATTCCGCAGTGGCGACCCCTGACGAATAAAGGGACAAAGCCGAAGGAAAATGAATGAAGTTCAAAACCTTTTGAGTCTTATCTTTAGTTCAAGAAGATATTTTGAAAAACATTTTGCCACCCGGGGCCTCACAGTGGCGCAGTGGGTAGCACGTTCGCCTCACAGCAAGAAGGTCGCTGGTTCGAGCCTCGGCTGGGTCAGTTGGCGTTTATGTGTGGAGTTTGTGGGTTTCCTCCGGGTGCTCCGGTTTCCCCCACAGTCCAAACACATGCGGTACAGGTGAATTGGGTAGACTAAATTGTCCGTAGTGTATGGGTGTGTATGGATGTTTCCCAGAGATGGGTTGCAGCTGGAAGGGCATCCACTGCGTAAAACATAGGCTGGATAAGTTGGCAGGTCATTCCGCTGTGGCGACCCCAGATTAATAAAGGGACTACGCCGAAATGAAAATGAATGAATGAATGAATTTTGCCACCCATTGACCTCCATAGTGATTTTTTTCCTACTACAGAAGTCGATGGGTGCCAGCTAATAGCATTCTTCAAAATATCTTCTTTTGTGCTCAACAATGATAAATGATAGTAATTGATATTTGGCGTGAACTAACCCTTTATTGCCATACAATTTACAGCTGATAGATATTGGGACGGAGCTCAAGAGTCTGTGATGTTTATGACGTGAAGTTAAAAGTGTATTTTCTTTTCTTCTCTTCTCGTGATGTCCTAAACTTGACGAGAGTTTATGGAAGCCTTCCAGGAAATAAATTGGAGGAGAGAAGCATTGACATACCAGCGCAGTGACAATGGAGTGTTGGGCCGTGAAGCGCTGGTGCGTGAGAGTCTGCAGTGATGCCGCAGCCTGCATGACTCAGAGCCGCGTGTCCCGCTGACGTGATGGGGAATCAAAACACTACAGAGATCTGATGGAGGCCGTTTCTCTTCAGGCGGGATGAAAATCTCATGCACAACAGCCAGATTTAAGAGAGAGAGAGAGGGAGAAGGGGAGAGAGAGAGTATGCACAGTATGTTAAAGGAATACAGTTGAAGTCAGAATTATTCGCCCCCCACATTTAATAAACATAATAGTTTTAATAACTCATTTCTAATAACTGATTTCTTTTCTCTTTGCCATGATGACAGCACATAATATTTTACTAAATATTTTTCAGGATACTAGTATTCAGCTTAAAGTGACATTTAAAGGCTTAACTAGGTTAATGAAGCAAATCAATGTATAATGACGTTTCTTTCTGTACAGTAGACAATCGAAAAAACATATTGCTTAAGGGGGCAAATAATAGTGACCTAAAATGGTCTTAAAAAATGAAAAACTCCTTTTATTCTAGCCGAAATAAAACAAATAAGACTTTCTCCAGAAGAAAAAATATTATAGGAAATACTGTGAAAATCTCCTTGCTCTGTTAAACATCATTCATTCATTCATTTTCTTTTCGGCTTAGTCTCTTTATTAATCTGGGGTCGCCACAGCGGAATGAACCGCCAACTTATCCAGCATATGTTTTACGCAGCGGATGCCCTTCCAGCTGCAACCCATCACTGGGACACATCACACCCATTCACACACATACACTACGGACAATTTTGACAGGTGGATTGGTGCAGCGGCATCAGTAATGCGGTCGATGTACCGGTCCGTTGTGGTGAAGAAGGAGCGGAGCCATAAGGCAAAGCTCTCGATTTACAGGTCAATCTACGTTCCTACTCTCACCTATGGTCATGAGCTTTGGGTCATGACCAAAAGGACAAGATCTCGGATACAAGCGGCCGAAATGAGTTTCCTTCGCAGGGTGGCAGGGCGCACCCTTATAGATAGAGTGAGGAGCTCTGTCTCCCGGGAGGACCTCAGAGTAGAGCCGCTGCTCCTCCACATCGAGAGAAGTCAGCTGAGGTGGCTCGGGCATCTGTTTCGGATGCCCCCTGGACGCCTACCTAGGGAGGTGTTCCAGGCATGTCTCACCGGGAGGAGGCCTCGGGAAGACCCAGGACACGCTGGAGGGACTATGTCTCTCGGCTGGCCTGGGAACGCCTCTGGATCCCCCCGGAGGAGCTGGAGGAAGTGTCTGGGGACAGGGAAGTCTGTGTTTCTTTCCTAAGACTGCTGCCGCCGAAAAAGCAGTTGTAAATAAATGAATGAATAAAACCCACAAATCTACAATACCCTGCCTTTTCCTAAATATATATATATTTCTTTTTAACATTGTTATTTGATTAAAATGACAAAACACAAAAGAGCTATGAATATTTCTACCTTTAATTACCAGTGTTGGGGAAAGTTACTTTTGAAAGTAGTGCATTACAATATTGAGTTACTCCCTAAGAAAGTAACTAGTTGCGTTACTTAGTTACTTTTTAAGGTAAGTAATGTGTTACATCACTTTTGCGTTACTTTTCCTTACCTTTGCTGAACTTGATCTCTTTCATAACTTGCAGGGCTTTTTTTCTTTCTTTTCTAACAGAGGAGCTCTGCAATTAACAACACACTGTATACCCTTCATTTACCTTTAAAAGAAACATTTAAAAAATGATAAATTAGCATAATGTTATCTTCTGAGAACTTCCTGACCCCAGATGCCGTATATACAGGTTAATGAAAGTTTAAAGCATTGTGTTCCCCTTTTTCTTTTCTTCTAAGTGTTCAGAATAATGAGAATACTTCCATCACAGAAATGTCAGCCAGAGCCATCTTGGCTTCTGTCTGTTCCTGCGGGGAGGACATGACTACGTTAGTTTTAAATTCAGCAATTTATTTTTTAAAAGCAGTTTAATTCAACTAAAAATAACTCGCATTACTTTTTTTTTTTTTTTTAAATAACTAAAATATTATGACTTTTTTAAAGTAATGCATTACTTTACTTGTTACTTAGAAAAGTAATATTATTACGTAACTCGCTTTATTTGTAATGCGTCACCCCCACCACTGTTAATTACCATAGCAGTCAAATTGACTGTCTGCAATTGAGTGTCGGCTACTTTTCCCCATGACTTTGAATATGCGTGCCTCTGTTGCCTAGCAACTTCCTGCTAACAAAAACATACCTTTCTGATAACAAAAACAAAGTGTGAAAGTAAAAATAAAAACTGTGAGACGTGAACCTTCAAAGTCAGTCCAGTATACCTATGCAACTATTCCAGCATAGGTTTTACACAGCAGATGCCCTTCCAGCTGCAACCCAATACTGGGAAACATTCATACACACTCATTCACACACATACACTACGGCCAATTTAGTTTATTCAATTCTCCTATAGCACATGTGTTTGGACTATAGGGCAAACCGAAGCACCCGGAGAAAATCCACGCCAACATGGGGAGATCATGCAAACTCCACACAGTAATGCCAACTGACCCAGCCGAGACTTGAACTAACGACCTTTTTGCTGTGAGGCGACAGTGCTAACTTATTACCAAATATCACTTTAAGCTAAACTGTGTGTGTGTGTGTGTGTGTGTGTGTGTGTGTGTGTGTGTGTGTGTGTGTGTGTGTGTGTGTGTGTTTAGTAATAATAGTGTTTAGATTCATTCATTCAAACCAAAACCTTGAAAAGCTTTATATTTCTCCAGATTTTTCAATGTGACACTTGTTATGCTTGGTAGCATTGCACTTCTTTCCCTCATTAAAGCTGTTACATACAAAAACAGTCTTGTCCTTTTGGCTGATCTTCATAAACTTGTTCCCTTAAAACAACGTTTGTTCTGTTTTGATTCTGCTCATAGCTGGCTGGCTTTGTTCATGGCTCACAAGGCTTCAATAAAGCCTTCAGGAACTGTAATTGCTTAAAAACGTGGACAAACTCTAATGCGTTTTTAGTGATGTTAAAATCATTCTTTCAGACTACACTGTAAAAAGACCACACTGTTTTGATTACTAGTTGACTTTACTATTAAAAACTGAGTTGATGTAACTGTGTTTGCTCTGCGTAGACTTCTTTTTGGCTGACTGTGTGAAAACGTGGCTTCAGTACTGAACAATGCTTGTTATCGCTTACAAAAGAACTGTAAAAAAATAGTGAGCAAACCCACTGCCTAAAAATGATAGTTTCCTATGTAGTATAGATCATTTATAAAACAAATTTTATATTTGGGGTGGCGCGGTGGCGTAGTGGGTAGCGCTGTCGCCTCACAGCAAGAAGGTCGCTGGTTTGAGACTCGGCTGGACCAGTTGGCATTTCTGCTTGCATGTTCTTCCCGTGTTGGCGTGGGATTCCTCCGGGTGCTCCGGTTTCCCCCACAGTTCAAACACATGCGCTATAGGTGAATTGGGTAAGCTAAATTCCGTTGTGCATGTGTGTGAATGAGTGTGTATGGGTGTTTTCCAGTGATGGGTTGCAGCTGGAGGGGCATTCGCTGTGTAAAACATATGCTGGATAAGTTGGCGGTTCATTCCGCTGTGGTGACCCCTGATTAATAAAGGGACTAAGCCGAAAAGAAAATGAATGAATGAATATTTTATATTTGTTCACATATGTAACTTTTATAAATGTACATGTAATATTTGCACTATTTTATAAGTCTTATTCATCCATTCATTTTCCTTCGGCTTAGTCCCTTTATTCATCAGGGGTCGCCACAGCGGAATGAACCGCCAACTTATCCAGCATATGTTTTAGCAGCAGATACCCTTTAAGCCTCAACCCAGTACTGGGAAACACCCATACACACTCATTCACACTCATACACTACGGCCAATTTAGTTTATTCAGTTCACCTATAGCGCATGTGTTTGGACTTGTGGGGGAAACTGGAGCACCCGGAGGAAACCCACACCAACACGGGGAGAACATGCAAACTCCACACAGAAATGCAAACTGACTCAGCTGGGGCTCAAACCAGCGACCTTCTTGATGTGAGGCGACAGTGCTAACCACTGAGTCACCGTGTCGCCATAACTCTTATTAAACTGTATAATAGATTTGTGCGGAAAAACCATAAGAGTCAGTATATTATTACAGAATAGAGCTGCAGTGATGATGTTGTAAACAAATTGCATTATAAAAAATTATGTTTAAAAACAGTAAGCAAACCTATAGCCGTATAAGCGACAAGTTGACAGGGGCAGATTCAAAACTCTAATAGTGGACGGCTGCTTCCCACTCAGGGCTGTCTATGCTAATGAGGGAGAGATGGTCACTAATGGGTGGGGCTTCCCCCCTCTGATGACACGTACAATGGGAGAATGCCAATCAAAGTGTTTCTGCAGACTGTTTTTATCAAGTGTGATTATAAAAAAATATAATTAATATTTTTTTTACCATTAGAAGCTGGTAGTATTCACACACTGTTGCCACACAACTGTGTTTATACCCCTTATAAAATTGACTTTTTGCATAATAGGTCTCCTTTAATATTAAAATTATTTTTGGCATAAAAAAAGTCAATAATTTTGACCCATACAGTGTGTTTCTTTTTCAACATAGGCTCTTTCTGAAAGCGTAGCCTTATATACACTTCTGGAGATCGCAAATTATGTAGCCAGATGTAAGTATGGCTGTATTTTGTCTTTAAAACGAACGATACGGGGCGGTATGACGCCGTTCCTTTTCTCGCTTACCAGCTGACCGCTTACCTCCAAGTGGACGGCTTTCACGCTGTTACCAGCTTATCCAGTAGCTCGCCATGTATGTCAGCAGACTTGAGACGCAGAGAAGAGTTGACCACGATGACGGGGTTCGAGTCGGGTGAAGAACGGTTCCAGAAAGCAGGTAAGACAAAAACAGAAGCCAAAAATAAAATAAACATGTAAATAACAGGGTGAGAATGTGGTAAAATCTGAAAATGTGGTAAAAATCAGGTGAGGCTTTTCTTTTTCCTGGATTGCTTTTTAAAATTGTCGATTGGGTTTAGGGAAGGAGGAGGGTGGGTCAGTCGATCGGTCAGTCAGTCGGCAGCGGCCTCTGGTGGATTTACGCGAGAACGGCAGGCGCGAATGGCACTTGCGAGAGAAATTTGAGATAAAAAAAATCGTACACAGCGCCCTCTGGTGGATTCGCGAAAACAAAAACTGCAAAAAACATACCTCCTGGGACGTCAGAAATGTATATAGCGGTACGTTTTATTACAATATATCCATAAAGCATAAGACATTATGTTCACAAATTGCATTTTTGTCCTGCCTTTAAAATGTGAAGGTCAAATTATCCCTCACTGCACTCTGAAATCAAACTTTCCCCAGGAGAAGTGAAACCCGAAACACCAAGAGCTGCTGAGAGGAGAGACTCCCAGCTGCTATGATAAGACTTGGCCGATTTTGTCATGAAAAGCAGATTCATCAGTTTTACGAGACGCTTCACGCCCAGCGGGTTTCAGAGATTTAAACTGCACTACATAAACCTGAGGACAAAGATTTACAGGAAAGTGAGATGAGTCACGATTACGGCGAATGAGGAGACTGTAATAGGTGCAGGCACTGCTGTCTGCTTTGATTTGTAACACGGTGATCACAGAGGAATTTTTTCGAGGTGAAAAGCTCTCACACACACACACACACACACACACACACACACACACACACAC
>CAIGQW010000298.1:10796320-10811672 GCA_903798125.1 Danio choprae | reverse complement strand
CGTTTGCTCATCTGGAAAACGTCATATAGACGTCCTTGTCAGACATTCAAACAACATCTATGCGATGCATCGCAGATGTTCATTATGTTAGGTCTGTGAGACGTCTTATTTATGTAGCATAGACGTTTATTGTTTATTTAGACATTCCCTCATCCATACTGCTATAAATAACTGTAACAGTTACACTGATTATACATCCGTCTACACATATATGATAAGCTCAAGTATTTTCCACTCAAAAATAATACAACAGCTGAAGAATCATTTGTAGAATTTTATGATATGATATTATAATTTTTATTTTTCAACAAAACCAATTAAACATTTCAGAAGTTCAAGATCCATCGTATAGACGGCGTATAGAGGTAAAGAAGACGCCTCATTATAAATAGAAGCGTTCGATGGAATGTGATGTTTAGCAGATGTTACGATCTTTCAAAGACGTCTCCGTGTGCTATTTGGGAAGTAGCTGTGTATGAGGTTGGGTTTAGTTTGTAGGTATGATTAGGGATGTAAAATAAGATCATACTTAATAAGTGGTAAGACACAGTTAATATCTTAATAAAAGGCAAGTATAGTTAATAGCATGAATTGTGACCTAGACTAAAGTGTTACCATTTTTTGTAATAAATGTATACACTTGCATTCATTCATTCATTTTCTTTTTGACTTAGTCCCTTTATTAATCTGGGGTCGCCACAGCGGAATGAACCGCCAACTTATCCAGCATACGTTCTACCTGCCCTTCCAACTGCAACCAATCACTGGGAAACATCCACACACTCTCATTCACACACATACACTACGGACAATTTAGCTTACCCAATTCACCTATAGCGCATGTCTTTTGGTCTTGTGGGGGAAACCGGAGCACCCGGAGGAAAACCACGCCAACACGGGGAGAACATGCAAACTCCACACAGAAATGCTAACTGACCCAGACGAGGCTCGAACCAGCGACCTTCTTGCTGTGAGGCGATCGTGCTACCCACTGCGCCACGGTGAGGCCCCATCTTTGATTTTAAGAATATTTTTGATATTGCAAACTTATTTTCATTTTTTTGTGTGTTTTGTTCACAAAGTAGACCATTTCCTGCTGAAAAAAATGTGTGGAAGAAAACGCAAACAATTTGGTTTAGGATAATTAAATGATATGCATATGCTGGGTTCTTTCAGCAGCATTATTGAAGTGTGTATACATTTAATTCAGTCAGAAAGTCTTAATTTTTTAACACCACCTGAAAATGTTATTATTGTATGTTTTAACTGATGTGCTCATTTAATTACCCTGTGCATTTGTCTCACGCCAGAGCTGCTGCTGCTGCTGAGCCCTCAGATTTTGAGTTTCAGGTAAAACATCTCCATCTTGTGTTCATTTCTAGTATTTCTAATGAGAGATTTTGTGTCCAGTCCTTTGACCGGTGCAGAGTAATGCAGTGTTCTTTATATTTTAACCTCTGACGGTCACAAATCAAATCTAAAACACGTGCATATGTTGATTTCTATATTTTGCATCAAGTTCTTGTCTGAAGTTATGTATTTGTATCTGTAAATCAAAATCAGGAATAACAACTAAATGAAAATTTATGGAGAATATGGAAGTCCTTTACTTCTATCATTAATTAATTAATTAATCCTACCATTCATCTATCCAATATTTGCATTTATTTATTCATTTAAGCATTTTTGCATTTAATTAATAGTTACTTCATGTTTGCATTTATTCACTTATTTGTGAATGCAAGCCTTTTTTGTGGATGCAAATCAGATGTGTTGTTTATTTATTAATTAAGCATATTAGTATTATAATTAGGAATCTTTTTTAATAGGAGATAAAATAAAAATGATTTAGTCTCCCTCCCCTTTTGATTAAAGTATTACTTTTACATTTATTTAAGTCATTCATTCATTTTCCTTCGGCTTAGTCCCTTTATTCATCAGGGGTTGCCACAGCGGAATGAACCACCAACTTATCCAGCATATGTTTTACACAGCGGATGCCCTTCCAGCTGCAACCCAGAACTGGGAAACATCCATACACATTATTTACACATATACGGCCAATTTAGCTTGTTCAATTTGCCTGTACCACATGTGTTTGGACTGTGGGGGAAACCGGAGCACCCGGAGGAAACCCACGCCAACACGTGGGGAATATGCAAACACAGAAATACCAACTGACTCAGCCGGGACTCGAACCAGCGACCTTCTTGCTCTGAGTCACAGTGTCGTCCTTATTTAAGAGTCAATAAATGTAATGTTAAAAAAACAAACAAACAAACGCTACTTTTTACAGGGTTTAGGGGTTAGTTAGTTTAAGGCAGGGGTCACCAATCTCGGCCCTGGAGGGGCGGTGTCCCTGCAGGGTTTAGCTCCAACTTGCCTCAACACACCTGCCTGGGTGTTTCAAGTATACCTAGTAAGACCTTGATTAGCTTGTTCAGGTGTGTTTGATTAGAGTTGGAGCTAAAATCTGCAGGACACCGGCCCTCCAGGAACAAGTTTGGTAACCCCTGGTTTAAGGGATAACCCAAATAAATGCCCCTCTCACACACTCAGAAATAAAGGTATACTGTACAATCTGTCACTGGGGCGGTACCTTTTCAAAAAATATAATTTTGTACTTTACAGGTAAGCGATTAGTACCTTTAATGTACTATGAGGTACACATTTGTACATTTTAGGTATCAGTATGTACCTTTTAAGGACCTGTTAGGAACAAAAATGTACTTTTTGAAAAGGTATCTGCCACCCCAGTGACAGATTTTGTACCTTTATTTCTGAGAGAGTGGTACACTTTTACGATTTGTTTTCTTCTGTAGAACACAACATGTTGGAAAAAAGGCATAATAGGAACAAAAAATACTATGGAAGTCATTGAATGTTTCTTTTGTTGTTGTTTTTTGTTTTGTTCAAGTAGAGAATGAAAAAAAGTTTAATTTTTTGGTGAACTATCCCTTTAAAGTTGCCATGGAATGGAAGTTAAGAAGTGTATGTGGAGAAAAGGAATATGACAGTGAAGAGGACAGACACATTGTTTATAACAAGAACTAAAATATACAGTTGAAGTCAGAATTATTCACCCTCCTGTGAATTTATTTTTTTCAATATTTCCCAAATAATGTTGAACAGATTCAGGAATTTTTCACAGTATTTCCTATAATATTTTTTCTTCTAGATAAAGTCTTATTTGTGTTATTTAGGCTAGAATAAAAGACGTTTTTAATTTAAAAACAAAACATTTTAGGGTCAATATTATTAGCCCCCTTAACCAATATTTATTACTGATTGTCTACAGAACAAACCACTGTTATACAATGATTCGCCTAATTACCCTAACTTACCTAATTAACCTAGTTAAGCCTTTAACTTGAACTTTACTAATATTTTGAAAAATATCTAGTAAAATATTATTTACTGTCATCATGGCAAAGGTAAAAGAAATCAGTTTTTGTAATTAGTCATGTTTAGAAAAAATCTTCTTTCCGTTAATCAGAAACTGGGGAAAAAATATACAGGGGGGCTAATAATTCGGGAGGGCTAATAATTCAGGAGGGCTAATAATTCAGGAGGGCTAATAATTCTGACTTCAACTGTACATATAAAAAATTAAAAAAAAAAAATGTTGATTTCATGGCAACTTTAATTTCCCCCAAAGCGTTTACAGAGGATGACTGTAATGCTTTCATCTGTGCACAGATTGCAGAAAAGGTTAAATAGGTTCATCGCTCCTTCAGCTGCTGCAGAGCCGGGGCGAGGTGAACTTTGCCCTCTCTCTGAGCGCCACGCGTGACCTCGCTGACCTTCACGGGACTCAGATTCAGATCAAAGATGAGGCTGTAGTTCAGTATCAGGCGTTTGGCTTGATCTCTGTCCATATAACCTGAGAGAAAAAGATCATTTTCTCAAGACACGGTCAGTTTTGAATCCGTTTAAAGTGCCCCTTTGGACCCTTTTCACAAGACCGTTATGATGCTTTTAACGGTCATCAGCATCTTAAATCCTTGAAAAAATTTATATTTATATTTTATTTTTTTAAGTGTGAACATTTATATGTGTTTACATATGTGATACATAGTCAGTGCATCAAAAAAACAGAACAAAACAAATGACCGCTTATGTGAAGTGTTTGTAATGCAGTGTATGGCGCGAACAGTAAATCACTGATTCATGACTGTCTCATAAAGTTATATCTCTATTTCCAGCTGGGGATACACATCCTCTAGAGATTGTGCAGCGCCAGTGATGTGATCCAAGGCCTGTGAAGAGATGATGCCAACCATAGAGGTCTTCATAACCCTGGACCAGGCCGTATCCTGAGCAGATGCTGTGGTGGTCATGGAGGAGTGGAGACCTGAAAGACCCAGTGACAGACCAGTCTTCGCACTGATTTCATGGGCCAGCCTGTACACCAGCCGGTGACCTTCTCACACCTGCAGCTTTTGCACATTGGATGTCCAGCTTTTACCAGCCCCCGGCACCTAGACTGCAGCTCTGCACAAGAAGTTTGGCCAGAGGAGAAATGGTGGTACCCAACTGGGCCTGGTTTCTCTCCAGGTTTTTTTCCTTCACAATTTCCTTCGTCAATTTGTAAAGTTTGTTCCTCGCCACTGGCTTGCTTGGTGCATCGATGGATTTGCTCTTCAGTGTTTGGACTCTCAGCAGTGAACATTAAACCACACTGAACTGAACTAAACTAAACTTCAACTCTGAAACCTGGACTGACAGAGCTTTAATTTACCAGAACATCTATGTTAAGCTGCTTTGACACAATCTACATTGTAAAAGAGCTAGAGAAATAAAGATGAATTGAATTTATTCATTCATTCATTTTCATTTCGGCTTAGTCACTTTATTAATCTGGGGTCGCCACAGCGGAATGAACCGCCAACTTATCCAGCATATGTTTTACGCAGCGGATGCCCTTCCAGCTGCAACCCATCACTGGGAAACATCCACACACACTTATTCACACTCGTACACTACGGACAATTGAGCTTACCCAATTCACCTATACCGCACGTGTTTGGACTTGTGGGGGAAACCGGAGCACCCGGAGGAAACCCACGCCAACACGGGGAGAACATGCAAACTCCACACAGAAACGGCAACTGACCCAGCCGAGGCTCGAACCAGCGACCTTCTTTCTGTGAGGCGAACGTGCTATCTACTGCGCCACCGTGAGGCCCGAATTGAATTGAATTATATGGATAATAATGAGCTATGTCATAAATATTAACATCACAGCTTTTTTATCTGCTCAGACTTGTTTCCAGGCGGGTTCGATTAAGATTGCTGCACACTCGACTTGCAGAAATCTTGTACATTTAAACTCTACATTATTTCTGAAAAGCTGCTGATACCCCCCTTTTTTTAATGATTATTTCAAATAGTGCTGTATAAAGCATTAAAATGGGCAGCACAGTGGCGCAGTGGGTAGCACGTTTGCCTCACAGCAAGAAGGTCACTGGTTCGAGCTTCGGCTGGGTCAGTTGGCGTTTCTGTGTGGAGTTTGTATGTTCTCCCTGTGTTTGCATGGGTTTCCTCCGGGTGTGTATGTGTGTGAATGAGTATGTATGGATGTTTCCCAGTGATGGGTTGCAGCTGGAAGGGCGTCCGCTGCGTAAAACATATGCTGGTTAACTTGGTGGTTCATTCTGCTGTGGCGACCCCAGATTAATAAAGGGACTAATCAAAAAAGAAAATGGATGAATGAATGAAAGCATTAAAATATCAGAACGGGACGCTTTAAGATTAACATCTTAATACCAGACACACTGTATTTCTCTAATGTTTTTACCAGTGTTTTTAGTGTCACACATTCGTAAAGCCATCTCCATCTTCTGGAAGCGCTGAAGCCACATTTCTCCGTTTTCTGCATCCTCACTCCTGACACTCACTGATTCCAGGTCAGTATTTTCCACCGATGCATTCCAGATCTCTGCCTAAAATTTCAGAAACGCACATCAAAATGTGTTTGAAGCTGTTGAATGATCATATTTTTGGTGTTTTATTCAGGTTTATTGACAGACCTCAACACTTGGCTGTTTGTCATCTTGTGCTGCTCTCTGGAGGAACTTTAGCAGTTCTCTATAATCCACCTGCGGAGCAGTCTGGTAAGTAAAGTATACTGGAAAGCATACACATTTCAATGCAAATGACTTTTGTAGAAAGTATAATTTTTTATAATAAACAATTATTAAATTGTAGCAAATATTAAAAGAGTGGTTTGAACAATAAGCAAACTTCATTTTTTTGATTGCAGTATTTTTTTTTATCTGTCTACACTGTAAAATATGATATGTTAAAGTCATGACAGCAAATGTTTTTATGTTGCTTGAACTTATTTTAAAAAGTTAATCAAATTTCCACTACTTTTTTTAAGTTATGTAAAATTTCAAGAGTTCACACTTAGCTGATGATTGATTATAAAGCTTGTTTGGCATGCTGTCCCGGGAGAGAGTCCTGAGCTCATGAGATCCCTGAGCCCGGGGCTCCCTCCCGTTTCCAGGGTGAGAGGGGAGTTTGAGCTCAGGTAGATCTCAATGAACTCCCCTGACTTATTTCTGGCTAATAGAATGGCTAAGAAGAGATGTACACTTGCTAAGAGCTTGGCTATGGTATCGATTTGGTATGTTCAATTTACTTAAGTTGCGTGTTTTTGGACTGTGGGAGGAAACCGGAGAACCTGGGGAAAACCCACACGAGCACAGGGAGAACAAGCAAACTCCACACAGAAATGTCAACTGGTTTAGTCGGGACTTTAACCAGAGACATTCTTGCTCTGAGGCAACAGTGCTAATCACTGGGCCACCGTGTCGCCCATCTGGAAAGGAGGGGTGGGTAGGGGGGGATTCTTCAAGACAAAGATACTGAGATAAGAAAACTCTGGTTATTTATAGTGAATTAGGAATCATCTGATTGGTGAATCAATCTTGAGCTGATGCGGGACCAGCTGTGGGCAATCATAACCACGTGATCCTCTCGAAATTAGTTTATAAATAAACTTCACTTAATGTAATATTTAAACATAGGCTTATTCTGTAAACGTAGCCCTGCATTTCTGGAGATCGCGAATTATGTAGCCAGAGGTACGTATGGCTGCATTTCATCTTTAAAATGAATGACTACGTCGAATAGTTTGAACTGCTGAGCGAATCACTGGTACAAATTTCACTACTCTCCAAGAACTGTACTTATCCAGAGCGAGCAGAAGGGCTG
This sequence comes from Danio choprae, assembly GCA_903798125.1. Lineage (NCBI taxonomy): Eukaryota > Metazoa > Chordata > Actinopteri > Cypriniformes > Danionidae > Danio > Danio choprae. The sequence goes on along the minus strand of CAIGQW010000298.1, from coordinate 10,804,451 downwards.
ATAAAATCACCCTGGACCCCTCACACCCAGCACACTGCCTCTTTGACCTTTTACCTTCTGGTCGACGCTACAGAGCACTGTGCACCAGAACAGCCCGACACAGAAACAGTTTCTTCCCTCAGGCAATCCATCTTATGAACACTTGATAGTAATTGTGAAACAAACATCACTACTTGCTATACACTTTTATACACATATACACTTATTTAACAACATACTTTACATGCCAATTTGCACATAATAGCTGCACGTATAACATTGTATATAGTAATATACCTGTACATACACTTGTCAATTTGCATATTTGCATTCACTATTTCTATTTTTTAAATATATTTATGATCTGTTTTTTGTCCTGTCTCTGTGATTCTGTTGCACTGTAGAAGCTTCTGTCACCAAAGCAAATTCCTCGTATGTGTGAACATACCTGGCAATAAAGCTCTTTCTGATAAAGCTCTTTCTGATAAAGCTCTTTTCTGAAAGCGGGTAAGACAAAAACAAAAGCCAAAAAATAAAATAAACAAGTAAATAACAGGGTGAGAATGTGGTAAAATCTGAAAATGTGGTAAAAATCAGGCTGCCGTGAGGGCTTTTCCTTTTTCTGGATTGCTTTTGAAAACACTATCGGTTGGGTTTAGAGATGAGGGTGGGTTGGTCAGGCGGTCGGCAGTGGCCTCTGGTGGATTTACGTGAGAAGAGCAGGCGCGAATGGCACTCGTGAGAGAAATTTGAGATCTCAAAAAGTGTACACAGCGCCCTCTGGTGGATTCACGAAAACAAAAACTGCAAAAAAAACATACCTCCTGGGACATATTTGGCGCTATACAGAAATGTATATAGCCGTACATAATCAGAATAAGCCTGGGTTGCAATATTTTTAGTCAGTTAATGTAAGTTGAGTTAACTAGAAATTATCATTTGATTCAACTCAAAAATTGAAAACCGCAATAATGTTTTTACAGATTTTTTTGATAACTGGACCAGAAACAAGACCAAAACTAAGTAAGAAAAACATTCTCTTTTTTTTTTTTTTTGCAGTGTATTATGTGCTGCGATTATCATAGGTTGTGATGTGCAGGACCTGCAGCGGATCTGTGGCGTCTCTGAATCTTCTGAACACACTGGCCAGTGTGCTGAGCTTCACCGGGACCTTCAGTCTGAGCAGCAGAAGCATCAGCTCTGACTGATGGAGGAGTCCTGTTCCTGACGGGTCCAGTGATGTCACTCCCTGCTCCATCAGCTCCAGTTTGTGTGGCTCCAAATCCTGCAGTTCCTCTGAGAGACATGACAGGAGGCCGAGCTGCGGATCCTCAGTCTGCACAGGTCAGCTTGAAGTCAGAATTATTAGCCCTCCTGAATTATAAGACCCCCTGTATATTTTTTTCCTCAATTTCTGTTTAACGGAAAGAAGGCATTTCTAAACATAATAGTTTTATTAACTCATTTCTAATAACTGATTTATTTTATCTTTGCCATGATGACAGCATATAACATTTGACTAGATATTCTTCAACACACTAGTATTCAGCTTAAAGTGACATTTAAAGGCTTAACGAGGTTTATTAGGTTAATTCATTCATTCATTCATTTTCATTTCGGCTTAGTCCCTTTATTAATCTGGGGTTGCCACAGCGGAATGAACCGCCTCATTAAAGTAAGTCATTAAAGTAAGGGTAATTAGGCAAATCATTGTATAACAGTGGTTTATTCTGTACATAATCGAAAAAAAACCAAATAAGACTTTCTCCAGAAGAAAAAATATTATAGGAAATACTGTGAAAAATTCCTGAATCTGTTAAACATCACAGGAAGGCGAATAATTTAGACTTCAACTGTATATAATACAAGTGTGATGTTTAACAGAGCAAATTTTCCCATGGATTTTTTGGATGTATGTTAAAACTGCTAAGAATAATATTATTACCGGCTTAGGTATTTTTTACCTGCTACAGAACTAACCACTGCTGTCCAAAGACTTGCCTAATTAACCTAGTTAAGCCTTTAAATGGCACTTTAAGCTGAATACTAGGTATCTTGAAAAATATCTAACAAAATACTTCGTATACTTTTTAAACACGCGTCTGTTCAATGACTACAATATAATGCTTTTATTTAGTATTGATGCATTAAACTGACCAGAAATGATAGGGAAGACATTTATAAGGAGTTATATTACAATGAATCAACAATATTATTTGTTATTTGTGTTACCTGATATTATTTAATATTCTTCTAATTGTGTTTATATGAAAGAAGAAAGGCATACTATTACTCGAATGTGCATTCAAACAGAAAACATGAATTTTAAATACATTTTAAATGATAGTTTTTTAATAAGGGTGACACGGTGGCTCAGTGGCTAGTGGCCAGTGGCTCGGTTCTCAGTCCCTTGCTTTTTGCATTATAAAAAGAAAGTCCCTTGCTTTATCCTACCTCATTTTCACCTGGCAATTATTTGCTTTTTGGCCAATAAACTCAGCTGAATGTATTTAAAAACTCAACTATTTAACTCCAGGAGACTTGTAAACTGAGCCCTTTTCTAAAAAAGATGGAGTGTTTCTTTAAGTGTTTTCTGACATCAATTGAAACAGCAGCTTCTTCTCCTTATTTTTGCCCATTCAATGTATACCTCAAACTTAAATGAAATACAGTTTGAAGATGAAATCTCACCTGTTCCTCTAATGAGGATTTTGCAGGAGTTGTTTAGAGGAGCTCGGGTTGGTTGGGGATTTCGGATGTATGTATGATTGTGATCGGTCTCCACATGGTGCCGTCACACACCGTCTGTCTGGAAACTGGAACATTACCAAATATTAGCATCCAGCTGTCTTCTGCACGAGCTTCAAACTATGAAACAGGTTTATTTTCTTCAAGTAAACACTGGGAGGGTTTTCAGCACCACGGACAGCGCTGCTATTTCAAAGGACAAGTGCCAGGTTTTAGAAACTCATTTGAAAAATGGCCAATGGCGATCAAACAGTGCTGAAAGAAATGCAAGTCATTATTTAGGCTGCCATTTACACTAATGTGTTTTCATTTTAAAATGTATACATTTTATTACGTTATCGATTTGTATCAGTAAATGAAGAATCGTCATGTTGACCAAAAGTAGACTGTGGGGTGTACCGCAAGGCTCGGTTCTAAGTCCCTTGCTTTTTGCATTATAAAAATAAAATCCCTTGCTTTATCCTTTATCCTTTTCTCCTACAAATTATTTACACATACCCCTATATACATTAATGGAGATCGAAAAATACGTTCAAGGAGATACTTTTTTTGCAGTTTTTATTTTCGCGAATCCACCAGAATTTCTTTTGCGAGTGCCATTCGGGCCTGCTCTTCTCGTGTAAATTCACTAGAGGCCACTGTCGACTGACTGACCAACCACCCAAACCCTTCCCTAAACCCAATCGACTGTGTTTTCAAAAGCAATCCCAAAAAATAAAAGCCCTCAACTGAATTTTACCGCATTTGCAGATCTTACCACGTTCTCACCCTGTTATTTACTTGTCTATTTTATTTTTCGCCTTTTTGTTTGTTTTACCTACTTTCTGGAATCGTTCTTCGTTAGACTCAAACCGCGTCGATGTGCTCAACTCCTTTCTGCGTCTCAAGTTCGCCAGCGTACATGGCGAGCTACTGGGCAAACTGGTAACAGCAGAAAAGCCATCCACACAGACGTAAGCAGTCAGCTGGTAGCGCGAAAAGAAACAGAAGCCATCTGCGGCGTCATACCACCTCGTAGCATTCGCTTTAAAGACTGTAGCTTTGGCTACATAATACGCACTCTCCAGAAATGTATATGGAGTACGGTTTCACAATACGCCTCTGTTGAAGTACTTGCTTTTTGGCTCTTTGAAACGTTGCAGCAATGTGTCAAGGAAAAAATCTGTTTTTGTTAAAGGTAAAGTTCTGTTAAAGATTTTTAAATGGACCGACAGGAAAGTAGAGATGTTGCTGTGAGTAAGACAGGAGTATGAAGTTGCGATTTTTCTTTTCTTTTTTTAAGTTGGCAAAAATGGAGTTTAAACATGTCAACTTTGGAGAGCATTTTCTGTCTCACTGTGGTCAGAAGTCTCAAAACAGATTGAAAAATTGTATTAATCAGTATATATTATACTAAAGTCTATTAATATGGACATGGCCAGTCTTTTGTTAATTGAATGTTATATTTTATCATTGTATATTGTGGGATACACATTTATATTTAGTCATTTAGAAGACCCTTTGGTCCAAAGCGACTTGCAATTGAGGAGGCATTCAGTGATTCAACAAGAAAAGGCAATACACACAAGAAGAGCTAATTATACAAAGGAACTGTTAGTGCTCAGAGAATTAAGTGCTCGAGTAAGGAGGGGGGAGGTTTTTTTATTTTATAGAGAGAAGAATGTTTCTGGGGCGGCATGGTGGCTCAGTGGTTAGTACTATGGCCTCACAGCAAGAAGGTCACTGGTTCGAGTTAACGCTGTATATAGTAATATACTTGTACATACACTTGTCAATTAGCATATCTGCATTCACTACTTACTTCTACGCAGTGGGTAGCACAATCGCCTCACAGCAAGAAGATCGCTGGTTCGAGCCTCGGCTGAGTCAGTTGGCATTTCTGTGTGGAGTTTGCATGTTCTCTCCGTGTTGGCGTGGGTTTCTTCCCGGGTGCTCCGGTTTCCCCCACAGTCCAAACACATGCACTATAGGTGAATTGGATGAACTAAATTGGCCCTAATGTATGAGTGTGTGTCTGAATGTGAGAGTATATGGGTGTTTCCTAGTGCTGGGTTGCAGCTGAAAGGGCATCCGGTGCGTAAAACATATGCCGGAATAGTTGGCGACGCCTGATAATCAGGGACTAAGCTGAAGAAAAATGAATGAATGAATGAAGAATGTTTCTACAGGTGGTTTGTCACGCCCACTCACCTGTGTGAAGCACACTTCAGAAATGCGCAATGTTTGTTTTTGGGGTTTTTTTGAGATATGGGGTGACTATAAGAAAAGTGTCTGGTGCAAATATGCACAAACTGGTGCAAATGTCGGTAAACGTGTCAGAGAGACGAAAGAGTGTATTTTCTACAGGTGGTTTGTCAAGCCCACTCACCTGTGTGAGGCGCACTCAGAATTGCATAATGTGGTTGGTGTTTCCGTACCTGTCTGAGAGTGTCTAACAGATTCTCTTTGCGCTCAGCTGGTCTCAGGTCATAAGAAGGTGATATTCTGCTCAAATCTTCGTCTGTGACTTTATTCGATGAATCATTTCTTTCTTCTGAGCTGTTGACTCTTTCGAGATGATCTGTGGGGCTATATAACAGTTCCAGACAACACATTTGTGATTTATAGTCGTGAGTGAGTAGTGAGTAAAGCCATTTTTGTTTTTTTTGTTTGTAAATAATATTTATGCATGTACAGTGGAAGTCAGAATTATTAGTCCTCCTGAATTATTAGCCCCCCTGTAAAAAAACGTTCCCTCCAATTTCTGTTTAACGGAAAGACGATGTTTTTAACACATTTCTAAACATAATAGTTTTAATAGGGTGGAGCAGTAAGTAGCACGATCGCCTCACAGCAAGAAGGTCGCTGGTTCGAGCCTCGGCTTGGTCAGTTGGCATTTCTTTGTGGAGTTTGCATGTTCTCCCCGTGTTTGCGTGGGTTTCCTCCGGGTGCTCCGGTTTCCCCCACAAGTCCAAAGACATGCAGTATAGGTGAATTGGGTAGGCTAAATTGTCTGTAGTGTATGTGTGTGAAAACATGTGCTGGGTAAGTTGGCGGTTCATTCCGCTGTGGCGACCCCAGATTAATAAGGGGAACATGCAAACTCCACACAGAAATGCCAACTGACCCAGCCGAGGCTCGAATTAGCGACCTTCTTGCTGTGAGGCGATTGTGCTACCCACTGCGCCACCGTGAGGCCCTGTTAAGCATCATTTGGGAAATATTTGAAAAAGACAAACAATTCACAGTAGGGCGAATAATTTTGACTTGAGCTGTATATCCTTTTATGATCATGAACTTATATGGAACAAATACAGTGTATATATATTTCCCTTTGAGGAGTGAAGTTACCTTTTGGACCCGTCAATAAAATACTTAATATGTTTTCCACCGACAATCTTCACCACCAACTGAGGCTTGATGCCCTTCTCTGTGGTTCTCCATCCATCCATGATGAGTGACTATAAATGCACACAGACATATGCATATACTGGCCACGAAAGACATTTACACACCTAAAAACTTGTGAACGTACCGCACTTTTCTTTAGGCTTTAAAGCCCCCCTGAAACCATAATCGATGTTGGTACCGTTATGCTAATCTATAAGCTAATGTACTTCAAAGCATTTGCATTTATTGTATTTAAAACATGCAGTTTCTGATCAAAAATGGTGCAAAAATAATCCCAAAAATGTTTAATTATTTATTATTTAAAAATGCATTTAATTATTTATACGCTTGACATCTGTACTGTCCACCCTATAAATAACTATTTCTGCTTTTGTTTGTAATGCAATACTATTGTGAAAAGCACTGTACACTTCAGCTTCCAATCAGAACTTCTGACCAATCAAATGCTCTCCATTATCTGAAGCCCCACCCCCTACAAGACACAGCTGAAATCAGTCATTTATTCATTCATTCATTCCTTTTCTTTCCGGCTTAGTCCCTTTATTAATCTGGGGTCGCCACAGCAGAATGAACCGCCAACTTATCCAGCATATATTTTACGCAGCGGATGCCTTTCCATCTGCAACCCATCACTGGGAAACACCCACACACTTCCATTCACACACATACACTACGGACAATTTAGCTTACCCAATTCACCTATACCGCATGTCTTTGGACTTGTGGGGGAAACCGGAGCACCCGGAGGAAACCCACGTGAACACGGGGAGAACATGCAAACTCCACACAGAAATGCCAACTGACCCAGCCGAGGCTCAAACCAGCGACCTGCTTGCAGTGAGGCGAGAGCGCTACCCACTGCCCCACCGTGCCGCCCCAGTCATTTATTTACATTATTTATTGAATGTTTACACCGATGGTTTGCCTAATTTATAAGAAATTAATAACTGCATTAACATTAAAAACAATACATTAAATAAAATTATAAAATAACAATAAGAATAAGATTATTATATTATTATAATAATAAGAAATAAGGGTTCGTTTTAACTCCTGACTGAGAGAGATGTGATATAATTAAAATGCTATTGGATGTTTTTTTTAAAAGGGGTGGAGCTACTCAAAATGCCCCGCCCTGCCTTCGTTTTTATTTTTAATTGTCACATCGAACAACGCTGTACATTTCAAGGCACCTTTAAAGATTCTACACCCATAAGCATCATACAGTACGTCTCGTTATGTAAAGATCAGAGAAACACACACTCGCCTCTATCACTGAATCTCCTGCAGGTCGCCAGAAAAGCACAGTTTCACGAACGGAGCTGATTTGTGTTTCAGATACAAGCACGGGTGAAGCTCGGAGCAGCAGATCCACAAATAAGAGCAGTGCCTGTTCTCTCTCGGGTCCTGTGGGCTCCAGGGTGATGTCAGCTGTGCCATGGTGACCCGGCCAGTCACAGCCGCTTCCAGTGCATACACAGATAAGAGTGATTTATTACAGTACACCTCTGCCTGACTGCACAACGATAAAGTAAATGCATTTTCAAAGCCTAGTAATGTTTTTTTGGCTATGAGAGGCAATAAGTAACAGTTTATATTGATATGCACTTTGCATCATTTGAGCTTTGCACCGCAACAAAATCAAAAATTCAAAGCAAAAAGTATTTCAATCCATGCTATTTAATTATATTCTGCCCTGTGGCCTAGTAAGTGACATTTAGTTTAGCGTAATTGAATTTAAATACATATCTTTTTTTGAACAGTAATCCTAACATAAATTAGATGTAAACGATCAAAAAATTTAAAAAATCATTTTTTATCAATTACATATTTTATTTCTGTACTATATCTGCTGTGTAATAATTCATTCATTCATTTTCATTTCGGCTTAGTCCCTTTATTAATCTGGGGTCGCCACAGCGGAATGAACCGCCAACTTATCCAGCATATGTTTTACGCAGCGGATGCCCTTCCAGCTGCAACCCATCTCTGGATGTTTCCCAGAGATGGGTTG
>CAIGQW010000298.1:10781316-10796220 GCA_903798125.1 Danio choprae | reverse complement strand
TAAATGAAAAACCTAAAATCGCCCCTGTATAATGATATTCTCTTTGTGTTTTTAAGTCAGTGAATCCCCATCATCCCATACAGAATGCCGTTTCCAACATTATCTGGTCCATTGTGTTTGGAGATCGCTTTGACTATAATAACAAACGCTTTGGATACCTTCTGAAAAAGCTGAATGAAAACATGATGCTCACAGGGTCAGCTGCAGGACGGGTATGGTCCAAATTTTTATGTTTGTCTTTCTGTTTATTTTGAATGTAAACTGGATCTTCTTCCACCTGTAGTATTCATATTAATTTTGTTCATTATTTGCCAAGGCCGTTCTGTGTAAAAAATAATTATAAGCCAAATGTAATTGTTTATATATTAATTTATTAATATGTTTTTAATAACTGTTTTAATATTAACTGTTCATTCATTCATTTTCATTTCGGCTTAGTCCCTTTATTAATCTGGGGTCGCCACAGCGGAATGAACCGCCAACTTATCCAGCATATGTTTTACGCAGCGGATGCCCTTCCAGCTGCAACCCATCTCTGGGAAACATCCATACACACCCATTCACACTCATACACTAAGGACAATTTTGTCTACCCAATTCACCTATACCGCATGTCTTTGGACTTGTGGGGGAAACCGGAGCACCCGGAGGAAACCCACGCCAACACAGGGAGAACATGCAAACTCCACACAGAAATGCCAACTGACCCAGCCGAGGCTCGAACCAGCGACCTTCTTGCTGTGAGGCGAACGTGCTACCCACTGCGCCACTGAGGCAATATTAACTGTATATTGTAGAACTTGTAGAATGTTTACTTATGATGATTATTATACTAAGGGAATATTATTTGTTAAATGAACAAAATGCACCAATAATAAGCATCCAATGTGGGAAAAATAGTAACGTGGAACATAATGGTTTTCTGTCTTGGATTTTCAACTTGGTCCCCTTCGTCAAGCATTATCCTGGTCCACACCAGAAGATCAAGAACGCCAATGAGTTATTGGCTTTCATCCGAAATGAAGTTGAGGAACACAGAAAAACTCTGGATCCAGACAGTCCACAAGACTTCATCGTTGCCTACCTGCTGGAGATCGAAAAAGTGAGACTACAATACTACCGTAATTGCTTTTTGAAAATGATCCTTTAGGTGCGCTATCTGAATGAGATACAACATACACTACCACTAAATTTTGCAGTGATGCATTAGTTCATGTTGAAGAAGAAAAAGCAACTCTATAATTGTTCTGAATTTGAAGTTGGTTTCAGCCCCCTCTTTGATTGGCCAAATAAAGTGCACATCCTGGTTATGACTGCAATAACAGTAACGATAACCTGAAACCATTCTTGCTTTCTTTGCATAGACATTTGGTGGGATTTCTCACAAAGTGACGTAGATATTGAGGTAGAATTCAACTTTTCATCTGGCCTTCTCTTTTAGACAGAAAAATCCTATTGTGGGCTTTGTAGCTTTGCTGATCGTGTACATATACGAACAGTTGGTAACATAACAAACTAAAGAAAACCACAGAACTCATCATTTGACCCGTTTAACATTATTTCCATTATATGATACATGGATCCGGGCCTCACGGTGGCGCAGTGGGTAGCACGTTCGCCTCACAGCAAGAAGGTTGCTGGTTCGAGCCTCAGCTGGGTCAGTTGGAGTTTGCATGTTCTCCCCGTGTTGGCGTGGGTTTCCTCCGGGTGCTCCGGTTTCCCCCACAAGTCTAAAGACATGCGGTACAGGTGAATTGGGCAAGCTAAATTGTCCGTAGTGTATGAGTGTGAATGAGTGTATGGATGTTTCCCAGTGATGGGTTGCAGCTGGAAGGGCGTCCAAAAAAAAAAAAAGTTAATTAAAAGCTTTCATCATATAGGGAACTACAATTGTGAAAAACGTTGAAGCAATTTTAAGCAATAAGGAGCGCTGGAAGCATCCAGATGGATTTAACCCAGAGAATTTCCTGGAGAACGGACACTTCAGCAAGCCGGAGTCCTTCATTGTGTTTTCTCTGGGTGAGTCAGCTGTTTGTGACATTAATAAACAGATTTAAGCACAAGCCATAGTTGCTGGATTGATGTGTGTGTGTGTGTGTGTGTGTGTGTGTGTGTGTGTGTGTGTGTGTGTGTGTGTGTGTGTGTGTGTATTTGTTTATCAGGACAGAGGGCCTGTCTGGGTGACACGCTGGCAAGGACGGAGCTCTTCTTGTTCATCACGTCTCTCTTACAGAGGATTCATTTCTCCTGGCCGCCTGACACAAAACCTATAGACATGGATGGCATCTTGGGTATTGTTCGCTTTCCTCAGACCTTTAATGTTGTTTGTCGCAGCAGAGACACTAAAGAGTGACTGAAACACACTGAAGAACATCTCCTTTATTGAGGCCTCTGAATGGTCATCATGCCTTTATGCTTGGAGTTATATCGCCACCTGTTGGTCTGGCAGGCTCCTGACAATGCATTATAGCATGCTTTTGTGCTTTCATGTGGACAGATTTTTTTTAAAAACAGAAAAAAACTGTTTAAAAAAATAATGATTTGTAAAAATGTATGTGTTGACATGGGTTAAATGTATAATTGGTTATTCTCAGGTAATACTGATAGTTTTAGTAAAATACCGTAAAAAATGTTTTACGCTAAAAAATGTTGCTGTCACTGGTTCGCGTTCCGGCTGGGTCAGTTGGCATTTCTGCGTGGAGTTTGTATGTTCTCACCGTGTCCTTCGGGTGCTCTGGTTTCCCCCACAGTCCAAACACATGCGCTATAGGTGAATTGATTAAACTAAATTGGCTGTAGTGTGTGTGTGTATGTAGTGGATGTTTCCCAGTACTGGGTTGCAACTGGAAGAGCATCTGCTTTGTAAAACATATGCTGGATAAGTGGGTGGTTCATTCCGCTGTGGCGACCCCTGATGAATAGAGGGACTAAGCCGAAGAAAAATGAATGACTGAAGTTGGTGTGTAATAAAATATAGACAAGGGTACATAGTTTGTACATAGTTTGTAAAGCTTTTTACTACAAGATTATTGCAAATAGCATGCAGTTGAGCAGCTAATGAAAGGTTCCTTTAAAATCTATTACACAAGATAATTCTCCAGCCAGTCAAGGGACCCTTCCTCCGTGGGACCTGGGGCTTCAGTCCCAACAGCTCTTATGTTAATCTGGCCCTGCCCATGTCGATGCATTTACAATCAGTGAGTTTATCAAATGAATGCATTAGTGTTTCCAACTGCTCTCAGCACATCAACACACACTGCAGACAAAAATAATGTGTGTCATCACACACAGCCAACTCACTCCTTCACACACCCACACAAATGAGTTTAAAAACTTTCTGCAGCAAAACAATGAACCGGACTGAAGAACACTTCCACTGTCAGGACGCATGACTCTTAGACACTCAGTTCATTCATAAGCAGTCCAGAGGCTGACCTTAAAGGGCCACGAAACCCCCCTGTCTCAGCAGGGTGTTTTCACAACTCTAGTTTGAAAAGTCAGGAAAGTGGGTGAGTCCAGCTTGTTTAGGTGGGAGTGTCTGGGGAGGGAAAGAGGGACGGTTTTGCATAAAAATGGGAGTTTCAGTTTGAGCACGCGCTGATTTTCACAGAGGCAAAACAACACACAGACACAGGGGAGAAAGACAGTGTGTTTACATAGACATCAGTAATCGAATTATTTGACAAATTATTAATTTGTCGACTCTAACTGCAGTTTGGAACTTTCACTGTCATTCCCACTTTCACATTTCATGCATGCCCCCCGTGACAAATGAGATATTGGATGCGAGGAACTGCCGGAATGGTCTAGTTTTAATGTTTGATACCTCACGTTGAATGGGAGAAAAGAAATAACCCTCCACATTTCTCGGTAACTTAGATGCACTCGGTAGGTAGCGTCAGAAAGCCGTGTGTGTGTAGACTATCCTGTCACAATACGCGCCGAATATCTTACACGACGGTAATAGTTTGATTAAGGTGTTTACATGTTTACATTCGGAGAGCAGCATTTACAGCGGATCTTTCAGCCCATAATATTGTAGTGATATTACTAAGGTATGTCTTTAAAAACTGAAAGAGTACTGCTGACGATACTAACTAACGTTGCCTCTGAATAAACAAACAAAGAACACTGATCGCACACTTACCAAATCTGTAGAGACAGGACAATCAACACCAACTGGAACCGCGTCTTTTTTTAAAGCAGATGAGTGGCAAATCTGGATTTCACCATTTCCAGATGTGAAGAGCTCTCGGGTAAAAAAATGTTCCTTACAAACGTATTTTTGTCGCATGTAAGCAGACCACTGCAATCTACACGTGAGTCCAGCTGCGCTCTCATAGCGGGGAATTGAAAACAAAACCTTCGTTGCAGCACATTTATAAACGCAACACTGACGACCCATGTCTCTGAACAATTCTTCTTCTTTCACTTGTTTTAATTATGGTTGGCAACACAACGTGGCGTCTCTCTGCTGTCTGAACATTGTAACAGGTCTTCGAAGCTATCATGCATATTAATGAAGTTGCGCCTCATTCACAATAGAGCGCGCTGATTGGTTCGAACCAAGTCTATCTCTTGAATTAATGCTAAAAATTCAAAGACGTCACTTTGTACCCGCCGGTACAGACATCCAGTCTGCACGCTGGAATACACACAAGGATCTCATCGCCGTGACGTAGCTTCAAAAAAATTTTTCAAACCGGAAGAACTAATTTGCTTAAAATAACCAAACAACCAATTTTCACTTTTTGGTGAAATATATGTGTCCTAATAGGGTTTTTAGCAGCGTGGGACCCATATAGGACTGTCAACATCTCAAACAATGTGTTTCGGTGTTTCGTGACCCTTTAAATACTCATTCCTTCACAAAATTCCATTCATCCCCTTATTAAGAAGTGGCTGGGACTTAATAGTTAATTCTTTACATTTTTTTAAATACTCAGCCCCAGTGCAATGATGTGCTACTATATTGTTAATCTAAACCTGACTCAATACACAAAAGTCTATCTGACTGTCTATCTTCATCTCCAGAGGGACTTTGCCCCCGAGTGACATCCAAATGTACCCGATGACTCAGTACCTTGAAGCTCCTGCTTCTGTGTTGCCTCTATTTAAAAAGTCTATTTGTATTCTGTCCACAGGTTGAATCTAATCAGAGCAGTCACATGATCATGAGATCTCAACAATCTACAGCAGGGATGGGGATTGTTGATCCTGTAGGACCGTTGTCCCTGCGGTTTAGCTCCAACCCACGAACACAACTAAACAAGCTAATCAAGGTTTTAATGTCGCCATGAAATCAAAATGTACTCTTCTTATTTTTATATGTATATAGTTGTTCTTATTATAAACAATGTATCTGTGCAATTCATCATTTTGTAAATGTATTTGCCCTCATAAACATTAATCAAGCCACCTAAACTTCACTCCCCCTCAAACCCCCGCCATCTTGTTAGCAATGCTTATCTTTCAACATTTCGATAGGTTCCCAAAGAACAAAATGAGAACTCTACTTTTTTTCCTCAACATCACAATAGCAGAAAAAAAGGACAATCCTAACTTTAGTCTACTTTAAGTATTCAGGCAGGGTTTTTTTTTTCCAGGGTTGAAGCTAAACTCTGCAGGACAGTGGCTATCGAGGATCATTGTAAACACCCATCCCCCACCCCGGGTTTCAATCATTGTTTTATTGCAATTGTCGAGTTAGCCAGTGACAGAAGAAAAGTCATAGGACCCAAATGTGTTTTGCTACTTCATCTCTGTATCAGTATCAAAACTTTAAAAATGACAGATTTGTGGGGAAACCCTTAATTATAAACTTGTGTTTGTCAAATAAACCAAAACATTTCTAATTTGTTACTTTCATATTTGCTATAAGCAGAGAAAATACTATATGTAATTTACTATGAGTCTTGTGATCCCTTCTATGCTAATGAATGACTGCTGGTTTGAGAAGAATACTGTATACTTCTCCCCTCTCTATCTCCTCACATTTGGTTCACAATGCTGGTTTTGGGGGTTAGTATCTCTCTCTGTCTCCTCCCTTTTCTGCTTCTGTTGTTATAAAGCTCCTGACCCTCTGGTGATCTTGTGTTTGTCCTAAACTCGATCTGTCATCATGTTTGTGGCTCTCATGAAGCTAGATTTGGCCTCTGTGGGCTTGACTCTGTTCCTGGTCTTAATTTTTCTGGTTCTGTTCGAGATCTTCAGGATTCATTCCTGCAAAGGTCAAATTCCACCTGGTCCAACACCTCTGCCTTTTGTGGGAACCATACCTCATTTCTTGAAGAATCCAATGGGCTTCATAAGATCGGTAAGTCTTTGCTGTTTTCTCTATTGTGAAGCTGTGCTGATATATTCTAAACAACACACACATGCATTGAACTTGCTGTAAATGTTCTCCAAACAGTTGTCTCAGTATGGAGAAATGACCACTATGTATCTTGGGAGAAAGCCAGCTATAATTCTCAATACAATCCAGGTGGCTAAGGAAGCCCTGGTTCAGGAAGCTTTTGCTGGAAGACCATGTCTGCCTGTTGTTGACTGGATAACTAATGGACTCGGTCAGTAACACTTTTATTAAAAAGGATAATAGGATTATATATGTAAAATAGGACTTTCACAGGCATGCAATGGAAGAACCATTTTTTTTTGTTTCCCCAAAAACCTTTCAGTGAACAGATCAGTTTATAAATCTAAATACCTTTTGCACTCTATAGAACCTTGTTCACAATAATAGGGTTTCATAGATGTTAAAGGTCCTTATGGAATCATAAACCCCAGCATTTATTTAGTAAGATTGTACAAGTGATCGAAATAAAATCTTGTCACTATGCTAAAGATGTGTATATTAGAAGGTCTGTTTCTCTCTTTCTTAGGTATAATGATGGTCACATTTAACCACTCCTGGAGGCAGCAGAGACGGTTTGCTCTGCACACGCTCAGAAACTTTGGCCTGGGGAAGAAATCAGTAGAAGATCGTGTGTTAGAAGAAAGCCAATATTTGATTGCTGAAATGCTCAAAGAAGAAGGTAAGAAATGTTCATGTTCTGTTTAAGCACATTATACTATGAACTTCGAAACAGAATCTAATACATTTTTCTGAAACATTTCCTGTTTGAAATGTAGGATATTTAATGGTTCAGGCTTATTTATGCAGATTTAGGTTAGTCAATGCCTAGATATGTAAATCATACCTTTTTAAGGCTGGAAGCTTACGCTTCTATTCTGAACCAATAATCGGAGGGCAGAGAGCAGTTGCAGGATGCTGTGTATAAAACAATTAATAATCTGACTCCATTACAATTAATCTGACCCCATTACATTTGTTGTCATCATTGATAAAGAGAAAGAGTTTCAAAGCCCTAAAGTTGTTTATTTTGTATGAGTTACATACAGTAGAATGAAACATACTGTATAGAGAAACTTACTGTATAGAGAAACTGGGGGGGGAGTACATGAACGTACAGTATTCTCCTCAAGCCATGGCTAGACAGTTGTTTACATTGATTGTACATTAAAATGCACCAATGTCTCTTTTGGGTTCACCACTACAAAGTTGCGGTCATAAACTGTCAAATGACACCAAACATGACAAAGTTACATGAGAGGAGATCACGAGTAGATGAATTGTGTATGGTCGAAAGCACATGGTTGTTGTCAGACAAATGGCAGAGGTGTATATTGGAGGTGTAGGAACTCTGCCTCATCAGGAGGACTCATTCTGTGCTTGGAAAGTCCCAGCAGTCTTTCATTAACATAGAAGGGATCACAATAGTAAGGGACTTACACAGTAGTAAATAATATATAATATATTATTTTCTCAGCTTACACTTTGCATCTAATGGTCTTTTTTTCCTGTAGGCAAGCCAGTGAATCCCCATCATCCCTTACAGAGTGCAGTTTCCAACATTATCTGTTTCATCATGTTTGGAGATCGCTTTGACTATGATAACAAACGCTTTGGATATCTTCTGAAAAACCTGAATGAAAGCATCATGATCGCAGGGTCAACTGCAGGACAGGTATGATCACAATCTTCATGGTTGGCTTTCTCTTTTTTTATGAATGTACATTGCATCTTCCACCTGTATCATTTTATTTTAAATAATTCATTATTTGCCAAGGTCATCCTATGCAAAAAATAATTATAGGCAGAATTTAATAATCAAGACATACCAACTATACCTGTATCTAAATCTATCAGGATTTGAAATATGTGACATGCACTGTCTGGATGTCATTGCTATATTGCATAAAATCATCATTTTTTTTAAACCTCTTATCTTGGGCTGGGTTGTGGGGCCAGCAGTTTCAGCAGGAATCTCATATTTTTCCTTTCAAGACACCCACTTCCTCCAGCTCTTCCGGGGGGATCCCAAGGTGTTCCCAGGCAAGCTCCTCACCTTATCTCTAAGAGTGCGCCTTACCATCCTGTGAAGGAAGCTCATTTTGGCTCCTTGTATTCGAGATCTTATCCTTTGGGTCATGACCTAAAATTCATGACCAAAGTCGAGAGGAGGAATGTAGATTGGCCAGTAAATTGAGAGCTTTGCCTTTTAGCTTAGCTCCTCTTCACCACAACAACCATACTGCTGCCATATTCACTGACACCATTATGCCCCAACGTGGTCTTTGTTATAGACAAATTGTGAAAAGCACTGAAATCTAACCGAACACCACTCAGATTCAGAATGGGGAGGATGTTCTTTCAAGTCATGCCTCTCCAGGTATCACCGTTGTTGCCCATGGTGTCATTAAGGTCCCCTAGTTGAATGACCAAGTTTATAGTAAGAGCACCTTCCAGCACCACTACCAAGTACTTCAAGAAGGCTGGGTTCTCTGCATTGCTGCTTGGCCCATAAGCACAGTGAGTCCAGTACCTTTCAACAGTGAGTCCAGTACCTTTCAACCTTTCGCACAAGCTTCATGTCCCTAGAGCCAGTTTCTGTGTCCAAAGGTTTGGTCGTCAAGGCTCTGACCTTTGACCACCCCTCAATCCACATTGTGCTGGCTCCTTACAGGTCCTCTTGCAGATTGTGGGTTCATAGAAGGATGGTCCCACTTCATTTCTTCAGATTGTGCCTGACTGGATTCTGTGGGGAAAAAATCCTAGCCACTATGCACTCACATGTAAGCCTTAACACTAGGCCTGGCTCCAGGGTGCGACCCCAGTTGCAGTTTAAAATATTTATTTGATATTAAAGGACTTAAAATATTTTCTTGTGAACATTATTTAATAAGCATCAAATGTGGGAAAAATATTATATGGAACAGGCCTGTTACCTCATAATGTCTTATCTGTCTTAGATTTTCAACTTAGTCCCCTTCATCAAGCATTTCCCTGGTCCACACCAGAAGGTCAAGATGAACGTCAATGATTTATTGGGGTTCATCCAGGATGAAGTTGAGGAACACAGAAAAACTCTGGATCCAGACAGTCCACGAGACTTCATTGATGCCTACCTGCTGGAGATTGAGAAAGTGAGATCATGCTTCACAGCTTCCTATATTTATTCATGTGCAAACTAAATCTTTTAGCTGTTGCTTCCGCAAATTGACAGTTTTGTTTCATCTGGAACAGCAAAAGTTCAACCAAGACTCCACGTTTCATGAGGAAAACCTGGTTATTTCAGCAGCTGACCTGTTTATGGCTGGAACCGACACCACAGAAACCACCATCAGATGGGGACTCCTCTTCTTAATTCAGAACCCAGATGTACAAGGTACTAAAGCAAAACATCAGCAGTAGACAAGATTAATTTTAATGGCTGAATTTGTACTTAATGTTTTCTGAAACCTTTAGCTTAGATGCATGCTAATAACTCATTTCAGATCTGTCTGCTGCTGTAGCATTTTTCACTACCACAACCTTTGCATTTCCTCAGCAATGTCTTTTTGTTCTTACCTTAATGCTTTACCCAGCTAACATTTTCTGGTTCCCACAGAGTTCTCTGCTGGTTAGACAGGAAAGTTTTTTTCACGTAAATAAATTGCTCCCTTTGGGTTAGGAGAACCTTTTCAGAACGTTCTCTTTTAGGTTCTTTTTTTAGTTGTTACAAAAACTCCTCTATGCAATGATCGGGAAAGTTTAGTTTTTGGTTACCAAAAAAAAAACCTACAAAGAATCTTGTTATTCGGTTCTAAAAATATATAAGCAAACAGAAACTATAGGGGAAAGTTAGGAGAATGTTTTGTTTTCTGGGTTCTAACTTGTTTTTGCCTAACCATTTGTTGCACAACACAGAGCGATGTCATGAGGAGATTGTTCGGGTTTTGGGTTACGACCGCTTGCCCAGCATGAATGACCGTGACAGACTACCGTACACATGCGCCACTGTTCACGAGATTCAGCGATGTGCAAACATTGCACCTAATGTGATGCATGAAACAATTCGGCCCACAAAACTGCATGAATACAACATTCCCCAGGTAACAAATGGAGCATAAGTGAATTAAGTAGGTTATTTAAGTCATTGATCACAGGTAAAACCTGACATACACCTGGGCTTTTCATGTTTAAGTTGTTGAAAATTGAAATCAATTCTTTCAGATTAATTGGTTGATTCATCAAATCTGAATGAGTTTGTACACAAAAAAAACCCAAGATAAAAACAAGATAAAGATGAGGCTTCAGGCATTTTACACACAATGGTTTGCATAAATGTACTTATAAATATGCGTTACTGTGGAGCCAGGTAGGTCTCCATAAGAACTTTGTCACAAAATCGATACACGAAATTTAGATACATTTTTAAAACCATCAAAAGTTATCAGGTTTTTTATTTAAGCTAATACATTTTTCCAAAACTTTATTCCCTTTATCTTTTTTTTTTGTTTGTTTATAGATTTGACTAGTTATAGTTTCTATTTGTGATTAAAAAAAAAAATGTTAATGTTCCCAAGTCTTAACCAATTCTTGCCACAATAAATATTTCTTGCGCTACTTCAGTCCTTGAGTGCTACTGTCCTACAGAGTTTTGCTCTGGCCTTAATCAAACACACCTAAACAAGCTACTCCTTTGCTGTATCTGATATCGCCTCCTATAACGTTAAATAGTGCACTATTTGAGGGAGAAGCCATTTCTAGTCGTGTCTGAAACAATAGTAGATATTCTGAAGTGGACCGAATCAATCAAATAATGCACCGTTATAATGAGTGTGCAACCCATGGTACAACCAACAGCTAGAAAATACCCATAATAAGTTGCGAGAGTTAATTTCCACATCTGACCACAAGATGGTGTTCACAGCAGAATTCTATTGGTGTATGCTTCAAAATAAAATAACATTTAGGCCCAATCCCAAATCTACCCATTACCCCTTACCCCTCGTTTTGCGAATTCACATGAAGGGTTAGGGGTGTCCCAATTTTCTTTAGCTTGAAGGCGTAAGGCTAAGGGGAAGGGCTAGATAAGGACCACACTAGAAACCAAGGGGTATGAAAATTTCCCAGAATACACCAGCTACAACGGCAACATGGCTGCACACGCGAGTCAGGAAATACACATATTAGTATTTTTTGGCATTATTAAGACTCTTTACAACAAACAAGCATATGTTTTATTACATAACAGCATTCTTACAATAAACAATAAAAAAAAACTGTTAAACTTCGCTCTCTATAATCCATAACAATAACTCCTACAACATACTTTCACATCTGTCACTCGATGGCACTCGAATACCCTGTCAGAAAAGTCTAGTGGCTGGGAATGATCTTTTTACAGTGTCTGGTATACCTTTAATGTTGTTTTTTATGTTTACATACATAAATACGGCCACGGTGTAAATGCACGGTACAGTTGCAAGCTTATTGTCACATTATATCGTTTTGATAACATGAAATCGTTGCATTTGGTGATTTCCTTAAGATAAATACCAAAAAATAATGCAACTGTAATATCTACGGCTGTCATCGTCATCGATCTCATGTGGAGTAAGAGCTTGCAACGACATATGAAGACGTGTGCGGGTGTTGTAGTACTGTCCCATTACTTAGGGGTAAATTTTGAAGCCCTTCCCCTTGACACTAGGGCAAGGAGTAGGGGTATAAAATGGAACTGGTATTGGGCCTTAACATGACACATGGGTTCAACTCTGCTCAACGTTCCTCATATAGGGAACTACAATCATGATCAACTTCGAAGCAATTTTCAGCAGTAAGGAGCACTGGAAGCATCCCGACAGCTTTAATCCGGAGAATTTCTTAGATGAGAACGGACACTTCAGCAAGCCGGAGTCCTTCATTGTGTTTTCTCTGGGTGAGTCGGCTGTTTGTGAAATCAATTAACAGGTTTAAGCACAAGCAGTACTAACTGGATTGATGTGTGTTTGTACATCAGGGCCGAGGTCCTGCCTTGGTGAGATGCTGGCGAGGACGGAGCTCTTCTTGTTCATCACGTCTCTCCTACAGAGGATTCATTTCTCCTGGCCGCCTGACGCAAAACCCATACACATGGATGGCATTATGGGTCTTGTTCGCTCTCCTGAGACCTTTACCGTCATCTGTCGCAGGAGAGACTGAAGAGTGATCCGAAACATGTCGGACATCATATAATCACACACTGAAGATCAACAATAAAGACAAAATTGCTGAGACACACAAGACCACTTTGGTTTATCTAAACCAGGGGTGCCCAAAATCGGTCCTGGAGGGTTGGTGTACAGTAGAGTTTAGCTCCACTGTTTTAGAACCAGCAAATCAAACATTTTCAAGGTATAATAAAACTTTTTGGTAGGCGTGTTAAAACAAGTAGGAGCTAAAATCTACAGGACA
Organism: Danio choprae; assembly: GCA_903798125.1. Lineage (NCBI taxonomy): Eukaryota > Metazoa > Chordata > Actinopteri > Cypriniformes > Danionidae > Danio > Danio choprae. The sequence continues at coordinate 10,783,439 of CAIGQW010000298.1, read as the reverse complement.
CCGTCTCTTCAGGACTAAGTTTAGGCACCCCAGATCTAAACCCAAGGCTCTGTCTACGCAAACATGGATTTTTTCAAAACCACAGCTTTTTCTATGTGGTTTGGCCATTCTTCCATGTGCAAATGCAGTATCAAGTCAATGAAATGGGATCTTATTGAAAACTACTGCCAGGGTGAAGCTTTTCAGAAACTCTGGATACTGTCATGTTGCTGGTAAAACCAGAGATCCACCTCGGCGTCACGCTGTTTTCTCCTTTGTTGACATCAGATTGTGCGCCACTATCTCCAGCATGGCTTACGCTTAGAGGTCTATCACCAATGGGCTATATGTATGCAGACTTTTAATTTGCACTTATGTCACTCATTCAGGTGTACTGTCATGACATTATAAGCTCGTCCCGTTTAAGATCTTTAAAATCTGTTTTGGCCTAATGGTTAGGGAGTTGGACTTGTAATCGAAAGGTTGCAGGTTCAATTCCTGGCTTAGAGACTATACCAAATGTGAGGTGGGGTGTAGACTGTACAAAAGTTAGGCAGCAAAGGGGTAGCATACAAATTACAGGAATATTCCGAGAAAAATAACAAAATGGGACGGTGCCGGGAGATGGGTGTGAAATATGAGACTCCTGGGAAAAACGGGAGTGTTGGCAGGAATGGTGCTCTCACTCAAAATGTGTGTGCACTAATGGGTTAAAAGCAGAGGACCAATTTTGAGTTTTCCTTCATCTTCCTTGTTCAAATGATCTACCTTACGAAGACTTGGAAGAGACCCTCAAAGGACTTTGAGTACAGCATAAAATCTTAAGCAATACACAAATACACTTCATTGAACATGTACTATACACATAGACATCACCTTTTGGGGAAGGACACTATATACCAGGGGTGCTCAACCCTGTTCCTGCAGATTTCAGTTGCAACCCATATCAAACACACCTGCCTGTAATTATCAAGTGCTGTTCAGGTCCTAATAAATTGGTTCAGGTGTGTTTGATCAGGGTTGGAGCTGAACTTAGCAGAAAGTTAGATCCCCAGGAACAGGGTTGAGCATCCCTGCTATATATCCAACTCAGTCCTGGAGAGCCTGTGTTCTGCACAGTTTAGGTCTAACTTGCTTCAACACACCTGTTGTAAGTTTCTTGTATACCTATAAAGAGCCTGGTTAGCTGCTTCCGGTGTGTCTAATTGGGGTGGGAACTACATAACTGCAGGTTAATTATGTTTATATACTGCCCGTCCTATACACAACTGCTTAACCTTTCTGATTTTGACTGTAATGTCATAACATGCACCTTTTGTGAAGCTGCTCTGGAATGATAATTATTGTGGAAAGTGCTATACAAGTAAACTTGAATTGAATACACTCCTTGACTGAGACGCAGTATATTGTGAGTCTCACACCAGACAAGATTTGCTGGATTAAATTGCGCATCAGGTGTTTACTATATGAACATTTACTTTTCCCACAGTGTTTTCTATGGGTTTTCAGTGCTCAGCGGACACTTGCGTAAACACTTAAACATATTTTATGCTTGAGCAACTGAGTGAATGCTTAGGTTTATTTAATGTACTGGATTGAGATTATATTTTGCTGTCGTTGCTGTTCAAGCAACTTTATAAAATTGAAGCCACACCAACCCTTTTACTGGAAGTTTTAGACACATCACAGGCCCCATGCTTATAGCCCATTGTTGGTTTAGCATGTTCTTGACAGTTCATGTGAACTGATTTTGAATGGTCTAAATGTATAATTAACTGTTCTCAGGTAATTCTCATAATTTATGTAATAAAAAAAAAGTGAGTGCATCAGTTGAGACCGATGCATCTTAGCACGTTTGAACAATTATTTAAGCACAACCAAACAACTGCGTTTATGCATAAATAATTTGTTTGTTTTTTATGGGTGAATGAATGAAACAATTTCTTGATAACACTTTAGTTTAGGTCACAATTCACTAAATTATACCATTAACTAACACTACTAGGCTAATAAACTACTCACCCAGATAGCACACATGCGTCGCAGAGACGTCTGCTGGACATCCGCGTTTTCATCTGGGAGACGTCTTATTTAGGCCGTTTGCTCATCTGGAAAACGTCATATAGACGTCCTTGTCAGACATT
>CAIGQW010000298.1:10734597-10748311 GCA_903798125.1 Danio choprae | reverse complement strand
ATCTACACATCTTTACCATAGTGATATGATTTCATTTTGCTCAACTGCACACTCTTAAAATAAATGTTGGTATTTTTGATTCCATAAAGAACCTTTAACATCTATGAAGCCTTATTAATGTGGTTCTAAAGCGTGCAAAAGGTATTTAGATTTATGAAAATGATTCTGATCTATTCACTGAAAGGTTCTTTGAGGAAACAAAAATTGTTCTTCTATTGCATCTCTGTGAAAATCCACTATTGGAAGCTTTATTAATAAAGTGTTACTGACCGAGTCCCTTAGACACCCAGTTTATAATAGGCAGACATGGTTTTCCAGCAAACGCTTCCTGAACCAGGGCTTCCTTAGCCACCTGGATTGTATTGAGGATTATAGCTGGCTTTCTCCCAAGATACATAGTGGCCATTTCTCCATATTGAGACAACTGTTTAGAGAACATTTACAACAAGCTCAATGCATTTTTTGTTTAGAAAATAGCAGCACAGCCTCACAATGAGAGAAAACAGCAAAGACTTACCGATCTTATGAACTCCATTGGTCTCTTCAATAAGTGTGGTAAGTTTCCCACAAAAGGCAGAGGTGTTGGACCAGGTGGAAATCGACTTTTGTAGGAATGAAGCCTGAAGATCTCAAAAAGAACCAGAAAAATCAAGCCCAGGAACAGAGTAAAGCCCACAGAGGAAAAGTCTAACTTCAGGAGAGCCGCAAACATGATGACAGATTCAGGGTTTAGGACAAACACAGCAGCAGCAGAGGGTCAGGAGCTTTATAACAGCAGATAAGGGAGGAGCATAGAGAGATTGACCTGCAGCCCTGTCGTCATCCCCACCCAAACAGAGCACCGCGTCTTATAAATAAAATTTGTTGATTTCAAAAATATTAACTTAAAGTACCCCATTTGATTAAAACAATCAATGAAATTTTTTTTTGTGAAAAAGAGTATTATATTATATTATTGCACTGTAAGGCTTACGCTGCTATTCTAAACCAATAATTGGAGGAGAGAGCAGTTGAAGGGGATGGTGTGTGTAAAATAATTTGTGATTTATGATTAATCCAACTCCATTAAAGTTGTAATCATCATTGATAATGAGAAACAATCTCATAGCCCTAAAGCATGCAAAGTAGGTCATTAAGTTTGAACAGACAGTAGAATGAAACATATTCACGTGCATCTTGTGTCTTAGATATGTACTTTTTGTTTTTGTATGTCATATCTTATCATGAAAGTTGTTTCTGTATGGTCATCTAGGCCAGGACTATTATAATAATAATAAAGTGTATAGAGAAACTTAACTGTAACATATGCACTGCTATGTTGAAAAGATGCTAAACCTGCCGTCATTACTGTATGACGCAATTCTTCTTAAATTCAAAGCATTGTCAGACATGAGTGAAAAACCAACCCCCAAAACCAGCTGAACTATTGTGAAACCAAAGATAGAGAGGGGGAGAAGTACATTAACATACAGTATTCTCCTCAAGCCATGGCTAGACAGTGGCATACACTGATTGTACAATAAAATACATCAATGTCTCTATTGAGTTCACCACTACAAAGTTGAGGTCATAAACTGTCAAATGACACCAAACATGACAAAAAGTTAAATGCCAAAGATGTATCAGAGATGTAGAAACTCTGCCTCACCAGGAAGACTCGTCCTGTGCTTGGAAAGTCCCAGCAGTCCTTCATTAGCATGGAAGGGACCACAATAATTAGGTTTTCATCCATCTGATCGCAAGTGGACAAAAGAGACACATTACCATTCACACCTGGCATTTAAATGCGTTTCTTTTGTCCACTTTCAACCATTTTTCTGATAACGATGATGATGACGGGTCTGTGGGCGGCTGTTGGATTTCACTCTTTAACACTGGGGAAGCTAGTGCAATTTCATAATTTACAAAAAATAAAAAGCTTTTAAAAGTAGTCTACCAGAACTATTAAAAATGCTTTATAATAGGTTACTTTAAGTATTGACTAGGGCAGCACGGTGGCGCAGTGGGTAGCACAATCGCCTCACTCCAAGAAGGTCGCTGGTTCGAGCCTCGGCTGGGTCAGTTGGCTATTCTGTGTGGAGTTTGCATGTTCTCCCCGTGTTCGCGTGGGTTTCCTCCGGGTGCTCCGGTTTCCCCCACAAGTCCAAAGACATGCGGTATAGGTGAATTGGGTAAGCTAAAATTGGCCATAGTGTATGAGTGTGTGTGTGAATGAATGAGTGAGTGTGTATGGATGTTTCCCAGAGATGGGTTGCAGCTGGAAGGGCATCCGCTGCGTAAAACATATGCTGGATAAGTTGGCGGTTCATTCCGCTGTGGCGACCCCAGATCAATAAAGGGACTAAGCCGAAATGAAAATGAATGAATGAAGTATTGACTAATGAAAATATAGATAATTGATGTTTTATTTCAATTTTTTATTGTTTTTAGATATGCCTAGAGGACAGTAGACGTGTGTTCTGTTTTAACATGTAGGCTGTTGTGTTTATAAAATTAATTTAACAAATATTTTAGAACATCGAAAGTAGCTAGGTGTCCAACACGTGCATGATTTTTTTTTTATTATTATTAAAGGTTATTGCATACTGAATCCGAAATTTTCATCGGGTAATTTTCACACGTAAAAAATACATTGGACCTCACGTTGTGTGAATCGTACTGACACACTGCCTCCAAAACGTTCGTCCGTCATAAAAAAAAAAAAAAAAGATTTTCTCAGTTTTTCGCATCTGAAAAAGCGCTTTGAGAGGAGTTTTGACAGTTAAGCTAAAGCTAAATACAGAAAGCCGTCGCTTGAGCTACAGATAACTTTATGACAAACACAGTGCTTAAAATAAGAATACAGAATGTGGCGGACAGTTGAGAACTGGTGACTTGCGCACCTCTGCCCTCTTGCTGTTTGGTTTGTGTGTGTCCATACATTTGACGTAGCCTACTGCGCACATTATAATAGAAAGCATGGTCCGCTTTCGTTCTGTTGCTTCGACACGATAACGTGGCCGCCATCTATTATAATGTCTGTAGGTACTGCCAGTCTCTGTTCAGGATTTGTTTAAGTACATGAATGTGTATCAGTATCACAAGGAATTGTTTAACAAGTGTGAAATCCTGTAAAGGAGCTCCATATGGAAACTTTTGTTTTGTGTTTACCCTATAATTAAAGTTGTTGCACGTCCGTTGAAGCAAAGTTGGAATGAACCTCTGCAGGACTGCGGCCCTCCAGGAACTGATTTTGACACCCCTGACCTAAGACCTTGATTAGATTGTTCAGTTGTGTTTATGGGTTGGAGCTAAGCTCTGCAAGGACACCGTTCCTACAGGATCAACGTTCCACACCCCTGCTGCAGATTTCATGATCATGTGACTGCCCTGTTAGATTGACCTGTGGACAGAACACAACTTTTAAAAAAGAGGCACGCAACACAGAAACAGGAGCTCGAAGGTGGTTAGTCATCATGGGGTACATTTGGCTGTCTATCAGGGGCAATAGGCACTCTGGAGATGAAGATAGTTAAGGTGGGATTAGTGATCTAGTAGCTCATCATTGCCTCTGGGCCTAGAATTGATGAGTGGAATTCAAGGATGGGGATCTTAATGGGGATAGAGACAGAATGTCATAATCTGAAGGCCATGCCGACCGGGAAACAGTCCAACCTGTTTCATTGACCATGTTATGCGGGAAGCAAAAAGTTCTCAATATCCTCTCCCTGCTTAAAGACTGGAAACTTTGGCTCTGTTCATAGTGTTGGCTGACTGCTGGACCCCCACATCCTTCAGCGAGTCTCGCTCTCTCTAGACAGCTGTATATCTTTATGTCACTTGAACCCTCAGCTGACTGGACAGCTTGCAGTGTCGATTCTCGTGGACCTTGTAGATTCAGTAAATAGTGTTACTCTCTTGCTGCAGCAGGAGAAATGCATTAAGCTGATGTGAACTTGGGATGAACAGATGGAAGTTCTGTCTCTCTCCTTTTCTTTTGTACAGGGGTGCAAACTCAACAGGGGTGAAAAAGGTGACAACCAGATCCAGACTAGTAGAAAACTGCTTAGACCAAAACCACATTCACACATTCTTCATGTGTAAGGTTTCAAGGGAAAGATCTTGAGTTCGTAGAAAGGGTTGTTACTGACTATTCAACACAAATACATCAAACATGAGTTGTTAAGGAGAACATCATTAATAATGATTATAAATGAGTCCAGCAGCACTAAAGTATCTCTCTCTGTTTCTGGTACTGGCAGGAGTCTCTAGGTTGCAACTTATGAATTATGTAATTTGACCAATGGTTTCATTCATGGGCACATTTTCCACACCGTAGAGCAGTATATTATGTCTGAGTGGCCGTTATAACGAAGGTGTGCATTATTTATTATTTTTCAATATTCAAACGGACAAAAGCCAATTATTCTGCTTATACTATGGTGACCACACCTAAAGACATAGTTCAGATGTCGTATTTCAGGACAGGTCAGGTTTTGTCCTCAAACAGCTCCTGTATGTAGCTCTTATTTCTCACACATCTTCTCCAAAGGTTTTTGCTTTGTTTTCAGTAGATTTCTGAATGTTGTAGGTTGTGAAATAACAATCATTCAGCATAGTGATATGGAGCTGTAATGCAGTCAAGATATGGCTGGCACAACTATATAGCTGTGTGATTCCCTAAAAATATTTGCAATTAAAGCTGCAAGCAGCGATGAAAGGGACCTCGCACCCGGGCTCACTGCAGCCCGGTGGCCTCAGGATGACAGAGAACAGCGGACAATAATGATTTAAGCCGATATATATTAAAAAACCTGAGAAAATCGCAGATTTATGCCAAACTTCCTTCTGTCAGCAGGTGGCGCTATGACTGAGACTCAATATTGGCACGTAGATGTCTTCAGAAGAGGAATCTCATCGAACATGTGCATTTTCAGGCAGATCAGACGTTGTTTGGTTGAGTTATAAGTGCTTCCTCCTCCATGGCGAAGCATCACACTTTCTCAGTCCGCCACGGACACGCCCCTCGCCGAAAACTCTAGATCTTCACAATTTACCATCACAAAGGCCTTTGGACTAAACTAATGGAGCATGGATTTGATGTGATAAAATTTGTAGGAGGAGTTTGTTACACTGTAAAACATGTCACTTCCTGTTGCCAGCAGGTGGTGCTATATCGGTATCTGGTTATTGGCATGTAAACGTGTTCAGGTCAGGACTGTTATCAAACATATGGATTTTGAATCAGATCACACAATGTATGCCTGAGTTATAACAACTTCCTGTTTCGTGGCGAAGCGTCAAAGTTTATGAGGCCGCCACGGACACGCCCTTCGATAAAACTCTAGATCTCCGCAATTTAACATCGCCAAGGCCTTTAGTTCACAATACCCAATTTTGGTGTTGCTCTGATAAATTCCCTAGGAGGAGTTCAAATACGACACCTGGAAATGGCAAAAACTGCACTTTTTTGCCAGAGGAAGTTAAAAATATCCGACTTCCTGTTGGGTTTGACATTTTGCTCCAAGAGACTTTTTTGTAGGTTTTGGCATGTTTGATGTGTGTGCCAATTTTCGTATGTGTGCGTGAAACGTGGCTCGGGGGCTAGTCCGTCAAATGTGCATAGGTGGCGCTGTCGAGTCATTTTGCCACACCCACTTCCGAAACCTATAGCAGATGTAAATTTATGCCACTTCTGGGCCGTGTGCAAAGATTCGGGAGTTTTCGAGCATGTTTAGACCCTCAAAATCGCGATTCATTCTGAAGAAGAATAAACTAGACAATTCCAATAGGGCCTACGCACTGTAGGTGCTCGATCCGTGAAATGATAAAACATAAAAAAACCGTGAAATGATAAAACATAATATTAATTGTACTGAGCTTAAAAAATATAAAACAGTAACCTGAGAAATAAGAAAGTTAAAAGCCTCATTTTATCATATCCTTGTGACCATGTGATCTTTATTATTATCAGAATGACCTGAGAACAGTGAATTATACATGATTTAGATGTGCTCTTCTGTGTCTCAACGGCTGTGATGTCATTGTTTTTTCCTCTGTATGTGATGGCGTGATGTGTTTCGGGTCACTTTTTGGTGTCTCTACTGCAGCAGATGATGCTAAAGGTTTGAGGATAGCGGACTATACCCATGATGCCATCCATGTCTATGGGCTTTGCATCAGGCGGCCAGGAGAAGTGAATCCTCTGTAGGAGAGATGTGATGAACAAGAAGAGCTCCGTCCTCGCCAGTGTCTCACCAAGACAGGACCTCGGCCCTGAAAACAAACACACAAATCAATCCAGCAACTACTGCTTGTGCTTGAGGGGGTATTTAGCAAAAAACTGAAAACTTTTAATGAATTTTCCTGTTTTTACAACAATGGAAATTTGGGGGCTGAAAACATGTCATTTTGATTCTAAGTGCAGTTTTTGAAAATGCCACCATTATTGCTAATGTGTAAACACCTCATATGGGAATCTTTGAAAACTGTGATGCATAGTATATGTTAGTTATGTAGATGTGCAGTACATGCTGATTTTAAAGGCAAGCACGAACAAACATACACAGCAATGGCGGAGTTCATGGTAGTGTTGTTGCTGTACTCCAGCTTTTTCAGCAAAGCGTAGATTTACTTCACCAACATTACAACAAACAGCAGAGATCAAATACAGTACACACTGCAAATTCCAAATACACACCAGTGTCAAATGCATGTCTTTAAAATGGGTTTTTGGATTAGACTAAGTGTGTGCGTTAAGACTCATTTGATAGTCATTCAAACAGAGGTTTTGTAACCAACTCTAAAAGCTCAGAAGCCCCAAATGCAGATTTAACAAAACTTTATCTGTGTATACAACAGCCCTACTATTAAAATTATTTAAGCACAAGGTCAAATTCTTCTAAAAACCTAACAATAGGTCACCAATATATGCTGTGCACTTGCTTGTATTATGATCATCAATTTTAGGCAGTCGTTAAAATAAAAAATAAGACCATATGCATAGCCTACTTGTTAAAAATAGCAATGTAGAAAACTCAATAAGCTGACGGAAATCTGTATAGAACGCTAAAAATCATTAAACAAGTCAAAACCGGTAGAACAAATGATCAAGAAATGGCTTTTATTTAAGTGTCAAATAGGTTTTGAAAGTACACTTGATGTAGGTTATACTGTCCAAATACGAAAGCACAATGCCCATTTATTTTACTCGGATCATGCCAGGTTTGAGGTACTTTGAGATGCTCCTTTGAAAATGTTTAAGTTGTTTGATGTTGAATGATGGGGATTTTAATCGCTAATCGCCACTTTCCTACAGATACTGTTTACTAACAAGGTGACAACACAAACTACTGGGCTAGCATACACAATACAGCACTTCTGGCAGTTTTTGCAAATGTGTAAATGCTAATTGTTTTAGAAATGTTGTGATATACAGTACAGACCAAACGTTTGGACACACCTTCTCATTCAAAGAGTTTTCTTTATTTTCATGACTATGAAAATTGTAGATTCACCCTGAAGGCCTCAAAAGTATGAATGAACACATGTGGAGTTATATACATCACAAAAAAGTGTGAAACAATTGAAAATAAGTCATATTCTAGGTTCTTCAAAGCAGCCGCCTTTTGCTTTGATTACTGCTTTGTACACTCTTGGCATTCTCTTGAGGAGCCTCAAGAGGTAGTCACCTGAAATGGTCTTCACTTCACAGGTGTGCCCTGTCAGGGTTAATACGTGGGATTTCTTGCCTTATAAATGGGGTTGGGACCATCGGATGTGTTGTGCAGAAGTCAGGTGGATACACAGCTGATGGTCCTACTGAATAGACTGTTAGAATTTGTGTTATGGCAAGAAAAAAGCAGCTAAGTAAAGAAAAGCGAGTGGCCATCATTACTTTAAGAAATGAAGGTCAGTCGGTCAGAAAAATTGGGAAAACTTTGAAAGCGTCCCCAAGTGCAGTCTCAAAAACCATCAAGCGCTACAAAGAAACTGGCTCACATGCGGACCGCCCCAGGAAAGGAAGACCAAGAGTCACCTCTGCTGCGGAGGATAACCTCATCCGAGACCAGTGGAAATCTGTGCTTTGCTCTGATGAGTCCAAATTTGAGATCTTTGCTTCCAACCACAGTGTCTTTGTGCGATGCAGAAAAGGTGAACGGATAGACTCTACATGCCTGGTTCCCATCGTGAAGCATGGAGGATTTATGGATTTATTCAAAATTGAAGGCATACTAAACCAGCATGGCTACCACAGCATCTTGCAGCGGCATGCTATTCCATCCGGTTTGCCTTTTAGTTGGACCATCATTTACTTTTTTAACAGGAAAATGACCTCAAACACACCTACAGGCTGTGTAAGGGCTATTTGACCAAGAAGGAGAGTGATGGGGGGCTGCGCCAGATGACCTGGCGTCCACAGGTCATCCCAATCGAGATGGTTTGGGGTGAGCTGGACCGCAGAGTGAAGGCAAAAGGGCCAGCAAGTGCTAAGCATCTCTGGGAACTCCTTCAAGACTGTTGGAAAACCATTTCAGATGACTACCTCTTGAAGCTCATCAAGAGAATGTCAAGAGTGTGCAAAGCAGTAATAATCAAAGCAAAAGGTGGCTACTTTGAAGAACCTAGAATATGACATATCTTTAGTCGTTTCACACTTTTTTGTGATGTATATAATTCCACATGTGTTCATTCATAGTTTTGATTGGTGTGAATCTACAATTTTCATAGTCATGAAAATAAAGAAAACTCTTCGAATGAGAAGGTGTGTACAAACTTTTGGTCTGTACTGTTCCATTTTTCAACAGCCGACTCACCCAGTGCAAACGGAATGAAAGACTCCGGCTTGCTGAAGCTTCCGTTCTCATCCAGGAAATTCTCTGGGTTAAATGTGTCAGGATGCTTCCAGTGCTCCTTACTGCTGAAAATTGCAGTGTAGTTTGCCATGATTATAGTTCCCTGTATGAGGAAAGTTTAGCAGAGTTGAATAAAGCAATTCAATAAAAATAATTTATTTGTTTTGATATGTACAATATGAACATGAAAAGCCAGGGCAGGTGTTTATTATCATTACAATTCATTAAATCATTCACTCAAGCTCCATTCATTACCTGAGGAATGTCGTATCCACGTAGTTTTGTGGACTGAATTGTTTCATGAACCAACCCAAAAGGTGTAATGTTTCCACATCTCTGAATCTCGTGAATGGTGGCGAGTGTGTACGGTAGTCTGTCACGGTCATCCATGCTGGGCAAGCGGTCGTAACCCAAAACCTGAACAATCTCCTCATGACATCGCTCTGTGTTGTGCGACAAATGTTAAGGGTAAATAGTTTAGGATCCAGCAGGTACAAATGTTCTCCCTAAGTTCCCAAGTGGATACCATTTGGTTGTTTTTGTGTGAAGCAAATAACGTTCTCTGCAGGTACGTTTTTGATAACCAAAACTCAACTTTCCAGAAAGTTACAGGGAGGGTTTTTGTAACAACTTAAATAGAACCAAAAAGAGAATGTTCCGAATATGTTCTCGTAACCTAGAGGGAACATTCTAATTGGACACTGGTCCTGGCTAACCAACTTTGCTGGTTGGTAAGCCAAGACCAACATCTAAGCTATAATAAATTATCACTCTCCAAGATAAAAGGTTAAAAAAACTGGTGAAATCTAAAGTAATATTACAGCCAATGTCGGGTTCAGACTGCATGATTTTAGCCCTGATTTTGACTCGCCGACAGATTGAGAAATCACTGACAAATACCTAAAACCACAGGCAAATCAGTGCTTGTTCATGTGAGGAACAATCACACAGTGTAAACTATCAAAGACGCAATCTGAACCTGTCGGCGATTCAAAATCATGCCATGTGAAATGTGTTCTGATTGAAAATAACATCGGCGATTATTTACAGCCAATGAGAGAGCAGCATCCACTAGTATGGCTATCTGCAGGCCAGCGGGAGGTTGGTGGAGAAGTTAAAAAGGCTTCTGTTTGGTCTATTTGGACCCAAGAAATGGAGGAAAAATTTGTGGAAATTTGACAGGAGCAGCCATGTCTGTTTGACGTGTCATCTGAGCAATACCACAACCGGGTCGAAAAAGAAAAAAGTCGAAGAGCGAATTGTTGAAAAAGTCGAATTGTTAATTCCCTTCAAAAACCAGATGAGCACAATAAGTAAATTTTCTACCCCACTAAAGGCTTCTTTCTCATTATGTAGTTAAGAACAAAAGATATACTATGTGACCTTGTGTTGTTTTTCATTTCACTTCTCTGAAATGGCTGTGAGACGTAGTTGGCGGACAAATACAAAATTGTCACCGATCCATCTTGCAGTGTAAACACAGCAGCGACAGATAGCTACCCCAGATAGTCATGCAATTTGAAAACATCTGTGACTACCTTGAAAATCGTGCAGTCTGAACTCGGCATACGTGGAAATGGTAGACAGAATCCAGTCATTAAAATGAATTTCATCTATTGCTAATTTTTTTATTTAGTACCTTGTACATCTGGGTTTTTAATCAAGAAGAGGAGTCCCCATCTGATGGTGGTCGCTGTGGTGTCAGATCCAGCCCCAAACAGGTCAGTTGCTGAACAAACCAGGTTTTCTTCAAGAAACGTGGAGTCTTCATTGGACTTTTGCTGTTTCAGATAGAACAAAACTGTCAGTTTATTGTAACTACAATTAAATGAATACATATGAGAAGCCTTCTTTCATGATCTCACTTTCTCAATCTCCAGCAGGTAGGCATCAATGAAGTCTCGTGGACTGTCTGGATCCAGAGTTTTTCTGTGTTCCTCAACTTCACGTCGAAAGAAACCCAATAACTCATTGCCGTTCTTCTTGATCTCCTGGTGTGGACCAGGGAAATGCTTGATGAAGGGGGCCAAGTTGAAAATCTAAGACAGATAAAGCATTATGAGGTAACAGGCCTGTTTTATTCCACATCTCTGGATTTTTTTCACATTTGTGGCTTTTTGTTAGTGCACTTTCTTCTCTCCATATAAAGTATACTTTCTTAAAGGGGACCTATTTTACCCCTTTTTCAAGATTTAATATGTCTCCAGAATGTGTCTGCAAAGTTTCAGCTCAAAATACGCATCAGAATATTTATTATACCTTTCTGAATATGGGAAATTTGATCTGTTAGGACACTGTAGCTGTTTTTGTTGCCTGTGCCTTTAATGCAAATAAGCTGGTTCTCCCCACCCACCGTTCCCATGTGCGTGTAAGAGCCACAGAGATCTCTCCCTATGGCTCTGACGTGTGTAGCCTTTACCTGCTGCGTCTCACAAAGATAAACAGCACAGTGACAGACAAGAATGAAGCAGATCTCCCTCACTACAGTAAGAACTTTCCCAATGGTTATTTGATGTATTTGTTGTGGAGTTAATTCAACCCTTTCTGCAACGATGAGTCACACACAATGTCGTTACAGAGTTTGAGCATGCACGCATGCATGTTTAACTTTGCACTGTTTTGCATGGCAAATCTGACAGGATACACATTAATATACACTGCTGTGTGGATATACATGTTAATGTACAAAATAAACCTGATTCAAGTCCACAAACCGGGACTGAAGCGTCGTCTTTTATAATTGTACTGACATGCTGCTGTGGTGATGAATTACAGTGATTTTACTGACTTTATTACAAACATGCACCGTTTTAAAAACCGTTTTAAACTTGTAAAACTCATTCTTGAGGTGCAGATGATCACAGAGAGCTGAACAGATCTTTTAATCTCAGTTGCTTTGCGCAGGTCCTGTCTTGTGGATATGATTATACGCATTACTACGGAGACATTTTAATACGCGACTGTCAATCAATTCGGTGAGCAGGGAAAACACACTCATACGTCACAATGCGGTGGGCCTCAAAATAGTAGGGATTTGGATCCTATTTTAACGTCAGAATACAAAAAAAAGACGTATTGTCTTTATATCACCCCAATATGGTAAAGTGTGTCCAAACAGCTTCCAAAAGTAGATTTTCACCATAGGTGCCCTTTAACATCAATCAAAATTAAGAAAATATTTTAACTTACAGTTATGGTACTCATGTCATCTTCCATTTTGTGTTTTAATTACAAGATGAGGATACGACAATTATAAAATTCAACTGAAAAGAGACCAACTTAACACATACCATGCAATCAATTTATGACAATGCAGACAGAAAGTGTAAGTCACATGATATTTAAATTAGGTCTGTGAATACCTTTACACAGGCTGGCCTTGGCGAATAATTAACAAGTTACAATACTACATGAGGATGAATATGTAAGGTGCATATACTGTATAATAAAGACATAGGAAAGTCATGGGAACTTGATTATACCTGTCCTGCTGCTGATCCTATGAGCATGATGGTTTCATTCTGCACTTTCAGAAGGTATTGTAAGCGTTTGTCATCATAGTCGAAGCGATCTCCAAACACGATGGAGCAGATAATGTTGGCAATGGCATTCTGTAGGGCGTGATGGGGATCCATTGATCTGCCTATAAAGAAAATTTCCCATGAAACATAGATTTGAGAAAATATTTGTAAAAGATGTAATATGCAAAAATAAGCATGAAGCTTTTGATATTCTACAACATATTCTCGTCACAGATGTTTCAGAAAGGGTTCTTGGTTTCTGTTTGACATTTAAAAGCACAGATGAGCTTGTTTGGAGCCTCACACAATGTAATTTGCTTAAACAAAACATGAACATTTCATACCTTCATCTTTGAGCATTTCAGCAATCAGATATTGGCTTTCCTCTAACACACGACTTTCTATTGATTTCTTCCCCAGGCCAAAATTCCTAAGTGTGTGCACAGCAAACCGTCTCTGCTCCTTCCAGGAGTTGTTAAATGTGGCCATCACTATGCCTAAAAAAGAGAGAAACAGACCTTCATATCTACACATCTTTAGCATAGTGATATGATTTCATTTTGCTCAACTGCACACTCTTTTTGATTCCATAAAGAACCTTTAACATCTACACCTTAACATCTTTAACAACCTTATTATGGTGTAAGGTTTTAAAATGTGCAAAAGGTATTCCGATTTATGAAAATGATTCTGATCTATTCACTGAAAGGTTCTTAGGATAAACAAAAATGGTTCTTCTATTGGATCTCTGTGAAAACCCACAATTGGAAGCTTTATTAGAAAAAAGTGTTACTGACCGAGTTCGTTAGATATCCAGTCTATGATAGGCAGAAATGGTCTTCCAGCAAACGCTTCCTGAACCAGGGCTTCCTTAGCCACCTGGATTGTATTGAGCATTATCACTGGCTTTCTCCCAAGATACATAGTGGCCATTTCTCCATATTGAGACAACTGTTTAGAGAACATTTACAGCAAGCACAATGCATTTTTTTGTTTGTTTAGAATATAGCAGCACAGCTTCACAATAGAGAAAACAGCAAAGACTTACCGATCTTATTAACTCCTTTGCATTCAATAAGTGTGGTAGGTTTCCCACAAAAGGCAGAGGTGTTGGACCAGGTGGAAATCGACCTTTGTAGGAATGAAGCCTGAAGATCTCAAGTAGAAACAGAAAAATCAAGCCCAGGAACAGAGTAAAGCCTACAGATGTCAAGTCCAACTTCAGGAGAGCCGCAAACATGATGACAGATTGAGTTCAGGACAAACACAAGATCAGCAGAGGGTCAGGAGCTTTATAACAACAGAGGCAGAAGAGGGAGGAGACAGAGAGAGATTGACCTGCAGCCCTGTCTTCATCCC
>CAIGQW010000298.1:10679274-10692941 GCA_903798125.1 Danio choprae | reverse complement strand
ATATAAAAAAAATCACTGTTAATTATTAATTATATCATTTTATCAATCTGTTCATCCTCAGAACCAAAAACTGACCTGTTGAATCTGAAGAGATCACTTCTGGATCTGATGGCTCAATATCCTGAAGGCATCAGTTTAAGTAAAGCCCGCAGATCCTGCCCGCTTCTCCTCGACTCAGAAGTATTGAATGGCTTTGGTTCGGTCCGTCAACTTTTGGCATCTATGCCTGATGTGGTGACGCTACATGGACTCGGTGTCCAGACGTTCCTTTACCCGGCTGGCACTATAAGACACATCTGAAAAATAGGGATCGTTTACAGCGGTTCTGTAATTACATAAACAAACACAAAATAGTGAAGAGCTGGATTTTTCATACCGCAGCGTTTTTAATCGTTTAGTAGTGCATTTTTTAAATATATGGTCACACTTTGCTTTAAGGTGTCCGTGTTACAGTGCAATGATTTAATAAATGTTAATAATTGAGTAATGTTAATTCCATGTATTTACTACATGGTTAGATTTAGACTGTTGATATGCATCATTGATTGTAATTACTAGTGTAACGACACCTTATATTAAAGTGTTACCAAATGTATTTAAAAAAAAAAAAAAAATCACTAAATACATTCCGTTTACGTCTGTAAAGGCTTAATTTTTACTCTAATGATTTTTGCACTTGATTTTTGTATGTGATCATGTACGAATCGGGAAACTGTAGTGAACTTCAAGTTGTGAACTGTGATTGAGCAACTCAGTTTTTGTTTGTTTTTTTACATAGTGATAGAGAATGATATTTATGTGATCATAACTCTGTTTACATATAAAATTGACTCACTTTAACTCATTGTTTTAGTAGAACATTTTTATGACCTTTGTGAAAAAGTACATTTAATACATTTCGTCCCAAATATATACTGAGAAAACACACTTTGATTAATATATAATTTTTTTTTTACAAAACACACAGTAATGATGTACATGATGCATTAACTGAGTGTTTCCACTGAGCGGTACAGTTTGGTACAGTACAGTACAGTATGCATTTACATCTGTTTCCAGTGAAAGGTGCCAAAATAGCAAAGCATACTATACACTTATACTTTTGAACTGCATACAAAAATGTCTACATCCTTGCAAACACTTGTAAATTTTAGGTCGGACACTGATGGTCAGTCTTTTGAACCTCTGCTATGGCAGATGATGTTGAATGGTTCAGGAGAGTGAACCACGCTGAGAACCCCATCCATGTCCAGCCACTTCTCACCAGTCGGCCAGGAGAAACGAATCCGCTGAAGAAGAGAAATGATGAAGAGGAAGAGCTCAGCTTTAGCCTGAGTCTCAAGAAGACAGACAATCGGACCTGGAGGAAAAGATAATAGTCCATCAGAGTCAATCAATTTCTACTTGGTTTGTCATCGTTCCATGTGACTCACCCAAGGAGAAAGGAAGAAAAGCCTCCGGTTTGAAGAAATGTCCATTATCATCTAAGAAATTCTCTGTGTTAAAAGTGTCTGGATGCTTCCAGTGCTGCATGTTAGCCAAAATATCCGTCAAGTTAATCAATATCTGAGTTCCCTAAGAAGACAACATTTGTGAGTTGAACATTTTAATTCCCATACAAACATAACATGCATTATAATTCAGCACCTGGGGAATGTCGTATCCTCGTAGTTTTATTGGTTGAGTTGTTTGATGAGGCACTCCAGAAGGTGCAATGTTTGCACAGCGTTGAATCTCGTGAACAGTGGCGAGTGTGTACGGTAGTCTGTCACGATCATCCATGCTGGGCAAGCGGTCGACACCCAAAACCTGAACAATCTTTTCATGACATCACTCTGAAACGATACAAAACCTGATCTTTATACATATTTAATGATAAAACGGCACTAAGTATGCCACTGGAAAGTTGACTTCCTGCAGAATTTAAAGCCTGTGGCAGCCTTAAAACCTCCTAAACCTCAGCACAATAGTAATCTGTATCAGCCTAATTGCTAATTGTTATTCTTTAGGGGAATAATTAATTTGAAGATTACTAAAACAAGTTTCAGTCGATTAAAGTCCTGAGCATTTGCTTCTGTGTTTGGTTTGGCTCCTTTTCTGTTGACGTCAGTTTGACGGCTTCAGCCGCAATATTCTAAGCCATGACCCTCTTACCATTAGTTTGATCTCACTTTCTCCATCTCCAGCAGGTAGGCATCAATAAAATCTTGTGGACTGTCTGGATCCAGAGTTTCTCTGTGTGCTTTGACTGATTCCCTGATGAAAGACTTCAACTCTTGTCCATTCTGATATATTTTCTGATGTGGCCCTGGGAAATCTTTGATGATGGGAACCAAGTTAACCATCTGGAAAAGAAAAAAAGAAAAGGGGGTCAGTCAGACAACTAGTCAGTATCTGTCTCACACATTGCAACTCATCTCCTTCACATAGTCAATCAGGTTGTTGATTGTGGCCTGTGGAATGTTTGTCCACTCCACTTCAATGACTAATGCAAAGTTGCTGGATATTAGCTGGAACTGGAACACGATATCATATACGGCAATCCAGAGCATCCAAAACATCCTCAATGGGTGACATGTCCAGTTAGTATGCTGGCCATGCAGAACCTATCAATATGGGGCCATGCATTATGGGCTTCGTGATCTTGTTGTGGTAGCTTTATGCATTCAAAATGCCATCAATAACATTCAATAACGTCCACAACATACACTTGCCCATACCATAACCCCATCGCCTCTATGGGCCACTTTATTCACATCGCTGAGCATTTGCCCACTCAAGTTGGTTATGGCGACAAACTGAAGTAAGGTCTAGACCCTGATATGGATGATGTGCATGCAGATGAGCTTCCCTTAGGCAGGTTTCTGACAGTTTGTGCAGAAATTCTTTGGTTATGCAAATCGATTGCTGTCGCAGCTGTCCAAGGTGGCTGCTCTCTGACAATCTTGGATTTGAAGATGCTGGATGTGGAGGTCCTGGGCTGGTGTAATCTCATGTGGTCTACGGTTATGGGCCAAGTTGTATGTACTGCCAAATTCTCTGAAATGCCTTTGTAGATGGTTTATTCCACCAGTCAGCTTGCCAATTACACGCTCCATCAGAACGTGCGACAACTTGCAAAATCTGTAGCATTGTGCTGTGTTGTAAAACTGCACATTTTAGAATGGCCTTTACTGTGGCCAGCCTAAGGCAGACCTGTGCAATAATCATGCTGCCTCATCTTGATATACCACACCTGTGAGGTGGATGGATCATCTCGGCAAAGGAAAAGTGCTCATTAACACACATTTAGACAAATTGTGTGGACAATATTTTTTTGAAAAAGTTTTAGACTTTGAGTTCAGTGTTGCATTTATATTTTTGTTGAGTTTAGTTATCCTATGTACTTTTTAATAATTATTTTGCCATCTTTCATAAGTTTCCACTCTATTTGCACTTTAGATCGAGTCAGAAACTAAAGGTTCTCTAGGAAACAAATACTGGCAAAATAATATAGCACTCTGTTAACATACTGTGTTTCACATGCTTCAGATAATGAAAGTATTACATATATTTCATTCGTTAAGATCAATTCTGCTTGAAGGTGGAATTATGGGATCAGATTTGGACATCTTGTGAAAATATATTTAGCACATTTATTAACGTACATTTGTCACTGTTCCATACCTGTCCAACAAGTGATCCTGCCTGATCAATGTTTTCTTTTATGATTTCCAGAAGATATGTGAAGCTCTTGTTATCATAGTCGAATTGATCTCCAAACACGATGGAGCAGATAATGTTGGCAGCAGCATTGTGTATTGGGGGTTGAACGATTTGCCTGTTACCAAGAAAACCGTCAGTCAGAGTTTGATCCATTAATGCCATCCATCCTGCCCCAGTTCCAACATTTAAGCAGATTGCTGTATACATTGGTTATGTGTGTGCATATTAAAACATAATCACATGACTTTTTTGATGCAGATACTGGACTTTATGCAGTAAATGTGTATCCATTATGCACTTTATTATTTTTTCTTATAGGATAAAAAGTTGATCTTACTCTGTCATGCGTATAAGCTTTTATGCACTTTTTTGGTGCATCTTTTAGTTTATTATTAGACATTTTTTTAATGATAATTAGGTGGATGGACGGCTAGTAATACCAGTAAACTGCTGTAAATTTACCAGAATGGCTTTACTGGTTAGTTCATCTGCAGAATTCCAGCAATGCGAGTCCTAGCTTGCAGACCTCTCCTGATCCCATTCTCTCTCTTTAGCCAATTTCACTTCCTGTCTAATATACTGTGCTTTAAAAGTAAAGGCAAAAATGCCAAAGATATAAATCTTTAAAAACAAAAGAGAAAAGGTTCTGTTCACATGATCACTCCATGGCAATTTACCATATTGTTTTCAGAAAAGTCTGTATGTGTGAAAGGGGCTAAATGGAGAACCATTAATTATGGCCTGCATTAACAATCTGGCAGTTTCACATTATAATGCATTACTGACCATATCCCTGAGTGACCCAGGTTAAAACAGGTACTGGCGGCCTTCCAGAGAAAGATGAACCATTCTGGACGAAGGCTTTCTTCATGACCTGGAGTGTATTAAGAAGTATTGCCGGCTTTCTCCCAAGATACACAGTAGTCATCTCTCCATACTGAGATAACTGATCAGAGAAGATTGCACAGCATTACTATACAGCTAGTGTGGGATAACACATGGTCTCACTTGTGAACAAAGTCAAGATAGTGTGGACGAATAACAGAATAACATAAGATAAGACTTACTGATCTTATGAAGCCCATTGAGCTCTTCAAGAAATGAGGTATGGTTCCAACAAAAGGCAGAGGTGTTGGACCAGGTGGAAATTGACCTTTGTAGGAATGAATCCTGAAGATCTTGAACAAAAACAGAAATATCAAGCCTAGAAACAAAGTCAAGCCTACAGAGACCAAGTCTAACTTCACGAGACCCCCTAACATGATGACAGACAAATACAAGAATGCAAACACGAGAGCAGGAGAGGGTCAGGAGCTTTATAGCAGCAGAAGAGGAAGAGGGAGGAGACAGAAAGATTGAGAGATAGAAAGAGAAACTACAGAATTGCATATAACACACACACACACACACACACACACACACACACACACACACACACAGCTTTCATGCAGTGTTTACAAAAGTTTATAATATTATTGCACAAAAATATCATGTGCTCTGGCTGTTTGGATGTAGTTAAATATGTAGCAGAAAACATCACACTCTCATCTGCATTTGTCATAGGTGTGAAGACAAACTTATAACACTGAAATCATAATTAGGCATAAAATCATGTTAGTGTTGAACTGACGGACCATGCATTGGTCTTTCATGGATGACTAGTCTCTGTGTAAAGATGCAATATTCTAGTAATCCCATGTTTTTCTTGCTGGCTGTGAAAAGGTAATCCCTTTGACCTTATTTGGGCAATCTGAGGGTTTCAGTCACTTTACAATGTCTCAACCACCTTCCAAAAACGATGAAAACTGGGAAGTTTGGCCAACAGTTAAATAATGTTTGTTCAACAGAGTATGTTCAGAATCTAGAAAAATTTTAAAGTGCGGCTTGATTCTTTTGGTCAGTGTTGTTTTTCAAATATCTCACCTTTTTTGTGTGTGTGTGTGTGTGTGTGTGTGTGTGTGTGTGTGTGTGTGTGTGTGTGTGTGTGTGTGTGTGTGTGTGTGTGCCTCATTATTTAACTTATGGAACATAACAGCAAACTGTCAACTTTCAAGAAGGTGGAGTGTTGATGACCAAGAGCACAATTGTGTTGACAGCTTGCAGGACTGCAGACAGTGATTTATGATCCACCTTTTGTTCCATTTGGACTTAAGGAACATGCAAAGCTGACAACACTTGTTCATATTTGTCCAACAAGTGACCCCGCCTGAGTTAGTTTCTACTTCAGGATCTTGAGAAGGTATGCAAAGTGTGTTATCATAATTGAATGAATTCTCAAACACAATGGAGCAGATAATGTTGGAAAGGTGTTCTGTGTTGCATGTTGAGGCTCAAACTGCTTGCCTTTAACAAAGAAAACAATGAGTTAGAGCAGGGGTGCTCAACCCTGTTCACGGACATCTACCTTCCTGCAGAGTTCAGCTCTAACCCTTATCAAACAACTAAACTAAGAAGGATCTAAAGGAGCACTTGGTACTTGAAGACAGGTGTGTTTACTCAAGGTTGCAGATGAACTCTTCAGGAAGGTAGATCTCCAGAAACAGGGTTGAGCACATCCGAGTGATGCCGCGGTCACACTAGAGTTTGAGTATGTGAAATTCTGTCATACGGCGCTGTGAAAAGGGGCGGGATTAAACAAGTTGATTAGACATTAAAAAAGCGAGTGATTGGTCCATATTTGAAATTTCTGGACAGAGAGGTCATGTTTTGATCTTCTATTGGTCTCATGCAATCACGTGATGCAATTTCGCAGGTCAGAGTTCACTAAGGTTGAACTTTGCAGCGCAGCGAACTGCGAAACTTGCCACACGAGCTTGCGTTTCCGGTCTGTCGTATTCGCATACATATGAATGGAAGTCTATGGGGCGAAAAGTCCAGTGTGACCACGGCTTTAAGCCCAGCTCGCACTGTGCAATTTTTGTGATACTAAATTGTTGTAGCATGTTAGACTGCACGAACATGGCTCCCATTTTACACTGTAAGATCTCAGCTGTCAATGTCAGACTGAACAACAATGAAGACAACTGTTGTCTGAAAGGAAAATCGGAAGAAATATCTGATTGCAATGGTGGTTTAACTGTATTCATACAAAGGTCTAAGAACACTCCTGCACAGTCACCAGATCTAAATATTATTGAGCCACTTTAGGGTGTTTTGGAGGAACGAGTCAGGAAACATTTTCCACCATCAGCATCATGTAGTGATCTGGCCCCCATCTGCTAAATAGTCCAATTGCTATATCACACTGTATGAGGAGATTCATTAAATGGTAATAATAAACGTTTACAAAGAGCTGTTATACTTTCGAAAATCTCGGTCGCAGTATATATATGCCAGAAAGTGATTAATTTTTTATAAATTGATAAAATTTTGGTATTTGTGATGCAGCAAGTCCAGAGACTGTTGTGTACACTGTGATTTTGTATAACATTTACTTTAATATGTGATAGGACTAAAAAGTGGCTGTAAACGAATATTTACTCAAATGAGTAATTCAAATGAGTGGCGTCTTGGACCCTGACAGTATTCCATACATCACGACTTAACAAGCGGATTCTGCAAGAGTTATGGCTCAAAATCCCTCTGGCCACTGTGCAGGACTTGTGTCTGTCATTCCCAAGATAAATCAATGCTGTATTGGCCACAAAAGGAGGCTCTGCTAATGAATTATTGTGGTCTAAAACCTGGCCACACTGAACCCGAAACGCCTGCAGGGGGCGCTCAAGCCCTTACTGATCATGGCCTCCCAATCATCCCCATCCACAGAATCGGTTCTTACACTCATCTCTTCATTCTCTCAATAACTGATGTGTGGTGAAGTACTGGCGCCATTGTGTTGTGGCAGCCATCACATCATCCAAGTGGATGCTGGTGGTGTGGAGAAACCCCCCTCATGATTGTAAAGCGCTTTAAGTGTATGGCCATACACGTAAAATGCGCTATATAAATTATAAATGCACATTACGCATTTCATTGTCCAACCCTTGTGTGTGTGTTTGTGTACACTTTCTTTTATTATACAATAATTTAAATTGAGGGCAGCACGGTGGCGCAGTGGGTAGCACAATTGCCTCACAGCAAGAAGGTCGCTGGTTCGAGTCCCGGCTGGGTCAGTTGGCATTTCTGTGTGGAGTTTGCATGTTCTGCCCGTGTTTGCGTGGGTTTCCTCCGGGTGCTTCGGTTTCCCCCACAAGTCCAAAGACATGCGCTATAGGTGAATTGGGTAAGCTAAATTGTCCGTAGTGTATGAGTGTGAATAGGTATGTATGGATGTTTCCCAGTGATGGGTTGCAGCTGGAAGGGCATCCGCTGCATAAAACATATGCTGGATGAGTTGGCGGTTCATTCCGCTGTGGTGACCCCAGATTAATAAAGGGACTAAGCCGAAAAGAAAATGAATGAATGAATTTACATTGATTCATAATAAAATAATTTGAATAAAGTCAAAACCATTGCCCAAAAACGATTAAAATTTTTATTGAATAAAGACTAAAAGCTAAACACTATAGCTGTACAGTGGTCCCGCGTTTATTGTGGGAGTTACGTTCTTAAAACAACCTGCGATAGGCGAAATCCGTGAAGTAGTCAGCTTTGTTTTACAATTATAGAAGTTTAAGGCTGTAAGACCCCTCGCTGCACACTTTATACACTTCTCTCAGACAGGCATTAACATTCACACTTTTCTCTCGTTTAAACACTCTCAAAGTTTCATGAAAAATAAGTCCAGTATTACAGAATCAAACCAAAGATCAAAACCTGTTGTCATGCGCAAACATTCATCGCTGTCAGCAAAAGGTTTATAAAGCTTTTTAGCTGTTGTGCGGATAATGGCATCCAGCGTAATGTTCTTATTCCTGCAGTCACTGACCCACAAAGCTAAAGCAGACTCCATCCTTAAGGGGGTCGCACACTGGATGCACCGTGCACATGACTGTTGGAAGTAACACACACCGGACGCGCACATTCGCATGTTGTTTAAAATGAAATTATTCAGATGACGCTCTGTGGCGCGGCAGAAATATGAACAGTGTCCTGAGTCGTAGCTGGGCACCGCTGACTTGCGACGCCAGGGTGTGTACCCATATATAAACCTATGTTTGTATGACGCTGCGTGGCGCATCTGGTGAGCGACTCACTTTACGCTGGTCTTGCTGCGGACAATTACAACCCTTTTTGCATCCTTGTTGAAACTCACACTGCTAGTGATCGAAGATTTATGTTAATTTGGCAAGCTGAACGCATTCTGTACTGGACAGGAGACAGGGAGGAAATTGATTGACAATGGTCTACAGCCAATCAGGACGCAGAACACAATGCGCTGTAAAAAAGCTGCGAGACCGCGAAAGGTGAACAGCGTTATAGTGAGGGACCACTGTACTTAAATGTTCAAACATGTTAGGAAGCATCAATGCAAATGATAATATACACTCTCCTTTTTATTATCAGATTTACCTGAGAACAGTGAATTATACATGATTCAAACGAGCCTCTTCTGTGTCTCAACGGCTGTGCTGTTTTTGCTTTCCTCTGTATATTTTGGGTCACTTTTTGGTGTCTCTACTGCAGCAGATGATGCTAAAGGTTTGAGGATAGCGGACTATACCCACGATGCCATCCATGTCTATGGGCTTTGCATCAGGCGGTGAGGAGAAACGAATCCTCTGTAGGAGAGACGTGATGAACAAGAAGAGCTCCGTCCTCGCCAGTGTCTCACCAAGACAGAATCTCGGCCCTGAAAACACACAAACACACAAATCAATCCAAAAACTGTCTGTGCTTGAGGGGGCATTTAGCAAAAAACTTTCCTGTTTCCTGCATTTTCCTGTTCATTTTCACAACAATGGCGTTTTGGGGACTTAAAATGCTAAATTGAAAAGGGGTCTCTAAGTGCAAGTTTTTGAAAATGCCACTATTATGGCTTCTATGTAAAGGCACAATACGGAAATCTATTGTTTTCAGTGTCTAGTAGAAGCTGAGTAATTTCTACTAGAATCGCACATCCCTAGATCTGGGAGAGCCAACATTTGGTGAGTGAGCTAATCACCACTTCCCTACAGATACCGTTTACTAACAAGGTGACCAGCGCCAACTACTGGCTTGGCATACACAATACAGCACTTCTGGATGATTTTGCAGATGTGTAAATGTGCCAATGTTGTTGTGTATATGTGAAATTAGGGAAACACTTTTCAATTTTTAAGTACACCATTATCATGTGAACCTACATTTATTTATTAATTTCACAAACAGCCGACTCACCCAGTGAAAACGGAATGAAAGACTCCGGCTTGCTGAAGTGTCCGTTGTCATCCAGGAAATTCTCTGGGTTAAATGTGTCAGGATGCTTCCAGTGCTCCTTACTGCTGAAAATTGCAGCCAAGTTTGTCATGACTACAGTTCCCTGTATGAGGAAAAATAGTTTTAACAGAGTAAATAAATGCATGAAAAAATGTAAAAATGCATGGAAAAAAAATGTATGGCAGTTCCTTCTTTTTGATTTTGTGATGAAATGTAACCTGGGCATTGCCCCAGCCTGAAATAATAGCTATATGTGAATGTGCGAATCATATCTTATGAGAAGTATTATGGAGACCAATTTAGTGCCACAGTAACCGTATAAAATCTTTACACAGTCAATATGTGTGAAATGCCTAAAGCTTAATCTTAATCATATTGTGTTCAGATGGAAATTACTGAATCAACTAATTCAACAAAAAGATCTGATTTGCTTTGATATGAACAATTTGAACATGAAAAGCCAGGGCAGGTGTCCATTTTTATAATTCATTAAATAGCTTCATTAAGTCAAGCTCCATTCATTACCTGAGGAATGTCGTATCCACGTAGTTTTGTGGGCTGAATTGTTTCATGAATCACACCGAAGGGTACAAGGTTTGCACAGCGCTGAATCTCGTGAACAGTGGCGAGTGTGTACGGTAGTCTGTCACGGTCATCCATGCTGGGCAAGCGGTCGTAACCCAGAACCTGAACAATCTCCTCATGACATCGCTCTGTGTTGTGTGAAAAATGGTTAGGGTAAAAAAAATAGAAGAATAAAAAAAATTTAATAAAATAAAAAGTAGTAGTAGTTTGGACCCAGCAAATACAAATGTTCTCCTAATGTTCCCATTTGGTTGCTTTTTGTAAACCAAATAACATTCTCTGTAGCTTCTTTTTTGGTAACCAAAACTAATCTTTCCAGAATGTTACAGGGACGTTTTTTGTAACAACTTAAATAGAACCTAAACGAGAACGTTCTGAATATGTTCTGCTAACCTAGAGGGAACGTTCTATTTAGATGCTGGTCCAGACAAAACAGCTTAGCTGGTTGGTTACATCTAAGCTAAAACGAATCACCACATCTCTAAGCTAAAAGCTTCAGAAAACTGTGACGAAACCTAAAGCGGAAAACATAGTCTGAATCCGAAAGTTTAGTACCTTGGACATCTGGGTTTTGAACCAAGAAGAGAAGCCCCCATCTGATGGTGGTCGATGTGGTGTCGGTTCCAGCCAAAAAGAGGTCAGCTGTTGAAATAGCCAGGTTTTCTTCATGGAATGTGGAGTCTTTGTTGGACTTTTGCTGTTTCAGATTAAACAAAACTGTCAGTGAGCTGAAGCTACAGCTTAAATAGAAATCTAGCTTTATATTAATAAATATGAGAAGTCTTCTTTCATGGTCTCACTTTCTCCATCTCCAGCAGGTAGGCATCAATGAAGTCTCGTGGACTGTCTGCATCCAGAGTTTTTCTGTGTTCCTCAACTTCATCCCGGATGAAACCCAATAACTCATTGGCGTTCTTCTTGATCTTCTGGTGTGGACCAGGGAAATGCTTGATGAAGGGGGCCAAGTTGAAAATCTAAGACAGATAAAGCATTATGAGGTAACAGACCCGTTGCATTCCACATGTTATATTTTTATAGGATGGCCTTGGAAAATACTATATGAGGATGAATATGTAGTGTATATATATAATAAAGTAAGTCATAAATGAGGAATTTGATCATACCTGTCCTGCTGCTGATCCTGCGAGCACAAAGTTTTCATTTAGGAGTTTCAGAAGGTATTCAAAGCGTTTGTTATCGTAGTCGAAGCGATCTCCAAACACGATGGAGCAGATAATGTTGGAAACGGCGTTCTGAATGGGATGATGGGGACTCAATGGCTTGCCTACCAAAAAACACTTGTGAAAAATGTAATATGCAAAAATCAGCAAGAAGTTTTTACATATCCTACAGCATTTTAGGCAAGTCATATATTAGAAATATTTCAAAAGGGTTCTTGAATTTTGTTTGACTTTTAAAGGCACAGATGAGCTTGTTTGCAGCCACACAGTTCAATCTAAGCATTGCACACCTTCTGCTTTGAGTATTTCAGCAATCAGATATTGACTTTCCTCTAACACACGATCTTCTACCGATTTCTTCCCCAGACCAAAGTTTCTGAGCGTGTGCAAAGCAAACCGTCTCTGCTGCCTCCAGGAGTGGTTAAACGTGACCATTATTATCCCTGAGAAAGAGAGAAACAAACTTTCTAATCTACACATCTTTAGCAAAGAGACATTTGGTTCCCAAGATCAACTGTACACTCAATCTTAAAGGCTGACATTTATGATTTCATGAACCATTAACACCTATGGAATCTTTATTGTTCATAAAGTTCTTTATAGTGCAAAAAAGTTCTTCAGATTTCTAAAATGATTGAAAAGGGTTATTATTTGCCAGGGTTATTATCTGTGAAAAAAACATTTCGAAAGCTTTATTATTAGAAGTGTTACTGACCAAATCCATTAGTTACCCAGTCCATAACAGGCAGATGTGGTCTTCCAGAAAAAGCATCCTGAACAAAGGCTTCCTTAGCAAGCTGGATAGTGTTGAGGAGTATAGCTGGCTTTCTCCCGAGATACATAGTGGAAATTTCTCCATATTGAGACATCTGTTTGAAGAACATTTACAGCAAGTTCGATGCATGTGTGTGCTGTTCAGAATGTAGCAGCAGAGCTTCACAGCTTGAGAGGAAAAACAGCAAAGACTTACCGATCTTATGAACTCCATTGGGTTCCTCAAGGAATGTGTTAAGTTTCCCACAAAAGGCAGAGGTGTTGGACCAGGTGGAAATCGACCTTTGTATGAATGAATCCTGAAGATTTCGAACAGAACCAGAAAAATCAAGCCCAGGAACAGAGTCAAGCCCACAGAGGCCAAGTCTAACTTCAGGAGAGCCGCAAACATGATGACAGATTGAGTTCAGTACAAACACAAGAACAGAAGCCGGTCAGGAGCTTTATAACAGAGGAAGAGGGAGGAGACAGAGAGAGCTCGGCTTGCTGTTAACCCTTTCAGCACTACTTTGGTCTAAATATATCAATATTACCCAAAGTACATAAATGATTGCACAACACAGCACTTCTTTTTTTTTTAACTATTTCCTTATTTGTAAAAGTACACAGATGTATCAGGCAACATTTGGCTCATGATGCATGTTCTTCTGTCACTGGCTAACCTTGAAACCCACCAAAATGATTATATAGAGCAGTGTAACATTCAAACAGAAGGCTTAGACATTTTCCCATTTCCTTCTCAGGTTCACAAGAGTTCTTGTGCGTTGGAAACGTAGCGTGACAGAAAACTGGACAACTGCAATAAAGCAATGGTTGATAACTTTACTGATGCCTAATCTTACCATAATTAGGCCTGGTAATTAATAACATGACACTAGAGGTGTGTACAAAGCAGCACAACTATGGCAAAGGTGAAGCACAAGACAATCAGTCAGCTGATGAATTGAATCATGAACTTGATGCAACCTCAAGCAACACTCATTTAGGTTAACATTAGGTGGATTATATGCTTGACTGTACTTCTTAGTCATTCTTATACAATAGATACAATGCATACAATAATACATGCAATAAAAAAAACAATAGATACATGGAATATATATATATATATATATATATATATAT
>CAIGQW010000298.1:10648783-10678874 GCA_903798125.1 Danio choprae | reverse complement strand
GAAGTTGCTGAGACTTATTTCAGTATGTTCATGTACTTCCAACTGAAACAGAATATCGAGTAGGGGGAGGGGCTTCAAAGCCGCCAAACTGACATCGTTAGAGAAGGACCGCCGCTCCAAACGCAGAAGCAAACACTCATACTTTCATACACTCATACAACGTTTTAATACTAACAAAATAAACCAATTAAAAGCCATTTGCGTAGTTAGGTTTTTGTATTCATGTTTAAGTGCTAGTTAAAATTTCAACATGCTGTTTACAGAAGACTTTTATTAGCCTTGGTCTTCAGGTTTATGATAATTTGTGCACATCCTACATTACGAACTGGGAAACCCACCACAGCAATAATTAACCTCACCTTTACCTAATGTGGTAAGAACCAAAGTTTATCAGAATCAGAAAGAGCTTTATTGCCAGGTATGTTCACACATACGAGGAATTTGCTTTGGTGACAGAAGCTTCTACAGTGCAACAGAATTACAGAGACAGGACAAAAAACAGATCATAAATATATTTTAAAAATAGAAGCAAGTAGTGAATGCAGATATGCAAATTGACAAGTGTATGTACAGGTATATTACTATATACAGCATTATATGTGCAGCTGTTATGTGCAAATTGGCATGTGCAGTATGTTGTTAAATAAGTGTATATGTGTAGAAAAAGTGTATAGCAAGTAGTGATGTTTGTCACAGTTACTATCATCAAGTGTTCATAAGATGGATTGCCTGAGGGAAGAAACTGTTTCTGTGTCGGGCTGTTCTGGTGTTATTGGACTGCCTTCTCAGGAATCCTCTTAATCCCGGGGCACTTAATGTTTGTTTTTGGTATCTGTTTATTTTGTGTTTATTCCTGTATTTTTTTTTTTTAACATTTGCCAGTTCCCGCCGCCTCCTACCCTTAAACTGTGAGTTTGAACCTTGTTAGAGGATATTGCCTTAATAGAAGGCAGCATTCTAACTTTTACTGTGTTTTTCATGAACACTGTCAATGTTGATTACCTTGTACATCTGGGTTTTGAGTCAAGTAGATGAGTCCCCATCTGATGGTGGTCGCTGTAGTGTCTGTTCCAGCCAAGAACAAATCGCCCACTGACATAACCATGTTATCCTCATGAAAAGTGGAGTCCTGAGTGGACTTTTGCTGTTTCAATAAAAACAGAAATATTGACTTTTACCCATGCTTATCTACTTCACTAGGAATATCATTCCTAGCAGGGTAAACATGGCACCAGGAGTGAAGTTAGCAAGTTACTAAAGTTGCTTTTACATGACAGAACAGCAGTAACCTTCACAAGCATAACTACCAAAGAGTGTATTCTACATTTTCTTGAGTGTTTAATCGAGTTGATCTTACTTTCTCCATCTCCAGCAGGTAGGCATCAATAAAATCTCGTGGACTGTCTGGATCCAGAGTTTCTCTGTGTGCTTTGGCTGATTCCCTGATGAAAGACTTAAACTCTTGCCCATTCTGATAGATTTTCTGATGTGGCCCTGGGAAATGTTTGATGATGGGAACCAAGTTAAAGACCTGGAATAGAAAAAGGCAACAGATAAATTCCTGTAGCTTGCAACAGTACTCGACTGGAGGGGGGTTGTCAGTCAGTATGTGGTGTGAACTCCATTTGCCTTACGCAGTGCAACTCATCTCCTTTACAGATTAGAGTTGATCAGGTTGTTGATTGTTTCCTGTGGAACGTTGGTCCACTCCTCCTCTTCAATGACTAATGCAAAGTTGCTGGATATTGGCTTGAACTGGAACACCCGATCCAAAGCATCCAAAACATGCCAATGGGTTGCATGTCCAGTGATTACGATGGCCAAGCAATAACTGGGATGTTTTCAGCTCCCAGGAATGCATTGTGGGCCTCAAGATCTTGTTGCGGTATCTTCGTGCATTCAAAATGCAATCATTAGCATTCAGCTGTGTTCCTTGACCACAACATACCCCTGCCAATACCATAACCCTATCACCTCTATTGGCCACACGATTCACAATGCTGACATCAGCAAATCAATCACCCACAAAACGCCATACACGATGTCTGCATTCTGCCCTGTACAGTGAAAACAGGGAAACTCTAATTTGTTACCGTGACTAACTGCAGTGAGGTTAAGCATACGGATGAGCTTCGGTTGGATGTACTGCCAATTCTCTGAAATGGCTTTGGAGATGGATTATGGTAGAGAAATTAACATTAATTTTACAAGCAACAGCTCTGGTTTACATTCCTGCAGTCAGCCTGCCAATTGCACGCTCTCTCAAATCTTGCCACATCTTAGCATTGTACTGTGTGATAAAACTGTAGATTTTAGAATGGCCTTTATTGTGGCCAGCCTAAGGCAGACCTGTGCAATAATCATGCTGCCTCATGTTGATATAGATACATCTTGACATCCACCTGTGAGGTGGATGGATCATCTCGGCAAAGGAAAAGTGCTCATTAACACAAATTTAGACAAATTCTGTGGACAATGTTTGAGAGAAATTGAAATTTTGTTGTACATACAAAAAGTTTTAGTATTTTTGAGTTCAGCTAATGAAAAATATTGCATATTATGTAGTTTAGTAATCCTATGTACTTATAATAATAATTATTATTATTTTGCCATCTTTAATAAGTTTCCACTCTATTTGCACTTTATATCTGGTCAGAAACTGAAGGCTCTCTGGGAAAGTTCTGCCAACTTTTTACAAATACTCGCAAATAACATAGCACTCGGTTCACACACATGCTTTAGAGGAGGAATGTATTACTTTTTAAATGCAGCACTTCATTAACTTTTCATTTCAACAGAGTTAAGATCAATTCTGCCGGAAGGTGGAGTTATGGGATCAGATTTGGACATCTTGTGAAAATATATTTAGCACATTTATTAACGTACATTTGTCACTGTTCCATACCTGTCCAACAAGTGATCCTGCCTGATCGATGTTTTCTTTTATGATTTCCAGAAGATATGTGAAGCTCTTGTTATCATAGTCGAATCGATCTCCAAACACGATGGAGCAGATAATGTTGGCAGCAGCATTGTGTATTGCGTGTTGGGGGTTGAATGATTTGCCTGTTACAAAGAAAACCGTCAGTCAAGAGTTGGAAAAGAGTTTCTTGAAGAGTTTAAATCTTGCCAAATCAAATGAACAAATATGGCATGATAGCTAACCTTAAATAACAACACATCTGGTTTATTTGCATTTGAAGTTAACTTGCACACCAAGGCTTGTTTTCAGTACAGCAATGCACGAATACCTACAATAGGAGCATGCACTTGAAACGTTTACATACACCTTCCAGAATCGGCAAAATGGCAATTATTTTAACAAAATAATTTTTCATACAAAATAAATATTATTTTAAGTACTGACCAGAATATTTCATGAGTTAAGAACAGTGTTAAATATATAAAAAAACACCCCATTCAAAGGTTAACCCACTTTATTATTATTGTTTTGTCCTATTTTAATCTGTCATTTAGCTGATTTTACATTATTATCATTTTTCACGAGACCACTGTTTGCCCTGAACAGTTGAAATGAAATCGTTTTGAACATAAAGATCATTTACTTATACTTGAATTGTGTGAAAACAGAAACATTACGCTTCTAAAGGGCAGTTCTAAATGGAAAAAATATTATATTTAGGAAAAATAAGAAAAATGTAATCATCTTCATTCTGTTCAAGCGTTTAAAGTGTATATAAACTTCGAAAGGGTATTTTTTTTCATTCATTCATTTTCTTCCACTTATCTGGGGCTGGGTCGCAGAGGCAAGAGTCTCAGGGGAGAACCCCAAACTTCACTCTCTCCAGGCACTTCCTACAGCTCCTTCTTCTTTACCATAATGGATTGGTACATAGACCGCATTACTGCTGCACCAACTCGCCTCAATCTCACGCTCCATCCTTCCCTCACTTGTGAACAAAACCTGAAGATACTTGAACTCCTCCATCTGGAATAAGGACTTTCCTCCAACCTAGAGATGGCAAGCCACCCTTTTCCGGTGTAGCACCAAGGCCTTGAACTTGGAGGTGCTGACTCTCATCCTGGCCGCATCACACTCTGCAACAAACTGCTCTAGTGCATGCTGAAGGTCCATATCCTATGAAGCCAACTGTAAATAACAGAGATGAAAGCCTGTGGTCCCCGAACCAGACCATCTCCGGCCCTAGGCTACACCTAGAAGTTCAGTTCATAAAAAATTATGAACAGAACTGGTGACAAAGAGGATGTATCTCATCCACCCCCGTTACTTTGCCACTGCAGAGCTTGCAAACTACCTCAGTGACCTCAGCTTGGGTGATGAGTGAGTCCACTCCTACATCCCGTCTCTGCTTGTCAGTCAAAGAATCTTCAAAAAAGTCAAGTCAAAGGTCCTCAAAGTATTCCTTTTCACCGTCCGACAACATTCCCAGTCAAGGTCAACAGCTCCCCACTTCTGCTGTAAACCATGTCGGTGTGGAACTGCTTTCCCCTCCTGAGGCACTGGACAGTTTGGAATCTCTTTGAGGTTGACCGGTAGTCTTCCTTGGTCTCCCCAAACTCTTCCCAGGCCCAAGTTTTTCTTCTGCAACCACCCAGGCTGCAGCAGGCTTGGCCTGTCTGTACCCATCAGCTACCTCGGGAGTCCTACAAGCCAACCAAGCATGGTAGGACTCCTTCAGCTTGACGGCATCCCTTACTTCACTTGTCCACCACCGGGTTTGTGGATTGCCACCACGACAGGCACCACAGGCCTTACAGCCACAGCTCCTCACGGCCACATCAACAATGGAGTTGGAGAACATGGACCACTCTGTCTCAATGTCCCCTGCCTCCCTCGAGATCTGGTCAAAGCTCTTCAAGACCCTCACAACACGTTTAGGCCTGTCAGGTCTGTCTAGCTTTCCCCTCTGCCAGCAGATCTAACTCATCGGCAGGTGGTGATCAGTTGACAGCTCTGCCCCTCTATTTATCAGAGTGTCCAAGACATACAGTCGGAGATCAGATGATACAACCACAAAGTCGATCTGGCTTAGGGTGTCCTGGTGCCATGTGCACTAATAGACACCCTTATGCTTGTACATGGTGTTTGTTATAGACAAACTGTGATTAGCACAGAAGTCCAACGACAGGGGTATTTTTTTTATTTTATGTTATAAATTCAACTCTTATTGTAAATTTTGTAAATGTCATTTGTGTAAAATATATTTGACTCAATAGATAAACAACATGCATTTTGCATAATCCCTCTCGGTAAAATAAGTACCATTCAGCAGATTCTGCAAGGTATATGTAAAATTTTTATTATTTTGGTCAGACATTCGTGTCTATGCTCTTGAGTAAAGTAGTTGTAGCAGTATGTTTCTAATGTAAAACTCAACAGAACTTTACGAGTCAGCAGCACATCTAAAACATTGTTATTGTTGTAAAGTTATTAGAGTTATTCTTATCCTTAACCTTCTGCTTTGAGCAATTCAGAAATCAGGTAACCGCTTTCCTCCGTCACACGTTCCTCCACAGACTTCTTTCCCAGACCAAAGTTTCTGAGTGTGTGCAGGGCAAACCGTCTCTGCTGCCTCCAGGAGTGACCAAACGTGGCCATTACAATTCCTGATGGAGAGAGAATAAACCTTGTTGAACAAGGAAACACAACATAAACATCTGCATAGACCAATCGGCTTTAAACATCTTGTTCAAGATGACCTACCAACTCAACTTTGGCCTCTGGCAAAAAGTGCTCTACATTCCTCACTGGTTCCTTTCCTACAAACTCTGTATGATCTCACATTTAGGTCAAATCAAGTGCTTGTGTGCATACTGTATTCCAATGTGCCGAAGAGAACAAAATCGTCACTTGCTGATAAACTGATGCCAAATATCAAAAAGGAAAATGGAGTTTGCTGTGGTAGAAGCCACCGTGGGCCTTTTCACTTTCACTTGCACCAAGGAGACAAACCGCAATGAACACGTGGTGGCTTTTGGAGGTGTGAAATGCTCAAAACAGTTCTGGAGGTAATAATAACAACAATACTGAAAGACTGTGGTGACAGACTTTGGCTGACAGATTTTAGAATGACCAA
This sequence comes from Danio choprae, assembly GCA_903798125.1. Taxonomy (NCBI): domain Eukaryota; kingdom Metazoa; phylum Chordata; class Actinopteri; order Cypriniformes; family Danionidae; genus Danio; species Danio choprae. The sequence goes on along the minus strand of CAIGQW010000298.1, from coordinate 10,672,815 downwards.
AACAAACCTTTTAGATGTTTTACAGTGTGCTCACTCTGATGGTTTGTCAATTAATGTCGTCCCATCATGGTCCAATTCCAACATGAAAGCAGATTACTATTGCGCTGTGTAAATTGGGTACGTGTGTGCACACATTAACCCAATATCACATGATTTTTATTCCATACCGGAAATTATTCTGTAAATGTTAATGTTAATAAATTTCTGTAAATGTTAATGTTATTGTTAATAAATTTTCTTGTGGCAGTGCGCCAACATGTAAAGCCCTTGTGCTATACTTCCTGTAATTTCAATTCTAATATACCATCCTATTCAAGTAAAAAAAAAAAAAAATACACTCACCGGCCACTTTATTAGGTACACCTTACTAGTACCGGGTTGGACCACTTTTGCCTTCAGAACTGCCTTAATCCTTCATATAATCAACAAGGTACTGGAAATATTCCTCTGAGATTTTGGTTCATGTTGACATGATAGCATCACACAGTTGCTGCAGAATTATCATCTGAGATGATTCGCGCTTATGACATGGCAAGTTATCCTGCTGGAAGTATCTATCAGAAGATGGGTACACTGTTGTAGGCTATGCTCAGGTAGGCTGTGGCATTGACAATGCTCAATTGGTACTAATGGGCCCAAAGTGTGTCAAAGAAATGATCCGCCACGCCATTGCACCACCACTAGTCTGAACCGCTGATACAAGGCAGAATGGATCTTCTATTGTCCAATTTTGGTGAGCCTGTGTGAATTGTAGCCTCAGTTTCCTGTTCTTAGCTGACAGCAGTGGCACCCGGTGTGGTCTTCTGCTGCTGTAGCCCATCCGCCTTAAGGTTGGATGTGCTCGTGTTGCGTGTTTAGAGATGCTCTTCTGCAGACCTCAGTGGTTTATTTGAGTTACTGTTGCCTTTCTATCAGCTGGAACCAGTCTGGCCATTCTCCTCTGACCTCTGGCATCAACAAGGTATTTGTGCCCACAGAACTGTCGCTCACTGGATATTTTCTCTTTTTCAGACCATTCTCAGTAAACCCTAGAGATGGTTGTGCGTAAAAATCCCAGTAGATCAGCAGTTTCTGAAATACTCAGACCAGCCCGTCTGGCACCAACAACCATGACACGCTCAAAGTCACTTAAATCACCTTTCTTCCCCATTCTGATGCTCGGTTTGAACTGCAGCAGATCGTCTTGACCGCGTCTACATGCCTAAATGCTTAGAGTTGCTGCCATGTGATTGGCTGATTACAAATGTGCAATAATGAGCAGTTGGACAGGTGTACCTAATAAAGTGGCCAGTGAGTGTAAATCTTAAAAAAAAAAAAAAAACGCGCACACACACACAACACATGAACATGGTCTCTTTATGGCAAGTTACTATAATTTTCCAAAAACATCTGTATGTGTGAAAGGGGCTAAACGTTAAGACATTAACCTTCACAGAAAACTTTAATTTGTGAATAATAATAATAATAATAATAAAAACTGTATATATGTTTCCATTAGTCTCATTCCCAAGCCTTAATATCAACTTGATCATAGAGAACCATTAAGTATGGCCTGCATTAATAATCTCGCAATGTCACAGTATTATGTATTACTAACCATATCCCCCAGTGACCCAGGTTAAAACAGGTATCGATGGCCTTCCAGAGAAAGACGAACCATTCTGGACTAAAGCTTCCTTCATGACCTGGAGTGTATTAAGTATCACCGCCGGCTTTCTCCCAAGATACACAGTAGTCATCTCTCCATACTGAGATAACTGATCAGAGAAGATTGCACAGCATTATACAGCCAGTGTGGTCTAGACATGGTCTCACTTGTGAATGATGTCAAGAGAGTGTGTACATAACAGCATAACATAAGATAAGAAGACTTACTGATCTTATGAAGCCCATTGGGTTCTTCAAGAAATGAGGTATGATTCCCACAAAAGGCAGAGGTGTTGGTCCTGGCGGAAATCGACCTTTGTAGGAATTAATCCTGAAGATCTCGAACAAAAACAGAAATATCAAGCCTAGAAACAGACTCAAGCCCACAGAGGCCACGTCTAACTTCAGGAGAGCCGCTAACATGATGACAGACAAATACAACAATGCAAACACAAGAGCAGGAGAGGGTCGGGAATTTTATGACAGCAGAAGAGGAAGAGGGAGGAGACCGAAAGAGTAAGAGAACTCAACATGCTGTTAACCGTTTCAGCTCAGCTCACTTATGTGGAAAATGAAGATACAAGTGCCTTCATCTCAATACATCAAGAATGCAATCGACTAAAGAAATGGAGAGAATACAACAAAAACACACAGCCATAGATCTTCAAAACAACTCTATTGCAATATTACCTCTAATTTCGCACAACAATAGCAATAAAACTCATGCACATTGTGTTTCTAAGAATGAGAATGAAGATAACTATGCTAATATCATTGGCAAAGCACAAATGCAGTCAAGTGTAAACATTTTGCTTTCGAATTACAAAAAGCGCTAACAAAAATGGGTTCAAATAAGGCTCAATTGGAAATAATACATTTTAAAAATGACAGAATTGTCTCAACTATACAATGAAGCGGTTGCTCGAGTGAATGTGTTAACAGTGCAATAACATTATATAAAATTAGCTCAAATATCAATGACAGCTTCCTGTACTTACCAGAAACCGGTTCTGTGAATTCAAAATCGATTACGTTGAACTTTTACTAATTTAAAACCTCCGATTTCTAGTTCTTACTGAATAAGGAAAATGAATGTCGCAATTTAAGTGTTATTGTGTGTGATTCTGAACAATATTAACACAGAGAGCCATACATAAGTCCTCAATGTGCTATTTTGGGATTTACAAAGCTTTGGGCTTTATTGTGAAGTCCTGCTGCTGGTGGACCACATTCCTGCAGAGATCAGTTCCAACATGCTCCAAAATAAATATCTCCCATGGACTTACATGGACTTATACAATAGGAGTAGAGGTGAATGAGAAGCTGACGCTATCAAACATTGTTTACTACTTTGAGTCAGTTTAATGGTGAATGGATAAATCGAATAGGTCTATTGATGAAAGGATTGCAATGTAATTTCATGCTCCCTTGTAAAAATAGTTTGTAGTATTTTTAAAATACAGCATTTTATTTTGATAAATGTTGTGGCAACTCTCTTTACCCAAGTGTCCAAGACATGGATCTAGTGGTAAGTTGGATCTGCTGACAGAGGGGAAAGCTAAACAGACCTGGCAGGCTTGTTGTATTGTTAGGGTCCTCTGGGAACGTCTGGCTGAACCACAAGCCAGAGGGATTTTCAGCTCTCACCTCTGGACATGCTTTGACTAGATCTTGAAGGAGGCTGGAGACATTGAGACAGAGTGGTCCATGTTCTCAAACCCCTTTGTTGATGCAGTCATGAGGAGCTGTGAAAGCAAGGCATATGGTGCCTGTTGTGGCAGTAATCCACCAATGGTGGACACCGGAAGTAAGGGATGCCGCCAAGCTGAAGAAGGACACCTATGAGGCTTGGTTGGCTTGTAGGATTTCAGAGGCAGCTGATGGGTACCGACAAGCCAAGCGTGCTGCAACCCGGGCAGTTGTGGAAGCACAAAAAAACTAAGGTCTGGATGAGTTTGGGGAGAGCACGGTGGAAGACTACAAGAGAGTCAGGAAAACCCCTCCGGTTCCTCGGGAGGGGGAAGCAGGTACTGGAGAGGATGATGTGGCCAATGGATAAACCTCAGATCTAAGAGGATTTTGTCCAGGCCATGGTACACTGGACCAGCTCTATGTCCCTCATGACATTTTGTTGGGGGTGCTCTGGGAGTATGGGGTCGGAGGCACTCTGTTAAGGGCCGTCTGTATGAACAGAGCAGGTTGACATTGCCAGCAATAAATCAGGCTTGATTACAGGGAATGTTCGAATCTGGCAGGGTTGCCCTTCGTTACCAGTTCTCCTTATTATTTTTATGGACAGAATTTGTAGGCACATCTTAGGGCCAGAGGGGGTCTGGTTCGGGGACCACAGAATTTTATCTGTGTTATTTGCTGATAATGTTGTTCTGTTGGCTTCATCAGACATGGACCTTCAGCATGCACTGAGGCGGTTTGCTGCCCAGTGTGATGCAGTCGGGATGAGAATCAGCACTTCCAAGTCTGAGGCCATGACACTACACCGGAAAAGGTGGTTTGCCATCTCAAGTTTGGAAGAAAGTCCTCACGCCAGGTGGAGGAGTTCAAGTACCTTGGGGTTTTGTTCAAGAGTAATGGAAAGATGGAACATGAGATTGACAGGCGGATTGGTGCAGTGGCAGCAGTAATGCGGTTGATGTACCAGTCCGTAGTGGTAAAGGAGCAGAGCTAAAAGGCAAAGCTCTTGATTTTCTGGTCAATCTACGATCCTACTCTCACCTATGGTCACGACCTTTGGGTCATGGCCGAAAGGACAAGATCTCAGATACAAGTGAATGAGTTTCCTTCATAAGGTGCCAGGGTGCACCCTTATAGATAGGGTGAGGAACTCTGTCACCCAGGAGGAACTGAAAATAAAGACGCTACTCCTCCACATCGAGAAAAGCCAGTTGAGGTAAAATTATGCAGCATATCTCCACCTAAACGGAAGCATTATTCATAAACTTAATAAGAGCAAATTCACTCTCTTCCAGCAGGTGGCACCTATACAACAGCATGAATAACAGTGTTTCCTTGGATACTGCAGTAAACAAAACAGCGTGATGTCGAATCTAGCAGGATTTTATCGATGTCTTAAACTACACAGCAGCCTAATATTTGCAAATAACATTTAGGCAAACTTTAGAATACAACTACGCATCATATAATCAAAAATGAAATAAGCCCTTAAATGTCTCTAAAAAATGATCAAGTTTGAATATTTTTAAAAGCCCTGCGAACACCCTGTTACCAATGAAAAAGCCGTAAAGAAGATTGGTGTCATACCAGTGTTTTTACATGCGCAGTAGCTGGAGCAAACTGGAAATATCATGTTTTACACATAACTAAAGCTAAAACGACAAAAGTAATGGGACAGGTCACTTCAGATTTTGTTAACGATTTAAAAATATGTAATTTAACCCTAAATTCAGCAAGCAGTTTGAGACTTCAGGATTCAAGACTTTGGTGCTGGACGAACTGCCCAGATGCATTGCAAAAATGGCTGCCGAGTGAACAGATTTTTGAGTTCACTGTCCTGCATGATAATTAGAGAAGGAGCTGCATATTAATGAAGGAGCTTCACAACATTTGTATTCACAACATTTCCCATGTAGCTGAAAAAGAGGCCCAGCTCCTGCTGCAGAAAACACCACCAAAACATGAGACTTCACCTCCAGCTTCCGAACACACTTTGAGTTTAGTCTTATTCCAGTTTGATGAATGGTTGATATTCTTCCTTTCGTCTTTCGTTAGGTTAGATTAGGTTACGTTTTTATGACGGCTTCATCACTGCAGGGCTTTCAGTCCAAATTCTCATAACCGTGTTAGTGTTGAACTGACGGACCGTGCATTGGTCTTTCATTGATGACTATACTCTGTGTAAAGATGCAATATTCTAGAAATCCCATATTTTTCTTGCTGGCTGTGAAAAGTTGATCCCTGTGACCTTCATCTGGACAATCTGAGGGTTTCAGTCATTTTACAATTCACTGTAGTTAAAAAATAGCACGTCTTTTAAGCATTTCAAAGATGCAGCACTTGATTATGTAAGAATGTAAGAAAAGCTTTCAGCTAAATGCAGGTGGATTCCAGTAACAGGATTGAATCTTTAATGGCTCTAACAAGCAGATACATAAAATAGGAGACACTCTTCATGAAGGCATCCAACATTACTGCGGTCAAAATATGCTGCATAACTGCAAAATGTCAACCTTCAAGAAGGTGAAGTGCTGGTGTTGCATAAATGACCAAGGTCACCGTTGTGTTGACACTTGCAGGAATGCAGACAGTGATTTATGATCCACCTTCGGCTCAATTTAGACTTAAGGAACATGTAAAGCTAACAACGCATTTAGCACTTGTTCATACCTGTCCAACAAGTGACCGCACCTGAGTGAGTTTCTACTTTGAGAAGGTATGTGAAGTGTATGTTATCGTGACTGAATCCATCTCAAAAGACGATGGAGCAGATAATATTAAGGTGTTCTTTGTTGCATGTTGGAGGTCAAACAGCTTGCCTTTAACAAAGAAAACGACAAGTTAGAGTCTGGCAAGGAAACGTAAAATATTTTAAAGAGAGTCTTGCGAATCAGACTTTCAAGGGTCCCAAGATGGCCAGAAAAGAAACCAAAAATACACCTGCCTTTGAGTTTCAAGTATACCCAGTAAGACCAAGGTTGGAGCTAAACTCTGCTCAATAGAAAGCGAGGGTCTCAAGACATTGAGAGTCCAGAAAAGATGATCCAAAATCTTACAGTGCTCCAAGAACACTTTTGTGTGCCAAAAAACCCCTAAAAACAATGTTTTCTCTTCCTCACAAGTTCATCAGGGAATGTGTTTACTACAGAGAGTTTGACTTATTGCCTTTACAGTCCTGCAACAGGCAAGTGCCACCGCTTATAATAGACACGCATCCTTATTTGATGCAGAACAAATTTATTTGGCAGGCAAATGTTTTCTTTGGAGCTTTGTATGATTACATTTGAACCACTGAAGTCACACGGAATGCTTTCACAAAGTTGTGTTCCTTTTCTGGACTCTGAACGCCTGGAGACCCTCACTTTCTATTGAGCAGAGTTTAGCTCCAACCCTGGTCTTACTAGGTATACTTGAAACTTAAAGGTAGGTGTGTTGAGACGAGTTGGAGCTAAACTCTGAAGTTACACTGGCCCTCCAGGACTGAGACTGGAGACCCCTGCTTTAGAGCAAGCGCCTTAAAATAGCAAGAAAGAAGTATTGGATATCATTCAGCTGCTTTTTGCAGGACAATGTAATCTATGAAAGATCACGTTCAGACATTGCAGGCACTTACAAGAGAAGGAAAACACTCCCTTTTTCTCATTTCCTGCCTTTTCCAGAGGGAATGATTCAGAGGTATTCATACGTGTTTTCAAGTACTAGCTTTCTATACTAAGAACAATAAGAAGAACAAAATTAATTTAGTAAATGATAAATTCTTCATTTGCATATTCGGTAGAATTCACAGTTATTACACAATGCACATCCTTTTTTGGGGCTTTTGATGCACTTTGCTCATGGTTTTTAGTGGCCACTTTATTAGGTACACTGGTTCAATTGCTTGTTAATGTAAATGCAGCCTATCACATGCCAGAAAATCAATGCATTTCGGCATTTAGACGCAGCCAAGAAGATCTGCTTAAAATAAATTAAGGATAAAAAGTCAATGTTGTTAGGTTGTGCTACATACCAGGATTTCAGGCAGGCAGGCAGGAGAGTAGTGGTAGAATGCTGGAGTTCTAGTTAAACTGATTCGGCTCAGTGTAATAATTGTAATACGAATGCCACTGTTGAAAGCTGATGTATGAAAGAGCAGCTCCGTACATCAGATGTGTGATTTTGTATGTATGTATGCGTTTATATATGTTTTTTGTAGTCATTTTCTGTTTGTTGTGACTTGTGTATTTCCTTATTTACTTACTCAGTGGTTAAATGGGGTGATTATTGTTTGCAGCTGTGATGTCTAGACTAACTATTGCTGCGTTGCCTACTACTCAAGTAGGTACTACGTTGGAATTTAGTAAAATTTTTCATTAGAAAAGTACGTTCTATATAGTAAGTCTACTAAAGGAGGTTGAGCCTTCTCATTTATGGCTCCTAAACTCTGGAATAGCCTTCCTGATAATGTCCGAGGCTCAGACACACTCTCTCAGTTCAAGACTAGATTAAAGAGCTATCTTTTTAGTAAAGCATAGACTCGATTCATCCCATAACGGTATGATGCATGAGTGTCCTCTTTATGCAGGTGAGTGGGCTTGACAAACCACCTGTAGGACACACTCCTTCTGTCTTAATGCACCGACATTTTGTTAGAAACACTCATATGCTTTACATGTTTGTTTCCATGTCTGTTTATATAACTACTATTTTCATTTATAGCACTTCATTTTTGCATTTCGCATTTAAATACACTATGAACAGCAGCTACGCTAATTATTTTCTTTATTCTCCATTTCCATCTGCGGATACTCATCCGGAGGCCTCTAAAGATTATGCAGCGCCATTGATGTGATCCAAGACCTGTGAAGAAATGATGCCATAATCCTGGACCAGGCCATATCCTGAGCTGACGCTGTGGTGGTCATGGAGGAGTGGAGAGCATGAGACTGATTTCAAAATTAACAGTGACAGACGAGTCTTCGCATTGATCCCATCGGCAAGTATGATCAACTGCCGGTGACCTACTCACACCTGCAGTTCTCCACGATGGACGTCCAGTGTTCTCCAGCCTATATCTCAAGTTCTCTTGAGTTTCCTGTGTGACATGAAGACCTTGTAGGTTGAAGCTATAGAACTCATCTATTCGTCTATAGAACAGCAGCTCCACCCGCTCCAAGAAAGTCAGAGATGACCGAGGCAAGGAGCCAAATCTCCACCAATAAACAAAAATGGAGAACAAACCTTGGAAGAGAGAAGGGTCAGCCAGGGAAACAAGTTCTCCTCTGGACAAACGTAAAGGGTAGAGCTGTAGTCTTGATGTCATAGGACTTTATAGCGATAAGCGTCTGTCATGTAGAATGTGGAGTCCAGACTAGCTGATGGGATCAATGGGGAGACTTGTCTGTCACTGGGGTCTTTGCAGAAATCAGTGTTGTGCTCTTCATAAAAACCACCTGCTCTAGATAGGGGCCTGATCCAATATTACGTGAACCTCAAAACAGACAAACTAACATGAGTGTAGATGCCGAAGAGCATCTATAAAAACAATGCATCAAACCTTGTAGTAGATGAACTTCAGCAGCAGACACTTCTTTCAGCTAACAGCAAACTGAGGCTAAAGTTCAACAAAACTGGACAACAGAAAACTGACAAAAAGTTTACCAAGCCTGATGAGTATTGATTTCTGCAGTGGCATTCAAATGATAAGGTCAGAATTAGAAGTACTTGAGAAATATTAATATGATCCTTATGGCTAGAGTGAAGCCGATTATTTTGACATGACACCTTCCAATATGATAAATCACCATTTCAGAAAGCACAAATCAACTGAAACCATTTCTAACATGACAGCAAGTTACTGAACTATACTTAACTGTCCTCCTCCAGTTCAAAAGCACCAACAAGTAAATAATGGTGAGTTTTAGAAAGTTTCATGAACATGATCATTTTCTTTAAATTACAGAATATGTGGTTTATACAATTTTACATACTAATAATGTTCACACATTTGGACTCCATTCTGTATGAAGGAATGCTCAAGACTTTACTTAATATACGCATTACTTAATATATGCAACCACTCAATTTAAATGTTGCAAAAGGAATCTAAATTTAATGAAAAGGCACTTAGCATTTTGTTCACTTGTGTGTTTTGTGGGCATATTTCAATCAAGCACAGAGTGCAATAATGTCCATGATTACAAACACTAAAAGTGTGCGTCACAGATCTATGTGAATATGAGTCAAACCTGAAAGATATATATCTAGTGTGCACCTGTACTGGCTTGGCAGTGTGAGATTACTTGTCAAAATACCTTTACAGTCTTACAGTGGTTTTACAGTACCGTTGTGATTTACTGTAATGGGCTCAACACTACAAGTTTTTCAAAACATATTTAGAAATGTCTGTAAATGTCAGAAAGGCATGTTCACTCTTTTGAATCTCTGCTATGGCAGATGATTTTGAATGGTTCAGGCGAGCGAACCACGCTGACAATCCCATCCATGTTTGGCCACTTCTCACCAGTCGGCCAGGAGAAACGAATCCGCTGAAGGAGAGAAGTGATGAAGAGGAAGAGCTCAGTCTTAGCCAGAGTCTCACCAAGACAGACCCTCAGACCTGGAGGAAAAGATAATAGTCCATCACAGTCAATCAATTTCTACTTGGTTTGTCATCGTTCCATGTGACTCACCCAAGGAGAAAGGAAGAAAAGCCTCCGGTTTGAAGAAATGTCCATTATCATCCAAGAAATTCTCTGGGTTAAAAGTGTCTGGATACTTCCAGTGCTGCTCGTTAGCCAAAACATCCGTCAAGTTAATCAGTATCTGAGTTCCCTAGAAAGAAAACGTTTGTTAGTTTTATTTAACAATTTCACTTACAAACCAACATAACATATATGATCTTTCAGCACCTGGGGAATGTCATAACCTCTTAGTTTTATTGGTTGAGTTGTTTCATGTGGTACAGAGGATGGTACAATATTTCCACAGCGCTGGAGCTCATGAACAGTGGCGAGTGTGTACGGTAGTCTGTCACGGTCATCCATGCATGGCAAGCGGTCGTAACCCAGAACACGAACAATCTCCTCATGACATCGCTCTGGAACAAAACCGAAGCTGAGTTTCAATAAACGAAAGCTTTTTCACTGAGTTTATAGACTGTGGTGATTTCAAACCCTTTCTAAAACTTTGTACAACATAATCTGCATCAACGTAGTTGCATACACAGACTATACTATTATCCTAATTCAGCAATTCCTTTTGCCCACTAGAAATGCAAACCTGCATGTTACAGTTTTGGAATACAATGAAGATCAAAAGTACAAAACAATCAGTTTCCAAAACGGAGATCACTGCTTAGATCACTCAAGGATGTTCACATAGACACTCTTGTATTCTGGGCTCAACAGTCAGTCTTAGGTCCAGAGTGCTCTGGAATAGGTTTCAATCAAGGATGTCTGCTGCATTCATGCTATCTTCAGTCTTGACTACTCTCCCAGTTCCTGCCACTAAAAACATCCCCGTGAGGGTTTTGGTGACGTCATCTCTCTGAATGGCAGCTTAAACAGCAGCTCCTCTGAGAAAATAGTTTATAAGCCCCATTAAACCATCAAATATATTATCTTCTCGGCTCGTGTTGCTTGATAAGTGGGGCAAGTATGAGAAGACAAGACGGAAATAAAAAATGCACTGCTGGAGAAACTTTATATGAAGCACATGTACCAGATAGCGAAGCTAATGCTAACAGCGCTACCCACCTGAGTGACGCGGCAAGTTTGACAAAAGTTCTGAGGGAGATAAGGGACTTTCGCAAAGACACAAAACAGCAACTAAGAGAGATCATCACCGAACTCACTAGTGTTAATCAAAATATAGCGGAGACGCAAACGCGAATTGGAAAAGCAGAAGACCGCGTCCAAAACATAGAACCGGTGATGAGCAAAATGATAAAAGTGATGAATCAACAAGAAAATAAACTGCTCGACCAAGAAGGGAGGTCATGAAGGGAAAATATAAGAATCTACAATGTTCCAGAGGGAGCCGAGGGGGCATTGATGACAGTTTATGGAGAAGTTTCTACTTGACGTGCTGGAGATTCCTCTGACCACAGATCTTGGTATTGAGAGAGCTCTTCGGGCGCTGGCCCCGAAACCAACAGGTAATACAGAAAAAAAGGCCACAGTCAATAATAATCAAATTCCACCACTACAAAATGAAAGAAAAATGCTACCACCATGCTTCACTGTAGGGATGGTATTGTCCAGAGGATGAGCGGTGCCTGGTTTTCTCCAGACAGAGTTTAAACTTGGCTTCATCACACTAGAGAATTTGTTTCTTGTGGTCTGAGGGTCCTACAGGTGCCTTTTGTCAATCTCCAGCTGGGCTGTCATGTGCTTTTTAATGAAGGGTGGCTTCTGTCTGGCTACTCTGCCACACATGCCTGATTGTTGTAATTCTGGAAGGTTCTCCTCTCTTCCCAGAAAAATGCTGAAGCTGTTTGTCAAGGCAGCAAACTCTTACCTCTTTTCCACAAAGGCAGTTTGAGTACTGGTTCGGAGCAAGAGCCACCGTGACCAACTATGCTAACATAATTGTTTTGACCATTTTTAGAATAGCAAAGCCAATAACATTAATAGCAACGCAATGTCATGTCATATCATGTTTGTACTTTTCTGGGAAAGATGAAGCACATTCAGTAATGACAGACTTGGCTCTATGGTGGATCTCTAGCCTTTGGGAAACCAAAGCAGTTTGTAGGTTTGAGAGACGAAGTACTACCAACCTAGCAATAGAAGTAACTGAAATCTTACCTGGTTCATGCTGGTGAAAAAGGAGTATCTAGGGGTTCCAAACCTCTTTGATTTACAGATGATGGAAGACACTGCGCTCACTAGGACCTTCAACACTGCAAAAATGTTTCTGTACCCTTCCCAAGATCTGTACTGATACATTCAATCCTATCTCGGAGGTCAACAGACAACTTTTTTGACTTCATGGGTAGGTTTGTGCTCTGGCATGCACTTATAACTGTGGGACCTTATATAGACAGGTGTGCGCCATTCCAAATGTGGTCTGTTCTTCCAAAAAACTTTGATACAATATAGACCTCTTTTAGGTAAACCCTTAAAATGTATGCAACAGAGCTGAGTGCTTTATCATTTTTAGTACATAAATTGAACTTGACAAGATTCAACAGCTCATACATTAAAATCAACCATCCAAATATCCTGTTACTATTACCTCCATTCTCCACATTTTGAGCCACAGAAACATCAATGTTTATTACCTTGTACATCTGGGTTTTGAGTCAAGTAGATGAGTCCCCATCTGATGGTGGTCGCTGTAGTGTCGGTTCCAGCCAAGAACAAATCAGCCACTGACATAACCATGTTATCATCATGAAATGAGGAGTCCTGACCGGACTTTTGCTGTTTCAAAAAAAAAAAAAAGAAACATTTACCCATGCATATTTACTTTATTGCACGTTTACAGTGATTTCACCTTCTAGGATTATGTTAATCCTGAAACACAATTACTATAAGGGATAAAAATGAGATCAGGACAAAGTTAGCAAGTGACTAAAGAGAATCCTACTTGGGGCTTGTTTCACATCTTCACAAGCAGTAACTACCATCAAATTGCATATTATACATTATCAAGAGTGGTTGATCATGTTGCTCTCACTTTCTCCATCTCCAGCAGATAGGCATCAATAAAGTCTCGTGGACTGTCTGGATCCAGAGTTTCTCTGTGTGCTTTGGTTGATTCCCTGATGAATGCCTTCAACTCTTCTGCGTTCTGATAGATTTTCTGATGTGGCCCTGGGAAATACTTGAGGATGGGAATTAAGTTAAAGACCTGAAAAAGAAAAAGAGAGAAAATGTTGAGTCAAGTGTCTCAGTTTCAAGAATTGTCAAACCCTGGTCCTAGTGTACCACATTCCTGCATAGATTAGCTCTAACCTACTCCAAAATAAGCATCTCCCATGGAATTGTGGCACGGTTAAACACTAAGAGTAGCTCACGCAAAAATGAAAAATCTCCAAAAGTGATTCCAAACATTGAGTTTCATTCCACTGTTGAACACAGAAGATATTTTGAAGAAATCTGGAAACCTGTAACTATTGACTTCCATAGAAGGAAAAACTAAAAACTATGGAAGTCAAAGGTTACAGGTTTTCAGCTTTCTTCAAAATCTCTTCTGTGTTCAACAGGAGAAAGAACCTCAAAGGTTTCGAAAACCTTAAGGGACAGTAAAGCGTGAGTAAATTTTCTGTTTTGGGTCAACCTTTAAGTTTAACTTAAGGCCACTGGTGAACTAGGTTTAATTTGAAAAGATTAATAAAATGTATAATTAACCAATCAGAATACAAACACTGATTTATGTCCACTTTTTGGAAACTAGAACAGAGCACAGCTAACATATTTACCAGTTATTCATACCTGTCCAACAAGTGACCCTGACTGATTGATGTTTTCTTTTACGATCTCCAGAAGGTATTCAAAGCGTTTGTTATCATACTCGAATCGATCCCCAAACACAATGGAGCAGATAATGTTGGAAACTGCATTTTGAATTGCATGTTGGGGGTCGAAGGGCTTGCCTTTAACAAAGAAGAATCAGTTAGTCTCTGGCAAGGACTGTTTTAAAAGAGTTTTAAGAGAACTTTGCCAATCAAATGAAACTTTCTGAATAAAAACCCATCGAGTTTAAAGACATTTGAAGACAAACACAACACTAAGACTTCTTACAATTACAGCACATCCAAATTCCTAAAATGGGACAATGTGCTCGAAATATTGTCAGGCACTGATGTCATCATACCTGGGTAAAGATTAAAAAAAATAAATGCTTCCAACCAATAACAGTCAGCAGCACCTCAAAACAGTGAAAAAGAGATGCTAAAATTATGAATGACCTTCCAATTTGAGCATTTCGGGAACTAGGTAACTGCTTTCCTCCGTCACACGTTCCTCCACAGACTTCTTTCCCAGACCAAAGTTTCTGAGTGTGTGCAGAGCAAACCGTCTCTGCTGCCTCCAGGAGTGACCAAACGTGGCCAATACAATTCCTGAGGACAGACATTAAACCTTCAAAATCATACATAGACGAGTTGGAAAAAAAGACAACCTAAGCATGTGCATGGAACTACAACCCCTACATTTTTTGACCAAGATGGTCCACTGGGGGGGTAAGTTCCATAAGTGCACAACATTAAGAGTCTTGAGAGGATTCATAAAATAGACTTCAAGATCAAGACTCCAGTCTTACTGATTAATTGCACAAATGATCAAGGCCACATTTAAGCAGCTACAAAAGCAGGTTTTAAAAGGGCTTCATAACAACCATTAGTTATGTCTACAATCAACAATCTCAGAAAGATAGTTCTACTAGCTCTAAACAGTATGACCATAATAGGCTGACAGAGGCCTAGATCTAGACTAACAGTAGATCACGTAATAATCTTTTACTGTAGAGTGAGGCGGAGCAGAGAGCCTTGAAAGCAGAACGAAGCTGGTGGCGCAAGTGTTATCTACCGTCACCTGTGTGTGCCACCTGTCTCAAGTCTCATGGAGGAGCTCTAGATCTTAAAAGAAGAGAGAGGACCAGGCCTGGAGCTTGTGTTCTGTTTTGCTTTCAGTTCAGAAGTAGTCGCTATGAGAGACATTGTTTTAGGTTGATTTTCATTAAACTTATTTAAAGCTCGTCGGTTCTCTTCAGCCATCAATCATTAGTTACATTAAAATAGCACTTTTTGCAGCACTTGTGTGGTCATTGAAGTGTTTCCCCCCCCCCCTTGAGCTGAGGTGCTGAGTGGGCTTTCAGGCTTTGAAAGTTGAAAAATACAGCGTCTATTAATGTCACATTTTAGCAAACAGTTAAAACAGTGGAGGAGGGGCAGGACTACAAAACGCAAGGGCTTAACCCTGCTAAGCTTCAGTAGGCAACCACTTTTATATGGTAGTACCATATGAAGTTGAGGAAATGCCACAAGAGTTGAACAAGGTTTACCACCCTTAAACATTTTAAGCAAGACCATCTAAACAAAGTCTGCCTGTTGATTGGCAGAGTCCCAGATCTAGACTACCAGTAAACCACTTGAGCCTTAGATTAAGACCAAAATGCATTATACATTCTTGATGTTTAAGTTAAGTGCAAGACCTTAACATCATGAGCAGTTAGGACTGGTCAATTCTTTTATGACTACAAATTGGTTTACTTTCTAACATGGTCCCTATGATGAAGCCATAATATCAGCTTGATATTAACTTGTAATGAACTTCACAGTAATATACAAACAGTAATTATACATTGTTATTCATTCATGTTTATTTTAAAAATAATGCATTACTGACCATATCCCTCAGTGATCCAGGTTAAAATCGGTATCAATGGCCTTCCAGAAAAAGATGTACCATTTTGGACTATGGCTTCCTTTATGACCTGGAGTGTATTAAGAAGTATCGCCGGCTTTCTCCCAAGATACACAGTAGTCATCTCTCCATACTGAGATAACTGATCAGAGAAGATTGCACAGCATTACTATACAGCTAGTGTGGTCTAGACATGGTCTCACTTGTGAACAAGTCAAGATAGCGTGGACAAATAACAGCATAAGAAGACTTACTGATCTTATGAAGCCCATTGGGTTCTTCAAGAAATGAGGTATGGTTCCAACAAAAGGCAGAGGTGTTGGACCAGGTGGAAATCGACCTTTGTAGGAACGAATCCTGAAGATCTCGAACAGAACCATAAAAATCAAGCCTAAGAACAGAGTCAAGACCACAGAGGACAAGTCCAATTTTCCCAGAGCCGCAAACATGATGACAGATTGAGTTCAGGACAAACACAACAGCAGCAGAAAGCCAGGAGATTTATAACAGCAGAAGAGGGAGGATACAGAAAGAGAGAGTTTGACTGGACAGTTTATGGTTTGATATAAATACTAGATAGAGCTGTAAGAAACTAAACTTTCAAGACACAAAGGACGAGCATTAAAGACACTCCCAGCATTAAACACTCCCAGCATTCAAGAATGGATTAAAGTCAAAAAAGCTTGTACTGTCCAAAGGGGAACAAACATAAGAGACGAGTTGAGCAAGTTTGGTAAATGACTGACAATCTCAATGCTCTCTATTACTGTAACATGGGTTGTTGCTAAAAGATTGCGTAAGAGCTATGAAAAGGCGTGGAAAGGTTAGAGTGAATCCATAGGTAAAGGTAAAGCACCAGTTTTTTTTGCACAGTCATGCAAAACACTCATTTTAAAAGCTTAGGACAGCCTACTAAGTTCCAACGTTTCTATATTAGGACAAAAGCAATTATCTGATCTTTAAGAGGTCTTAAATGAACACTCCACTTTAAAAAAAAAGGGCTCATTTTACAGCTCCCCTAGAGTTAAACAGCTGAGTTTTACCATTTTTTAATCAATTAAAAACAGTGGCTATTTTCTACATTGATATGGCTAAGAATTATACTCTCATTCTAGCGTAATACTAATTAATGAATATCAAGCAATGATATCACACAGCACCTGAAATGGAGACATTTGTGAGAGACGATTCAAAATATTTAAATACATAATTTGGTGCAAAACCATATCTATGCAGGGAAAATATAAGAATATTAGGATTTTTATTAAATAATGACACTGTGGGGGATGTCATGTGACAATCATCTCGGGTTTTATCTTCCAAAGACCTGCCAAGGATCATACAAGCTTTTTATTATATGTCCATATATGGAATACCTTAAAATTCAATAGAGGGTCGCAACCTTTTCACATAACACTATGATGACAACATACTAAAGCATACAAAAATAGATATAGCAAATAAAAGTCACCACAGAACATGTTGGTTTGCTTTTTCTTTATTTTTTTGGTCTTTTCTTGTTTTTTTCTGCTCATTTTTTGCCTGTTTTCTTGGTTTGCTATAGGGAAGTTTTTTTTGGCACTACATAATTGTCTTATCAGGTTGTTATGTTGGATTTTCCTATCTAAAGCCTTTGTCCATATGCAAGCAAAATAGGAATACGGCTAATAAAAATAAAGTGAATACAATTTAAATCCTTATTTTACACGTAAAATAAAAACACTTTTTTGGACCCCTTCAAAAATAGGGGTATTAAAATATTTGACATTTTGTATCACAAATCATTGTGATGATACACAGAAATAAAAGGAAAAGAACATTAAAAACTGTACAAAAATGATAAAATTCATTTTAAAAAGTTTCCAAATGACCGAACGATGCAAAGTTAGTCTTTTTTTTCTCTCTAAGGACCATGGGCATTGGTTTATAAAGTAAAGTGTCATTTCTTCATTTCTTCTGCTGAATGTAGTTGAGATTGCCGTGTCGACCGTGTTGAATAAGCGGGTAATGTTGATTTGCCACCACAGAACCTGCAGGAGGGCAGAAATGACAGACTGTTAATAGCAGACACTTTCCCTGAACTCTTCGCAACATCTGCTGCATGTTTCAAATAAAATAATCAGTATTATACATTAAGATATTACAGACTATGTTTCCATTCCAAAATGGTAATTATATTTATGCACAAAATAGGAATATTGAGAAAGAAAAACAACAACAAAAACAACATCTGATAAGCGGCACAGTGGCTCAGTGGTTAGCACTATCGCCTCACAGCGAGAAGGTCGCTGGTTCGAGTCCCAGCTGGGTCAGTTTGCAATTCTGTGTGGAGTTTGCATGTTCTCCCCGTGTTGCTGTGTGTTTCCTCCGGGTGCTCCGGTTTCCCCCACAGTCCAATCACATGCGCTATAGGTGAATTGGATTAACTAAATTGGCCTGTTCTTCCTAGTGTGTGTGTGTGAATGTGAGATTGTATGGGTGTTTCTCAGTAATGGGTTGCAGCTGGAGGAGCATCCACTGTGTAAAACATATGCTACAATAGTTGACGGTTCATTCCGCTGTGGCAACCGTTGATAAATAAGGAACTAAGCTGAAGGAAACTGATTGAATCAATAAAAACATCTGATATTTTGACCAAGTGCCATTTCCTGCAAAACATGCTCGAAAAATACATTATTTGAAATCTGGAGGAAATTTGAGACATTCAGAGAAAAAAAAAAAAAAAAAAAAAAAAGGTAATATTTTACTCAGAAATTACAGACACTTTCCCTGATCTATATGCAACATCTGCTGCTTGCATCAAATAAAATAATCAATATTATAAATAAAGACATCAGAGACTATGCTTCCATCCAAAAAATGCCAAGTAGATTTATGCGCAAAGCAGGAACATTGCATAAAAACAAACATCTGATATTCTGATTATTCCTGCAACAAAAAAAGAAACATGCACTAAAAAGAAGAAATGTAAAATTTGGAGAAAATAAAAGAAAATGTTAATATTTTACTCAAATATATAGCTAAAAAATCCAGTACACACAGAGAAACTGTGAATATTCTGTGCAGCGGTCTCTTCATTTCTCCATAGATGCATAAGAGTCAAATCTGAATGCGTTCTACACACAGAAACGACTGTGAGATTGTGTTTCTTTATTGCCACATCAGCAACTTATGGCTATTTCATGGCAAGATCAACATACATAAAAACACTACATGATAAGAACAGCTTCATATTTCAATGAGAGATGATACACAAACAAATCAATAAATAGAAATAAATAAATACAAAATGTATATTATGAAATGTGCATATTTCCCCCACAGTCCAAACACATGCGCTACAGGTGAATTGAATAAACTAAACTGGCTGCAGTGTATGTGTGAATGAGCGTGTATGGGTGATTCCCAGTACTGGGTTGCAGCTGGAAGGGCATCCGCTGTGTAAAACATATGCTGGATAAGTTAGCGGTTCATTCCGCTGTGGCGACCCCAGATTAATAAAGGGACTAAGCCGAAAAAAGAAAATGATGAAGTTTAAATATCCATAGAAATAAAACTTATGCAATCTGAACTCCGAAATAAAAGTACAAAGACTGGGGTGGTTCTCCTTAAGGGGTTCAAGGAGAACCTTTATTAATATGGACTTTTTAGATACAAACGCGTACTATTTTAAAGGTACCGGCCCAGCTTTAGCATAATTTCTGTATGGTAACAGACATGCACAATATTTGACTTTGTTTTATTAAAGGAATAAAAATGTATGCAGTCATGCACGTGTTTCAACAGCGAATATGCCGTTGATTTGATGCTTCGCAAAGGTTGTAGACACCTTTACAATATCAAAAAGCTTTTTTGACGCAGAATTAATTTAAACAGCCGGTTATTACGCCGATTAAGAAACCTAGGCTACTATAAGAAAGAAAAAACGCTCTAAGCGTAAAACAAAATCAATTGCTAAATGAAAGTGTAAAGCTCCCAACCCGCATTATGTGGAAAGTTATTGCGTAGCATATATAACAAACGGTACAAATTTTATGTAATTTTGCTCACACGGATAACTGAATATTAACCAGATGATGTCATTACGCTACTGCGCCGTCAGCCAATCGTTGCATTGCTGATCATGATTTCGTAGATCGATAGATCTGTCGTTCACAACACACACAGCGATCTCAGATCAGTTCGTCCAGACATTTTAATCTGATTCGCGAACTTGTTTGAAGAACCAAATTAGCCAGAGATCAGTTATCAAGATTAAAAGCTTCCGGATCTGTCAAATCATCCTAGATCATTTGAGCGAGGTACAAAGAACGGACCCCAGGCTTTTAGTTTGGTGTGTAAACAATTGTTGTAGCTGGTACAAGTTTTTTTTGTGTGTATTTTTGTTTTATTTATTTTGTAAATTCATAAATATGGGCCTAATGGGGGCGCAGTGGGTAGCACGTTCGCCTCACAGCAAGAAGGTCGCTGGTTCGAGCCTCGGCTGGGTCAGTTGGCGTTTCTGTGTGGAGTTTGCATGTTCTCCCCGTGTTGGCGTGGGTTTCCTCCGGGTGCTCCGGTTTCCCCACAAGTCAAAAGACATGCGATACAGGTGAATTGGGTAAGCTAAATTTTCCGTAGTGTATGTGTGTGAATGAGAGTGTGTGGATGTTTCCCAGTGATGGGTTACAGCTGGAAGGGCATCCGCTGTGTAAACATATGCTGGATAAGTTGGCGGTTCAGTCCGCTGTGGCGACCCCAGATTAATAAAGGGACTAAGCCGAAATGAAAATGAATGAATGAATTCATAAATATATCTGGGGGTCAATAATTGTCACAATCATTATGGATTTTTGTTTATGTCTCTCTCCCTATGTAAAAATGTACAATGATATTCAAAAATGAATGATATTTGTACATTTTTGAAAAATTCTATAAATAACGTAGTGGGGGGGGGGGGGTGTTTTCATTATAAAAATATCGTCTAACGGTACTTCTGATAAAATATGTGTTTTATAGTGCACCTTGTGAGATGAAGGGTTTGTTGGGCGGCTGCAGGTATGGAGGCAGCCGGTAGGGCATGAAGGATGGAGAAAGGGAATATTGAGCAGCACCACCGTGATCCCAGGATCGAGAGCCCGGATTCACACCACCAAACTGAGATGGGAAATTAGGATCTGAAATGGAGAGGGGAAAACAGAGAAGAGTTAACAAAATGACCAGCACAAGAACTCAGATTAATTAAATGGTCACTTAAAAAGGTTTTCATACCACCATCTTTATTTATCCCAGAATGCCTGAGTATTTTTAAATCATCACTTATAACTTACTTGTTTAGGGTAGCTTTTATTTGATTTTTAGATTTATTATTATTTTATGTGGGTTTTTTTTATTATTGCATTTTTTATTGTATCTTTCACTGCTGCACATTTTATGTCTGTAAAGTGCCTTGAGAAGATGCTACTTTTAAAGGCGCTATATAAAAATAAAGTTTATTATTATTATTATTATTATTATTATTATTTAGGCTATGTCCTGATGACCGAATGTGTGTCGTTTTTCTTTTGAGGATTCTAAAAGTGTCACATCCATACATATATCATTTCTTAAAATGTCTGCGTCATGAAATCTGAACACATGAAACTGTTAAAGGGATAGTTCATCTAAAACATTTAATTAATCACCATTAAAACATTTAAGAAGGTTTTGAGCTGAACTCGTGGTGCTTGGTGATTCATATAATGGCAGTGAATGGTGACAGGTTTTTTAGATTAAAAATAAACGCATATAAACAAATCCAAATCAATATCTGTGGCTCCTGATGACACACTGAGCTCTTATGAAGCGAAACGATCGGTTCGAGTAAGAAATTGAACATTATTTACAATATTACTAGCTTTAATCCACAGCCTGGTCAAACAGTTCTCGGCACATGAGCAAACTTAGTTTGATTGTAATCCGGATGCTTTTGATGATGAAAAAAGGTCCAATTACACGCCCTCGTGTTTTCATAATCAAAATCGGCTCTTTTGTTTATTTATTAACGATTTGCCTAAATTCTGTTCAATCTGCCAGATTCAACTTTATGCAGATGATGCTGTTATTTCTTTTTCCCATTCTAATATTTCATATATTCAATCTTCTTTGCAGTTAGACTTTAATTCAAGAATGGTTTAATAAAAACAAACTTACGCTAAATAAAAAGTCGCCTTGTATTATGGTGTTCTTTAAAAGGAAATCTCAACGCTTTCATTCAGTAGACATAAATATATGATTTGATGATGGTTCACAGTGGTCTAATGCTGACGAATTTAAATATCTAGGTCTTCGGCTCGACACTGAACTGTCCTTTAAACCCCATATTGATTTCATAATTACAAAGTCATATCGGTGCTTAGGTTCTCTTTATCGTTATATTAATTGTTTTTCATTTCAAGTAAGAAAAGAAATTGACTTCTCAATTAATTTTCCCTATTATTGATTATGCTGATATTATTTATAACAATACCTCTGATATTAATTTAAAACCTTTAAATACTGTTTTCAATTCTCCATGTAGGTTTAAGATGTCCGTATAGAACCCATCATTGCATATTATATGAATCTCTTGGTTTGCTTCCGCAGACAACATCATTGGCATTTGTTTCTTTTTAAGTGTGTTTATTTTAGTTTCCCCTCTTACCTAAAGCAGTTTTCGTTCCATTTACCTCCTCATATTCTCTTCGACATACGCAACAGAATTATTTGTTCCAACAATTACAAGAGATAGTGGCCGCAGGTCCTTTCAACACAAAGCTCCTTCTGACTGGAACAATCTTCCTCCTTCTTTTAGATCAATTAAGACATTTAGTCTTTTCAGGACTCATTTATTTTCTTTTTTTGGAAATTTTTAAATGTTATTAATAATGGTTCCAATCGAAATGCTTATTATTTATTTGTATATCAAATTGTTTGTACTTCTGATTATATGCTTTTGTTTGCTTAGGCCGTAGACTGTGGGAAGTGGTTCAGGTTAAGTTCGTTTCAGGTGAAGGTGCTGCTTGTTTGTTTGTTTTGTTGGTTGTATGTTTGTTATGACGTGATGTACTCTGTTTTTATTCATCCACTTCTTAGGGACCCCCTCGAAAATGAGATGGTTCATCTCAAGGGGCTATCCCATTCAATAAAATTTTAATTCAATTGACCAGGCTGTGGATTAACACTAATAATATTGTAAATAATGTAAAAATTCCAATCGTTTAGCTTCACAAGACCTCAGTGTGTCATCAGGAGCCACGGCTATTAATTTGGACTTGATTGTATGTGTTTATTTTGTAATCTTGTAATCTGTCGCCATTCATTGCCATTATATGAATCACCAATGACCACGGATTCAGATCAAAATCAGCTAAAAAAAAAAAAAAAAAACCTACATCTTGGATGACCTTTGGGTGAGCAAACAAACAGGAAATTTTCATTTTTGAGTGAACTATCCCTCCACATTTTTAGATAATCCTCATTTCAATTTTTCAAACAGTCATAGTTTACCATTTTTGAATCCTTTAAGCCGATCTCCAGGTCTGGTGGGAAAGATTTTATCTTAGCTTAGCATAAATCATTGAATCAGATTAGACCATTAGCATCTCGCTCAAAAATAATTTTCCTATTTAAAGCTTGACTCTTCTGTAGTTACATTGTGTACCAAGACAGAAAATGACAAGTTGCTATTTTCTAGGCTGATATGTCTATTAACTATACTCTCATTCTGGCGTAATAATCAAGGAACTTTGCTGCCGTAACACATCTGCAGCAGATGCAATGATATTATGCAGAATCTTATTATTGGTGCAAGTGTAGGAATTGTTGCAGGGGACTATTGTTTTAGGTGCTGTATAATATCATTGCACCTGCTGCAGACATGGAACAGCTGTCAAAGTACATCTACTTTATAAGCTCTCCCAAAAAAACTACTTGAGCTGGAATAGTCAAGGCTTGATCTGGTAAGCAATAACCTTCTAAGCCTTGAATATAGGGGAATTCTTGAAAACCATTTCATTAGTAGACGTATATACTGCTTAACAAAACCAGTTCCCAGTGCTTAGTGTAAAAGTAGTGCTGTCACCCAGTGAACACAACACACCTGTGAAACTTACCTGAGCTCTCTACCAGCACCTGCTCTCAGTAAACACACACTAGACTTAGTTCAGGATTCATAAAGTCACAGATAGTAGCCATATATACACCTTTAAACACATTTTCAATGCATCATTATTCTATCTTGAATTGATTCTAAGCTTAGTTTTGAACAGCGGACGGCGCTCTAGGCTAGCTTTGAACAGCGGACGGCGCTCTAGGCTAGCTTTGACAGCGGACGGCGCTCTA
>CAIGQW010000298.1:10532332-10562360 GCA_903798125.1 Danio choprae | reverse complement strand
AGAAAGAAAGAAAGAAAGAAAGAAAGAAAGAAAGAAAGAAAGAAAGAGATTATTACTTTTCATCCAGTCATGCTATAAAAATAGAGTCTGAATATTGTGAAGCAGGACTTCACAAAATATGCTAAACATTTAAATCAGTGACAAAATCAAGTAAAAAGAGTCCAACTTGTTCCTTATTTTTGAAAAGTACCTTTAAATAAACACAAAACCACTAAAGCCTCAAACTGGTAAGTGAAGGGCCGGATGTGCTGGTGTAAGGGCTTTGTAAACTCTGTTTGAGAGATAACCATGAATGGCAGGACGACGCATTGTAATCTCAGGATTCAATACAATAAACTCTTTGGTTAAGCTGCGCAAACGCCAAAACCACTGCTTCACCAACAAAACCAGAGGTCTTTGAGGTTATCATTGATCCACCGTCTCTCAGTCTTCACCGATGCATTTATTTCCTTCAAAAATACCGTTCAGATCAACAATAACACTGGGGCTGTTCACACCTGGTCACTTGATGTGGTTTATTCTGATGATAGCTATCCGACTGTGAAAAGGGCAGGTGTAAATGCCCTAAACAAATAAATCAGAACACTCAGGTGGTTTACAGATGAAACCGGACGGCTCTAAATGCACTGGGTTGTTGAAACCACATACAGTTGAAGTCAGAATTAGTAGCCCCCTGTATATTTTTCCCCCCAATTTCTGTTTAACGGAGAGAATATTTTTTTCAACACGTTTCTAAACATAATAGTTTTAATAACTCATTTCTAATAACTGATTTCTTTTATCTTTGCCATGATGACAGCACATAATATTTGACTAGATATTTTTCAAGATACAGTGGTCCCTAGTTAATCTTTAATCTTTTAATCATTAATGATTGAGTTATGTTCTAAAAATAACCCGCAATAGGCGAGATCCGCGAAGTAGTCCGCTTTGCATTCATTCATTCATTTTATTTTCGGCTTAGTCCCTTTATTAATCTGGGGTCGCCACAGCGGAATGAACTGCCAACTTATCCACCATATGTTTTACGCAGCGGATGCCCTTCCAGCTCCAACCCATCACTGGGAAACATCCATACACAGTCATTCACACTCATACACTACGGACAATTTAGCTTACCCAATTCACCTATAGCGCATGTCTTTGGACTTGTAGGGGGAAACCGGAGCACCCGGAGGAAACCCACGCCAACACGGGAAGAACATGCAAACTCCACACAGAAATGCCAACTGACCCAGCCAGGGCTCGAACCAGCGACGTTCTTGCTTTGAGTGCTACCCAACCTAACTAATTTCGAGAGGATCATGTGCTTACAGCTGGTCCCGCATCAGCTCGCGATTGATTCACCAATCAGATGATTCCTAGATCACCATAAATAACCAGAGTTTTCTCATCTCAGTACCTTCGTCTTGAAGAACACCCCCCACCCACCCCTACTCCTCCTACTTCCCAGATGGGCGACACGGTGGCCCAGTGATTAGCACTGTCGCCTCACAGCAAGAATGTCTCTGGTTAAAGTCCCAACTAAACTAGTTGACATTTCTGTGTGGAGTTTGCTTGTTCTCCCCGTGCTCGTGTGGGTTTTCCCCGGGTTCTCCGGTTTCCTCCCACAGTCCGAAAACACACAATTTAAGTAAATTGAACACACTAAGCAATACCATTGCCAAGCTCTTAATAAGTATACATCTCTTTTCAGCCATTCTTTTAGCCAGAAATAAGTCGGGGGAGTTCATCGAGATCTACCTGAGCTCAAGCTCCCCTCTCACCCTGCAAACGTGAGGGAGCCCAGGGCTCGAGGATCTCGTGAGCTCAGGGCTCTCTCCCGGGACAGCATGCCAAACAAGCTTTATAATCAATCATCAGCTAAGTGTGAACTCTTGAAACATCATTTGAGAAATATTTAGAAAAGAAAAAACTGTACTTCAACTGTATATAGCGCAGGTTTTGAAGATTTACATCACATCCATATAGCAGACACATTTATGTAGTCAAGTGTACATGAGAACGTTTTCATAAATCAGATCAGAGAAACCGCATGAAGCGACCAGATGTAAACAGGCCCATTGAGGCAATTTGATTCCATTCGGTTTGTGCTACAGCATCCAAAAATGTTGTGTAAGTCACACCGCATAAAAAGCTGTGGATTTATCAGCAGGTCTTCATGACGGACCCTCCACATTGACAGTGGTCACTGTGGCCATGAAGCAGCGCTGGAACAGGCGGTCCGGATCCGGAGGCTGATTGTCACAGTCTAGTTTTCCTCTTAGGAAATGCTTGCGGAAACCATGCGGTCCTGTAGATGTGCTGGGCTGACTCGGACCCTCCTGAGGGCCAGATCCAGACCCTAAAAAAAAAAAACATTTAAAAAAAGAAGTCATGAGTTCTGCTTGAACATCATCAACAACAATAATCATGCATGACTATAAGTGGTTACACTTGATTTTAAAGTCCCCATGATATCAAAATAATGTTAGTATCAGTATGTTAGTCTTTACAGCCATATCACACTGCAGCCCAAGACCGGTTACTCACTGAAGCTAAGCAGGGATGATACTGATCAGTACCTGGATGGGAGACCACATGGGAAAACTAGGTTGCTGTTGGAAGTGGTGTTAGTGAGGCCAGACGGGGGTGCTCAACCTGTGGTCTGTGTGAGTCCTAATTCCCCAGTAAAAGTGCAGGGAACACCATATTCTCAGTGAACACCGTCTTTCAGATGAGACGTTAAACCGAGGTCCTGACTCTCTGTGGTCATTAAAAATCCCATGGCACTTCTAAAGAGTAGAGGTGTAACCCTGATGTCCTGGCCAATTTCCTTCTATTGGCCTTTACCCATCATGACCTCCCAATCATCCTCATCCACAGAATTGGCTGTAACTCTGTCTCTCCACTCCACCAATAGCTGGTGTATGGTGAGTGCACTGGCGCCGTTGTCCTGTGGGTGCCGTCGCATCGATGCTGCACACTGGTGGTGGTGAGGAGAAACCCCCTCATGATTGTGAAGCACTTTGGGTGTATGGCCATACACAATAAATGTGCTATATAAATACACACAATACATTAAAATGTTAGTGTGCTGTTGGGATATTTTTAAGTCTTAATTTGGCCACAAAATTCTCTGTTTCAGCAAATAGGATGAATTTTGGTGACAAATCTTATTTGACACATATTTTGGGAAAATGCTTTGAAAATGTTCGACAATCCAGAATGCACGATTATTTGGCATCATGGCTTTGCAATCAAAATAAATGTGGTTATAATGGAGGTCAATGGAGCGAAAACAGAATAGTTTTTATTGGAAATAAAAAGAAGCAAAACAAAATGTAGACATTTGTATAATGAACATCCAGATCTATCCACAGTGCAGAGAGCGATGTTTAGATGTGAATTTAGTGAATATGTGCTTCTCTTATTAATATCAATAACAAAATAAAAACAACAAAAAATGACATTTTAGTTTAACCAGTGACTGAACTTTTGAACCCAAGAACCGATGCTGCTGTGTATATTTGTGTATGTTTTTTTTACCTGGCCTGGACATAAACCAGCTTCAGAACAATATCAGTGAATTGGCATAGTAGTAGTACTTTAATAGTGTGTGTTTGTAGCATTCTTCAAGTCTTTCTAACACTGACCGTGAAGGTTTCAATGCTAAGAAAGCCTGCTTTGTAGAAGACTTGTTGTTAAACTCAAAGAAATAAAGATTAAGGTTGCGGTGAACTGAAAAAGTAGGCTTGTCTTATTCATTTTTTTGAACAGGAGATTTTTTCTTAACATTACACAGAAAAACACCTGAATACGAGAAAGTGAGCTCATATTTGATTAATATTTATACACTTACTTTACATATTTATACACTTATACCTTACCCAGGGCCATTTATATCGAAGTTGATATTTAGCCACACCATATTGGTGTTTTGTAACATCTAGTTTTTTATGAGGTGGGTTGTTAGCCCAACGCTCACACCCCAACCTGGAAGACCAGGACATACACATACACTATGTACAATTTAGCTTACCCAATTCACCTACAGCACATGTGTTTGGACTGTGGGGGGAAACTTCGGAGGAAACCCGCATGAACGCAGGGAGAACATGCAAACTCCACACAGAAATGCCAATCGACCCAGCCGGGACTCAAACCAGTGACCTTCTTGCTGTGAGGTGATAACGCTACCCACTGCGCCACCGTGCCGCCTAATTAATATTTAGGTTTCTAAATTATCAGCATGTTTAAAACTCTGTTATATTCAACTTACTACAAGCTTTTTGTCATCAGCTTGAGCGTATTGTGGCAAGTAAAACGTATTTTGGTATAAATGTACAAGCATTCACCCATGTGGTTCTTGCTGTGAAATCTTTAATGAGTTTATAGTTTTTAAGTTAGAATAAGTATTTTTTTTGTCATATTTCAAGGTGAAGCAACTTAGTTTTACATGATTATCTCTGAGTGGTATCTGTGAGTAAATGCACTCATCAGGCTGGTGTGAAATGCTTAACATGATGTTTATGTAGCATTAGATGTATGAGTTTTCATTGTAAAAAAAATACTAAATACATAGTAAATATGTCTATATATATTAGGCTACATGGAGTGGCAATTTTTATGAACGTATTTTGCTATATTACACTGTATTCGTTCTCCATTAATTTAAGTTTCTGTATTTTGTGACTCACGGGTGTTTTTCTGCTTATTTGTGGCTATGAATTGCAGACCTTGATCTCTGCTCTGACGACTTTTAATGTTGAAAATTCAACATGACATTTACTGACATTTAAAGCAATATATTGTATAAGAAATGAGATTATATAGAAATGAAGTCCTTTAAAAGTACTGGCAGATAATTACTAGGTTTTCACAAGATTTTACAACACCAGTATAGACAATATATCACTTCAAACTATTAAAAACCTTAATAAAAGTCACCTTTTCAAACTTTTCTACATCAGAAGTTGTTGGGGGAAAGATCAAGGTCACATAATGCATATCAAAAGTGTCAAATAAAAAAAATAAAATCATAACATACAGACAAATTATATTATAATTTACATTAATTCATTCATTTTCAGTCCCTTTATTAATCTGGGGTCGCCACAGCAGAATGAACCGCCAACTTATCCAGCATATGTTTTACACAGCGGATGCCCTTCCAGCTGCAACCCATCAAACTCCACACAGAAATCAAACTCCACACAGAAATGCCAACTGACCCCGCCGAGGCTCGAACCAGTGACCTTCTTGCTGTGAGGCGATCGTGCTACCCACTGCGCCACCGTGAGGCCCTTATTATTTACAGTGTATTATAAATCTCTGACTGATTTGTATTGCAAACTATTAGCTGTCACCTTATGTTTTGGCTATCTAAATACCATCATCTGATTCTGAATTACATTGCATATTTTGCAAAAATTGAACTCCATATTCTTACTATAAAAACTCAGGGTTTCTGGTAGTAATAGCAAAGTCTACTAAAGGGAGCATTTTAATTAATTGTAGTGATGGGAGAAACTAAGCTTTTCTAAGCTTTCAAACAATTTAACCAATTGCTTTGATTCACTGTCTCACTTAACTTTTGAAAATCATATCTCCCATGTCACAAAAACCATCTTCTTAAGCTACGAAGCATGCTATCTATCTCAGATGCAGAAAAGCTAGTTCATGCTTTTATGACTACTAGGCTGGATTACTGTAATGCTCTGTTTGCCAGTTGCCCACCCTCCTCTATTAATAAACTTCAGTTAGTGCAAAATGCAGCTGCCAGAGTTTTTACTAGGTCAACTAGGTTCTGTATTGATTATAAAATATTGCATCTTACCTATAAAGCTTTAAATAATCTACCTCCTGTTTATCTAACCAACCTTTTGTCTCGCTACAATCCAACCCGCTCTTTAAGATCCCAAAACTCTTACTATAAAAACTCAGGGCTTCTGGTAGTACCCAGAATAGCAAAGTCTACTAAAGGAGGTCGAGCCTTCTCATGTATGGCTCCTAAACTCTGGAATAGCCTTCCTGATAATGTCCGAGGCTCAGCCACACTCTCTCAGTTCAAAACAAGAATGAAGACCTACCTTTTTAGTAAAGCATACACATAATGCATCACATAACGATATGATGCATGAGTGTGCTCCATGCAAGTGAGTGGGCTTGACAATCCACCTGCAGGCCACACTCCTCCTGTCTTAATGCACCAGGTATTTTGTTAGAAATACATATATGCTTTATATGTTTGTTTCTATATTTGTTTATATAACTCCTACTTTCATTTATAGTGCTTCATTTTTGCATTGACATGTTCAAATATATTATGAACAGCAGCTACGCTAACTATTTTAACTATTTTATTTGTTCTCTATTTCCACCTGTGGATGCCCATGCTGAGGCCTATAGAGATTGCGCAGCGCCATTGATGGGATCCAAGACCTGTGAAGAGACGATGCCAAGCATCGAAGACTTCAAGGACAACACACACTTAATACACTTCATAAACATTTACACATAGACATCACCTATATGCTATTAAAATGCAGATCAACCATGTCTGCATATAATAACTTATATTTGTTAGTAACTTTAACTTAATTTGATCAGACTGCAATAATGTGCACCTTTTGTAAAGCTGCTTTGAAACAATAATTATTGTGAAAAGCACTATACAAATAAATAAATAAACTTCCCAGTGATGGGTTGCGGCTGGAAGGGCATATGCTGGATAAGTTGGCGGTTCATTCCACTGTGGCGGCCCCAGATTAATAAAGGGACTAAGCCGAAAAGAAAATGAATGAATGAAATAAATGAACTTGAACTTATTTTATACGACATGAGCAATTACAGTCTGAACAACATAATAAAACATATGTTACTTTTAAATGAACTGTTCAGTTGCCAAATAAAGTCTGTTTTTGTATGGTTTTACAGGATTAACTTGACTGCAATAATATCATTACATATTTATATTTGTTTGCCTTGTTTGCTTACATTACGCTATCATTGATTTGCATATTTCTTTCATTTTTATTTCTGTTCCAGTGTTATCTTGGCAGTATAAGTTCATATACTGCCATCAGGTGCATTTTCGCCCACATTTCTTTTGTCCTTTTCCACAAAATAGATCAGTTACGAACATTATATATTTAGGAACAAAAGTCATTATGTCTATAACTATAATTAATTGTATGACAGATTCCCTTTACGGTGTGCATTTGTACATTTTCAAGTGAATATCTCAGAGAAGTCGTGTTCAGGACATTTGTTGCGTTGTTTTGGTTTGAATATAATTATATTTAAGTTATCCTTTTCAAGAGATGTGGATTTTAATTGGACTAATCTGTGAAACCGATGATTTAATTATAGCAATGATTTCATTAGGGCCTCACAGTGGCGCAGTGGGTAGCACGTTCGCCCCACAGCAAGAAGGCCGCTGGTTCGAGCCTCGGCTGGGTCAGTTGGCGTTTCTGTGTGGAGTTTGCATGTTCTCCCTGTGTTGGCGTGGGTTTCCTCCGGGTGCTCCGGTTTCCCCCACAAGTCCAAAGACATGCGGTATAGGTGAATTGGGTAGACTAAATTGTCCGTAGTGTATGAGTGTGAATGGGTGTGTATGGATGTTTCCCAGAGATGGGTTGCAGCTGGAAGGGCATCCGCTGTGTAAAACATATGCTGGATAAGTTGGCGGTTCATTCCGCTGTGGCGACCCCAGATTAATAAAGGGACTAAGCCGAAATGAAAATGAATGAATGAATGAATGATTTCATTGTTTGACTAAACAGAGCACCCCTGATTAAACATATTTAGATGCTTAAGTTGCTAATTAGCTAATTGCATCTCTCTAAAACTCTAACAGCGTGAATGACATGTAACAGCACGAACGGCATTTTTTTTATGCCTGCTCTTGATTAGCCATTGTGTGGTTCGTCCATTGATTGAACCTCAATAAATATTCTCACAGGTCATAAACCCTTACAAATGACAATATTTAAGCATAAATGTTGAACACAAATTGTACACAAGAGTAGAGTAGGGAACAGCAGGGACGAAAGTACCATTTTTTATATTTTTGCTGTGGTTACTAACTCATAAGTGTGGTCTATTAATACCGCTGGTATTTTGAAAAAAAATGTAGAACAACTTAAATTGCAGCTT
The DNA here is from genome assembly GCA_903798125.1 of Danio choprae. Lineage (NCBI taxonomy): Eukaryota > Metazoa > Chordata > Actinopteri > Cypriniformes > Danionidae > Danio > Danio choprae. Next base: position 10,554,221 of record CAIGQW010000298.1, on the reverse strand, counting down.
GTTACTTTTGACCCCGTCAGCAGGGACAAAAGTAACACATGGATGGGTCAAGCGTAACACAACAATATTTGCTAAATTTACTGGCTTAATTTTGTTTGTTTTAATTATATTTGACTATGGCCTTGTTAATGTTAACTGCAAACATATTTTGTCCTTTATTATTGCAAAAAATATTAAACTGCATTTTCATGTTATTTTACTGTTGTTCTCTGTTATTCGCAGATGATGTTGTTTAGTTGGCTTCATCGGACATGGACCTTTAAGTCCAAGGCCATGGTGCTCCATTGGAAAAAGGTTGTTTGCCATCTCCAGGTTGGAGAAAAGTCCTTACCCCAGGTGGAGTTCAAGTATCTTGGGGTTTTGTTCACGAGTGAGGGAAGGATGGAACATGAGATTGACAGGCGGATCGGTGCAGTGGCAGCAGTAATGCGGTCAATGTACCGCTCCGTTGGGGTAAAGAAGGAGCTGAGCCGAAAGGCAAAACTCTCGATTTACCGGTCAATCTTAGTTCCTACTCTCACCTATGGTCCTGAGATTTGGATCATGCCCGAAAGGACAAGATCTCGGATACAAGCAGCCGAAATGAAAGTGCAGGGTGGCAGGGCGCACCCTTAAAGATAGGGTGTAAAGCTCTGTCACCCGGGAGGAGCTCGGAGTAGAGCCGCTGCTCCTCCACATTGAGAGAAGTCAGCTGAGGTAGCTCAGGCATCTGTTTCGGATGCCTCCTGGACGCCTACCTAGGGAGATGTTCCAGGTATGTCCCAGTGGGAGGAGGCCTCGGGGAAGACCTAGAACACGTTGGAGGGACTATGTCTCTCAGCTGGCCTGGGAGCACCTCAAGCTCCCCCCAAAGGAGCTGAAGTAAGTGTCTGGGGAGAGGAAAGTCTGGGGTTCCATCGAATGTTTCAAAAGCAATCCAACAATGCAAAATGTTACAATTTTCAAATTTTTTAAAATATTTTTTATTATCATTGGCAATATCCATTCATTTTAGAAAACATGAATCAAAACAATGCAAACTCTGATGTGGAAGTGAAAAATAAGGTATGGTTATTAATAACAGTGTTACTTTCGTCCCCAAAGGATCTCTTGCTAAACCTGATTTACTTTTAAACTGAAAGTGCAAACTTAAGGATGTGTTATTGCACCAAATAACCTGTAGATTGATCATTACTGTGACACATAAAAAGAGAAACACAACTTGTAATTAGGAAAAAAGAAGTGCTGGAATAATTTACTTTCTGCACTTAAAAACTGAAAATCTGACCTAACCGCGGGACACGGTGCTGAAATCACATGATATTTGGCAGCTCCATCAAGGGTTGCATGCAGAATGTGCTGTTATAGCCTGGAAAGCAGGGCTTCCAGAAAATTGCATTGTTACTTTGCTCCTGCTCTCCCCTATAATCATTTTATATAACATATTCTTGTTTTTTGTGTGTGTGTTTGTATTACATAATCCATCAATATGTGGTGTACTGTCTTTGTTCGCCTTAAAGGATTTATTTGTAAAATCCTGCTCTTTTAAGTTCTGTTATAACTACCTAAAAAAATAATAAATTAGGAGTCGATATCAAATGCAAATGTTACTTAAACTTATGCCATGTCAACCTGCTGGAATAAATAAGAACATAGCAGAAAACAACTGCAGGTAAATTAAAATGAGTTTTAGGAGTTCACACTTAGATAATGCTCAACTATGATAGCAGGTTTGGCATGCTGTCCCGGGAGAGAATCCTGAGCTCGGAGATAGATGAGCCCAAGGTTCCTGCCTGGTCAATGAGCATTAGGAGGGATACGAGATCAGGTATTTCTCGAAAGCCCCCAATTCATTTTTTATTTTTATTTTTTGGAATATACTAAGAATTCAGTATGTATGCTTTAAGTGCTTGTGACTGTTATTACGATACATTTATGTACATGTTTTTAGACTGTGGGAGGAAACCGGAGTAGCTGGGGAAAACCCACGCGAACACAGGGAGAACATGCAAACTCCGTGCAGAGAGTGCCGACTGGTTCAATTAGAACTTGAACCGCTGGGCACTGAGCCACCGTGTCGCCCGATCATACAATTGAGGAGGAGGGAGAGGAGGGGGATTTCCAAAAACGAAGATAGGGAATGAAATTTAGGCAGGGTATTTATAGTAGTTTGGAATGATCTGATAGGCTAGCTAGCTAATGATTAGCGATAAGGATCAGCTGTAGTCGATCATATCACGTGTTCCTCTCGAAATTAGTTTCTGAAACACAAATTTAAACAAAGTAATATTTCAGTCATCTCGCATCAAAATTCCACACCACGTTTGAATTAATTCATTAGGTAATTTTAACTAGACTCAAACTTAATTAACAGTTTCCATATTTTGTGATTCACAAGTTGTTTTTTTACGGTTGGGAATTGCATTATGGGATGTCGATCTCTGCTCTGTCAACTTTTGATTTTAAAAATTCAACTCTACAATTGAAATTTATTGACATTTTAGTACTTTGAAATAATATAATGTATAAGAAATGATATATAGAGAAATAAGTCTGTAAAATAACAGAAAATGTACTGGCAGTTCACTACCAGGTTTTGGTAGCGTAATATACAACACCAACCCAGACGATATATCACTGTAAACTATTAAAAATGTTCATAAAAGCCACTTTTCAAGATTAAAAGTTGTTGGAGGTAAAGTAAAGGTGTTGAGTAAAGGTCAAGATCTCTCTGTCAAGGTCCCATAAAGCAGTTCAAAAGCATAAACGGGGATGGGGTTTGAGACAAAAACATGAAATCACAAAATACAGAAAACTGCTAATTTATGGATATTTGTTACAGTGTAGGCTAGCAGCACTCTAGACTTTAATTTATTTTATTAAAGAGCAAAGTCAGAAAAATGCTCTGCGTTTTACCTCATGTTTTCAGAACCCTAATTTCACCTAGTTTCTGGTCATCAAAAATACCTCATGTTTTCAGAACCGAAAGTGCTCCACATCCAAAACAAAAACCTTCATTGCCATTAAAGTTATTTTACTTTTATTTCATTTAGGAGTGTTCTGATACCCTTTTCCCTTCCCAATACTGATTCTGATACTCAAACTCAGGATATCGGCCGATACCGAGCACTGAACCGATACCAGAGTGTGTATCTGTAGAAACAGTTGTGTATACTACTAGCCCTGTGTAAATTGACAGAATTAATTTATAGTGTGCTTCAGACACGCTTCAGTGTGCTTTATCCATTAATAAAGCATGAACAAACACATGCAGTGAGCTAGTGAACATACATACAGTGAAGTAGAGTATATTTATTTTTAGACATTCAGCAGTAATATTATTTACTGTACTTTTCTGAAACATGTTAACCCACAAATCAAACATTGTAAACTAAAAATTGTAAAAAAAAAATCTACTCAAGTTTTACAGTATAACTGTATAAAAAAATAAAAATACAAAAAATGAATATGAATAATATAACCTAAACTATTGGGCATATGTTTCGTTTAAAATGATGGTATCGGATTGCTTTATGGTTTCAAATACTTGCCGATAGCGATGCCAGAACTTTGCAGTATTGGTATTTCAGTATTTCAGATACTAGTATCGGTATCATAACAACCCTAATTTCACCTAGTTTCTGGTCAACAAAAATACCTCATGTTTTCAGAACCGAAAGTGCTCCACATCCAACATTAAAACCTTCATTGCTATTAAAGTTATTTTACTTTTATTTAATTTAGGAGTGTTCTGATACCCTTTTCCCTTTCCAATACTGATTCTGATACCCGAGCTCAGGATATCGGCCAATACCGAGCACTGAACCGATACCGGAGTGTGTATCTGTAGAAACAGTGGTGTATACTACTAGCCCTGTGTAAATTGACAGAATTAATTTACAGTGTGCTTCAGACTTATCCATTAATAAAGCATGAACAAATACATACAGTGAACTAGTGAACATACATACAGTGAACTAGAGTATTTTTATTATTAGACATTCAGCAGTAATATTATTTACTGTGGCCTCACGGTAGCGCAGTGGATAGCACATTCGCCTCACAGTAAGAAGGTCGCTGGTTCGAGCCTCGGCTGGATCAGTTGGCGTTTCTGTGTGGAGTTTGCATGTTCTTCCCGTGTTGGCGTGGGTTTCCTCCGGGTGCTCCGGTTTCCCCCACAAGTCCAAAGACATGCGGTATAGGTGAATTGGGTAAGCTAAATTGTCCGTAGTGTATGAGTGTGAATGGGTGTGTATGGATGTTTCCCAGAGATGGGTTGCAGCTGGAAGGGCATCCGCTGCGTAAAACATATGCTGGATAAGTTGGCGGTTCATTCCGCTGTGGCGACCCCAGATTAATAAAGGGACTAAGCCGAAATGAAAATGAATGAATGAATGAATATTATTTACTGTACTTCGCTGAAAGATGTTAACCCACAAATCAAACATCGTAAACTGAAAAAAATCGATTCACGTTTTACAGTATAACTGTATAAAAAAATTAAGAAAATGAATATGAATAATATAGAAAAATAACCTAAACTATTGGGCATATGTTTCAATTAAAATGATGGTATCGGATTGCTTTATGGTTTCAAATACTTGCCGATAGCGATGCCAGAACTTTGCAGTATTGGTATTTCAGTATTTCAGTATACTAGTTTATATACATATGAAAAAATTACGCAATTAATAGCGCAAGAGACCCAATGTTCTGGTGAATCTCATCTTATTATTAAAAAGTTGACAGATTTCATGCACAAATTTGTATTAAAGCCAAGATTAGTCACCAATTCAATCACAAAAGGCCAAAAAAGCTAACTGCACTCGCATATACACCTGTCAGAGTTCAGAACGGACACAAGTGCAGGTCTCTCCAAAAAATTATTTAGCAACAATTTCTCAAAAAAAAAAAAAAAAAAAAAAAAAGGTAAAAGAAAAAAGGTAAAAGAAAATTAAATAAAAATACAAAAGAGAGATCAAGCCAAAAGAGTTAGTCTCAAAAAGACAGTCAACAAAAATCACTCCGTAGAGGAATGAGAAAAAATAATAAATCTCATAGGGTGTAGTTTTCCTCCCGTTTGGCAGGGGGCGATACGGCGGTTTTCTGGATCAGGTGGGTGGCGAAGCAGAGAGGGAGAGCAAGAGTGCTGGGACAGGTGAGGGACGGGAACACCGATCACTGCGACAACCAACCAGACGGGAGCAAGGCACGAAACAGCACAACACCACAGGGACCGACTGGACTGGAGTAGCAAAACCAAAAGAACGTTGACAACAGGCATGCATGCGACAACGAACTGACAAAGGACAAAAGAAGGAGATCGAACTAAATAGAGGAGGACAACAAACACCGGGTGATCAGACAGCGGACCTGACATACACCAACACCAACACAAACAAGATGCGATTTGATCAACTATAAATGCATTTGCCTGTGCAGGCCACAAAAGCAAAACTTTTCTTTTCCCATAAGCATAACATTTAACCCACATCCTTTTAAATCTAAGCAACCCTATACTAGAGATTTATATCACAGAAAAATATAATATTCCATCTAGCAAACACTGAAGAATCAAAGCCCAAGGCAGGTCAGAAACGTATCGATGAGAAGACAAAAGAAGAAGCGCAGTGTGTTTAATTCTTCAAAACAAACTTGAAATAAAAAAAGCATAGATTCACGATTCCCTTGTAAAGAGTTGATGAGGTCAATCTCTAGATAGAAACATAAAAAAACGCACCGATTAACCCTGACTCCATGCTACATACAATTAAATGCAAGAATGTTTATGAGAAACTCAAGTTTTCAGGGAGTAGACAGAGAAAGGTCAAATAATGGCAGCGAGATGAAGTTTTAGAAAGGATAAAAGAAAAAATAAACCATGTAATACACGTCGATTTATAGATCTGTGAAATCCGTTTCATGTTGGAAACCAAGTAATGGACAGGATCTCTGAAAAATAGTACAAATTGACGTTTGGGGCTTTGTTGCAGAATTTGAGCAGAAATAGAAAGAGAACACCAGAAGCAAAAGGTCACAGACGGACGTGACCCTGCAGACAAAACTCAGATCCATTTTTTTGTGTGTGTCAGAGAGATCTGTGTGATATGAGGATCATAAGAGCCTTGCAGAGATCTTTGGAGGGGAAGATGCTGAAAGTGTATAAAGGGGCACAGGGAAAAGGGCTTTAAAGGGGTCCTATTATGCCACTTTTCGCAAGATGTAGAATAAGTCTCTGATGTGCCTAGAGTGTGTATGTGAAGTTTCAGCTCAAAATACCGCACAAATAATGTTTTAGAACTCTTTGAAACTGATGCTTTTCAAGGCTTTGATCCGAATTGTGCCGTTTTGATGACTGGCGCTATAAATTCAAATGAGATTGTGCTCTTTTCAAAAGGGGGGTGGAGCTATGAATGCCTGTGTGTCAGCATAGCGGCATATTCAAAACAGGACTAATGCGTTTTCTCAGTATTGTGATTGTTTTTAAAACCTCAGATCTCTGATTTTTGTCTTGATCACCAGCGATCCACTCCTGGCAGATCGCTGGTGAACTACACATATCACACTAACGAACTACAATTCCCGTTAATTGCGTATATATATATATATACGGTATTAACAAACCATTAACACTACTAGCATAACAATCTAGTAATAAGCTGTTTATTAATAGTAAGTAGTTTTTGAGTAGGATTATGGATGCAGAATAAGATCATACTTTAAATCTACTAATGAACAGTTAACATCTTAATAATAAACAGGTAATAAGGCAGTAGTTAGTAGCATGAAATATGACCCAAACTAAAGTGTTACCATTTTATTTTTATATTAGTTAAATCTGGAACTTTGCATGGAAACACAGGCGATGTAAACATTCTTACTAGTAGGACAGAATAATAAACACAAATGTATTGATCACTTTGAACACTCGTTGCTGGCTTTTATGATTGACTTTTATATTTTACGTAATGCTAAATGTCAGCTTTAATGAGGTGAACCAACCCACATTTTCCCATATTTATAACTTGTTTTATCTGGGGAAGAAAAACAGGACAATTGCACTGCATTCGATTTACTTCTCTTTTGTTAGGCGGGATGAGTCTCATTTATTGGAAGAAACGTGGACAAGTAGACTTGAGAACTGTGAGCAGTCTATTGATTTCTTTTCACAATGCACTCAACAGTTGGTGTAAGCACATTTACAACACACTGTGAATGAGATGTGTACAGAATTGAGAACAGAAAATGTATCTCTACTGCTGCATCCCAATTAACCTACTTATACTATTTGTGTGAAGAAAAAGTGTGTAATTTTGAGAGCGTGTGAATATGCAAGCTTTGGGAGATACTACTTCCTCATTAATGGATCTGTTGCTTAGTTACATACCCAATCATCTCATCCACATTTCTTTCATATTTCATTTCCTAACCATTGGTAAACAGCAGTACATTAATCTGCCATTCACAAGTCTTTCATTCAATGAAATCTCCTCAGGCGTTTGGTGAATTATACATTCAGAAGTGAATAGCCAAACCCATATTTTTATAGACGTTCAAACTGTTATTGTAGATTAAATATAATCCGGAAAATATTAAATAAATATATTCCAGATGGTTGGATATTAATTAAGAATCCTTCAAATATCTTTAATATAGTTTGTTTAAAATGCAGCACTGCAAGGATTAACGGGGCTAAAATACATACTGTGACTTATTGGAGTAAAATAGCCCAAGCTTTAAAAGAATTTTTCTAAATGGAAAATGTATCACTCTATGTAATCAACATAGGCTCATTCTGAAAACGTAGCCCTATATACATTTCTGGAGATCGTGAATTATGCATCCAGAAGTACGTCTGGCTGCATTTCATCTTTTAAAATGAACGCTAGGGGGTGGTATGATGCCATTCCTTTTCGCGCTTACCAGTGGACTTGAGATGCAGAGAGGAGTTGACCACGACGACGGGGTTCAAGTCTGGTGAAGAACGGTTCCAGAAAGCAGGTAAGACAAAAACAGAAGCCAGAAAATTAAAAAAACAAGTAAACATCAGGGTGAAAATGTGGTAAAATCTGAAAAACGTGGTAAAAATCAGGTGAGGGCTTTTCTTTTTCTGGATTGCTTTTTAAAACAAAGGGGTTGGGTTTAGGGAAGTGGGTGTGCGGGTCAATCGGTGCTTTTGAAAACACTATTGGTTGGGTTTAGGGAGAGAGGAGGGTGGGTCAGTTAGTCATTCAGTCAGTTGACAGTGGCCACTGGTGGATTTACGCGAGAACAGCAGGCGTGAATGGCACTCGCGAGAAAAATTTGAGATCTGAAAAAGCGCACACAGCGACCTCTGGTGGATTCGTGAAAACAAAAACTGCAAAAAAATGTACCTCCTGGGATGTATTTGGAGCTCTCCAGAAATGTATATAGCAGTACGTTTTCAGAATGAGCCTGGGTTGTATGTAATTTTTGATACGTACCCCTGCATACATTTCTGAAGAGTGCCAAATACGTCCCAGAAGTAAGATTTTTTTGCAGTTTTTGCGAATCCACCAGAGGCCGCTGTGTACACATCTTCAGATTTCAAATTTCTCTTGCGAGTGTCATTCGCGCCTGCTCTTCTCGCATAAATTCACCAGAGGCCACTGTCGACTTACTGACTAACCGACCAACCCCCTTCCCTAAACTCAACCCATAGTATTTTTAAAAGCACTGATTGACGCGTCCAGCCCCTTCCCTAAACCCAACCGATAGTGTTTTCAAAAACACGGATTGACCCGCCCACCCACTTCCCTAAACTCAACCGATAGTATTTTCAAAAGCACCGATTGACCCACCCACCTACCCACTTCCCTAAACCCAACCGATAGTGTTTTCAAAAGCACTCTATTCAAAGAAAAGCCCTCACAGCCGCCTGATTTTTACCATGTTTTCAGATTGTAGCACATTCTCACCCTGTTATTTATTTCTTTTATTTTTTGCCTTTTGTTTTTTAACTGCTTTCTGGAACTGTTCTTCCCCGGAATCCAACCCCGTCATCGCAGTCAACTCCTCTCTGCATCTCTGTAGCCACTGGGCAAACTGGTAACAGTGGAAAAGCTGTCCACGCTGAGGTAAGTGGTCAGCTGGTAGCGCGAAAAAGAAACAGAAGCTGTTGGCGGTGTCATTCCGTCCCATAGCGTTCGTTTTAAAGACGAAATGCAGCCATACGTAGCTCTGGCTACATCATTTGTGCTCTCCAGAAATGTATATGGGGGAACGTTCTCACAATGAGCCTGTGTTGATGTAATTACTTGCTGCTGTTGGTAAACTGTATGTTGTGTTTCTTTGAAATACTCTGTATTTCTTTCTATTTAAATATCTATACTGTCATCCTTGCTTTGTTATGCTACTATTTTGACATAAATAAAAATGACAATCACGAAAAAATGTAAAAAGAATCGTTCAAATATTTGTACCAAAGCCATAATTATAGATTTGACAGAGTATGCACAGATCTGAACTTCAAATTTCTACAGTAAATAGTAGACCATCCGTACAACTTTGAAATACTCATTTCAACATACTATGATTCGGGACACATTCATTCTAATTTCGAATACTATTTAAAATCGACAGTATGCAAATTGAAGGCGACACGGTGGCTCACAGCAAGAAGGTCACTGGTTCGAGTCCCGGCTGGGTCAGTTGGCATGTTCTCCCCGTGTTCGCGTGGGTTTCCTCAGAGTGCTTAGGTTTCCCCCACTGTCTAATAAAATGCGCTATAGGTGAACTGGGTAAGCTAAATTGTCCGTAATGTATGTATGTGAAGTTGTGTTTAGCACATGGTGCATGTTTACATGCGCCGCGTGCTTTGTCTCATGTGAACACGCGGTTAATGAGTTCTCTCATTGGCTGCGTGTTCTAGTCGCGTTTTGTGTGAGCACATGGCTTGTGTTGTTTATTTATGTCATGTGCTCTCCCATCTATTGTGTATCTATTGTTGGTGGATATCCCATCTATCCACCAACCTTGACAGAGTGTGTATGAATGTTTCCCAGTACTGGGTTGCAACTGGAAGGGCATCCGCTGTGTAAAACATATGCTGGATAAGTTGGCGGTTCATTCAGCTGTGGCGACCCCTGATGAATAAAGGGACTAAGCCGAAGGAAAATGAATGAATGAATGAGTATGCAAATTGAGACGCAGCATTTGAGTCTTCAAAACTACTATTAGTTGAGAGTTTCATGCCAACAAATGATTTACAAGGGCAAATTGCAAATACTTTTAATAATTGCCAAACATATACAGCATATATGTTCAATGTGACTGGAATGGAGCTGTTTTGAAAAGTAAAGTGGGTGAAGAGTTTGTAATTGAGTATACATCATGATTAAAAAGTAGTTTTCTGATTAAAATTAGTGGTGTATAAAATAGTACACAACATTAATAAGCTGTTTCAGCTTTCATGTAACTCAAACAGTAAAGCATGACGCTAGCAACACCATGGTTGTGGGTTCGATTCCCAGGGAAATCAAGAACTGATAACGGGTATGTTTTGCTAGTCAATTTGGATGAAAACATCTGCCAAATGCATAAACGCCACAACAATTAAGTACATTTACATTTCTATAATCCCTTCCATTGTTTTTCTTGCATTTTAATTGTCATTTTTGCATGTAACGATTTTCAGATTATTGTGCATCTAATATGTGGTTTCAGATGATAGATTGCAGTACATTCTGCATGTATTTAACAGTCTTTATCACACAGTCTTGTAGTTTTTGTACTTTGTGTAGAAAGACATGAGTTCTCTTGTAAGGTGTTAATAGGGTAACAGAAGTATTAATAAATCTTCAGGTCTTGCGAGAACATTAGTGACACACAACTAGCTGAATGGTGTCTGTACGTCTCATTAAACCTCTCCAACTCTGGCTCGTTTAATTTTCACACTCAGATTAAAACCTTTTTGCCAATTAAGCGTTCAAGAGAAAATGGTTTCTATGAACTTGCATTGTGAAAGTGATTTTCTGCAATCACATTCAACCTCAAAATCAAAAGAAAGAAATATTCATCAAGGAAATTAGTACGGTTTTTGCATTGGGACATTATTTTTCACAAGCATAATGACTCAACGTAAGCTTTACAAAAGTAATTATCTGGAACTTACATTTTTATGTATTTAATGATCTGTTAAAAGATATGACAAACTATCTTAAGGGTGGAACTATTTCAGTCTGTTCACCATTAACATGTGGTGTTCCTCAGGGCTTGATTCTGGGTCCGGTTTGATTTTCATTGATTTACTTCCATTAGGAAAGATTTTTGGTAAGCATGGAATAAATTGCCATCTGCACGCTAGTGATTCTCAAATCTATTACCGTAGATTTATCTATTATAAATCTATCTTTAAAATTAAGTGAGAAATTCTCTCTTGAGTCTTTGTTTAAGTGGTTGGCTGTTGGGTTGGTAAATAACTTTCTCCAGTTGAAGGAAGACAAGTCAGAGTTTATTGTATTTGGTCAGAAATGGATTCTAATGACAATCTGTTATTGCTTTTTACATACAAACATACAAACCCGATTCCAAAAAAGTTGAGACACTGCAGAAATTGTGAATAAAAAAGGAATGCAATAATTTACAAATCTCATTAACTTATATTTTATTTACAATAGAATATAGATAACATATCAAATGTTGAAAGTGAGACATTTTACAATTTCAGGCCAAATGTTGGCTCATTTTGGATTTCAGGACAGCTACACATTCCAAAAAAGTTGGGACAGGTAGCAATAACAGGCTTTAAAAGTCAAATGTACATATTAGGAACAGTTGGACGACCAATATTCCACTTATTAGGTCAATTGGCAACATGATTGGGTATAAAAAGAGCCTCTCAGAGTGGCATTGTCTCTTAGAGTTCAAGATGGGCAGAGGATTACCAATTTCCCCAATGCTGCGCCAAAAAATAGTGGAGCAATATCAGAAAGGACTTTCTCAACAAAAAATTGCTAAGAGTTTGAAGTTATCACCCTCTACAGTGCATAATATCATCCAAAGATTCAGAGAATCTGGAACAATCTCTGTGCGTAAGGGTCAAGGCCGGAAAACGGCACTGCATCACAAACAGGAATGCTACTATAATGGAAATCACAATATGGGCTCAGGACTACTTCCAAACACATTGTGGGTGAACACAATCCACTGTGCCATTCGCTGTTGTCGGTTAAAACTCTATAGGTCAAAAAAGAAGCCATATTTAAACATAATCCAGAAGTGGCAAAGCGGAAAACTGCTCTGTGGTCAGACGAATAAAAATTTGAAAAACTGGGAAAACTTTTTGGAAAACTGGGATGCCATGTCATCCAGAATAAAGAGGACAGGGACAACCCAAGTTGTTATCAGCGCTCAGTTCAGAAGCCAGCATCTCTGATGGCATGGGGTTACATGAGTGCATGTAGCATGGGCAGCTTACTCATCTGGAAAGGCACCATCAATACTGAAAGGCATATTCAAGTTCTAGAACAAATGCTCCCATGCAGATGTTGTCTTTTTCAGGGAAGACCTTGCATTTTCCAACATCACAATGCCAGACCACATACTGCATCAATTACAACATCATGGATGTGTAGAAGAAGGATCCAGGTACTGACATGGCCAGCCTGCAGTCCAGATCTTTCACCCATAGAAAACATTTGTTGCATCTTCCTCTTTATGAAGACCTAAGATAGTCGAGCAGCTAGAAGCCTGTATTAGACAAGAATGGGAGAACATTCCTATTCCTAAACTTGAGCAACTTGAAGTTTTTTTCCTCGCCACTGTTGCCACTGGCTTGCTCGGATAGGGACTTGTGGAGCTGCGCTTCGGTGGATTTGCTCTTCAGTGTTTCAACTTTCAGCAGTGAAACTTAAACCACACTGAACTGAACTGAACTAAGCTGAACTTCAACTCTGAAATCTGGACTTTACTAGAACATGTTAAGCTGCTTTAACACAATCTACGTTGTAAAAAGCGCTATATAAATTAGCTTGAATTGAATTGAACTTGTCTCCTCAGTTCCCAGACGTTTGCAGACTGTTGTAAAAAGAAGAAGGGATGCCTCACAGTGGTAAACATGGTCTTGTCCCAACTTTTTTTGAAATGTGTTAATGCCATGAAATAAAAAAATCTACTTATTTTTCCCTTAAAATGATACATTTTTGCAGTTTAAACATTTGACATGTCATCTATGTGTATGTATACTGAATAAAATATTACAATTTAGAACTTCCACATCATTGCATTCAGATTTTATTCATAATTTGTAGTGTCCCAACTTTATCAGGTTTGTATATATAAATCCAATAAAAGTCTAAGTTTGTTTAGTTATTTTTTAATCAAACAGTGAAGGAATTACTAATAAGTGCTATTGTTACTGAGTTAAGTGTTGACCGCATTGATGGTCATTGTACTTGTTACCAATTTGTGACAGAATTTAGCATTAAGTGTTTACATTTTTTTCATCTCTTCAAAGTGTTTCACCTCTGCCTGAAGGCTCATTGACAGACATCAATTGATAATACCGTTTGCCATTTATTTGTTTTTTAATTTAATAAACCGATCTAACTTTAGACATACATGCAGCACATTTTACATAACCTTTTCTTTAAGTGAATTCAAGTCCGGGCCTCACAGTGGCGCAGTGGGTAGCACGTTCGCCTCACAGCAAGAAGGTCGCTGATCGCTGGTTCGAGCCTCGGCTGGGTCCAAAGACATGCGGTATAGGTGAATTGGGTAAGCTAAATTGTCCGTAGTGTATGAGTGTGAATGGGTGTGTATGGATGTTTCCCAGAGATGGGTTGCAGCTGGAAGGGAATCTGCTGCGTAAAACATATGCTGGATAAGTTGGCGGTTCATTCCGATGTGGCGACCCCAGATTAATAAAGGGACTAAGCTGAAATGAAAATGAATGAATTCAAGTCCTTCCAGTGCCAGCCAGTGTTTAATGAATGAAATCTTTTCTAACACAAAACAAGCAGGAAAGTGTAGTTAGATAAGCTTCAATGTGTTCGTTATGCTGCTGCTTTTGCTGTTCATTCCCTGCTCTAATGAATCACATGCATTGAATGTTAGAAAATGTTGGTGGTTTTGCAATAGCAATTAAGACAATTCATCCTAATTTTGAATAAACGGAGAACTATTGATGACGACTGACGCATAATCATCATCCCTTGTCTTTTATGGCAACTGCATTCAACAACCGACTTCATTTCTTCAGCAACAAATCTATTGAGAGCATGTTATCATTTGAAAGGTCAATCAAACCACATTTTGCATTTTTGGCAGTTTTTTCCACCCGAGTTGTTTCCTAGATACTGCAACATTCATGACGCAAACAGTTCAGAGATGTAAATTGCAAAAGCAGGTTTGAACAAGATTAAATATGGAGGCAAAAAATTGCTTTTTGAGGTTTTAAGCAATGTAAAGTACTGCAACAACACGCACGAGATGAACTTCTCATACGTGAAGTTTATTTATAAACTAATTTCGAGAGGATCACGTGCTTATGATTGCTTACAGCTGGCCCGCATTAGCTCGCAGTTGATTCACCAATCAGACGATTCCTAGATCACCATAAATAACCAGAGTTCCCTTATCGCAGTACCTTCATCTTGAAGAACTCCCCCCACCCACCCCTACTCCTCCTCCTTCCCAGATATGCGACACGGTGGCCCAGTGACTAACAGTGTCGCCTCACAGCAAGAATGTCTCTGGTTAAAGTCCCAACTAAACTAGTTGACATTTCTGTGTGGAGTTTGCTTGTTCTCCCCGTGCTCGTGTGGGTTTTTCCCGGCATCTCCGGTTTCCTCCCACAGTCCAAAAACACGCAACTTAAGTAAATTGACACTAAGCAATACCTTTACCAAGCCCTTAATAAGTATACATCTCTTTTCAGCCATTCTTTTAGCCAGACATAAGTCGGGGGAGTTCATCGAGATCTACCTGAGCTCAAGCTCCCCTCTCGCCCTGCAAACGGGAGGGAGCCCAGGGCTCGAGGATCTCGTGAGCTCAGGGCTCTCTCCCGGGACAGCATGCCAAACAAGCTATATTACCAATCATCAGCTAAGTGTGAACTCTTGAAATCATTTTTCAGTCATGACATTCTGGGTTCGATATGAACAAACTCAACTGTGGGGTTAAAAAGTGTGAGAATAATTTAACTGAAAGAAGTAAGCATCAGGAACTTTCCTATACTTTGAAAAAATGCTGGGTTGTCATAACTCAATGTTGGGTAACCAAGCATTTTTACAACAATGAGCACATATGCTGCTCAGTTGCAGATGCCTTTTACAATTTATTGTTTTAATGACAATTATTATACCAATACTAACTATAGAATAAATTCAACCCAGGCTTATTGGAAATACATGCATGGGGCTACATGTTTGGGAACAGCAAAATATGCGCATGGGGCTATGTCTGCTTGCAGTTTTGGTTTTGACAAAGACACTAGAGGCCGCTGTGTACATTTCTGCATATCTCAAATACATTACTGTGCCACGTTTGCTCATCATACCTCCCATTTACCATGATTTCACACTGTTTTTTTTTATTTTTTATCTGGTTTGTGGAACAGTCTTTCGCCAGACTCGGACCCAGATCCACTCCGAGTGCCCAAGTCTAAAGCTATACAAGGTGAGCTACCGAGCAAACTGATCGCGCTGGAAAAGTCGTACTTAAGGAGGTAAGCGGTCAGAAGTAGGACAAAAAGGAACAGAATTTGTCGCTGATGGGAGTCATACTGCACAGTAACATTCATTTTACACAAAAAATGCAGCCGGACGTATACCAGGGCATGTATTTGCAGTTTCCAAAATATGCATCCCTGGGCACATATCCCCAATGAGCCTGTGTTGAATAAATTATTGGATGAAGTATTTTTTTTTCTTTAACAATCCCAACATACTGCAGGACTTTTATTTTTAAAATATCTATATAGCTTGTTGGGTGCTTTGACAATAATTTGACACATTACAATTGAATTGTCTTAATTTATCCACTGTCATCATAAGCAATCACTTGGTATAAATGAGAAGCATTAGTCGGACCAATTGTGAATTGGTATGTGTAACGCTTGGCTGGTAGAGGATGACATGACGAGACTGAACACGGGATACATTAACAAAAACGGATTTATTGAATACACTTACGGGAACAAATACTGGATATGGGTAGACAGGACGACACAACCACACGGACCACAGGAAACAAACGAATCAAAATACCGGACAACAATGGACACAGACGAAATGGTATAAATAGATAGGGGATGATTAAACTAATGACACACAAGGGATGAACACAGGTGGAACAAATGAACACTGACGGTGGCGGGAGAAGGACAAAAAGGAATCACATGACAATAACAAAAGGAAGACACGGACGAACACTGACAGTATGAAAGTGCAAGGCTATAGAATTGTGAAATGTAGGCACAATGTTTTATTTGCAAACGTGCTCCTAATTAGGATATACAGTTTGCGCACAAATGCGATCAAAACAATTGAGTCCTGGGGGGAGCAAATACTTTTGCACATACTTTCCTACATAAATTGTTTGTCTCAAATCTTTTATGTGCATTTTTTGGCATTGAAGAAATAGTCATTTTACCCATTTATGCTATTTACATGAAGCAAATTTGACAAATGCAGTCAAATGGATGTTTAAAGCATTGTTTATCAGGCAATAAATGTTAAGATACAGTTATGCATCTAAACGTACATGACTTATTTACATTCGTTTGAAGTTTTCTGTTTGTATAGTGAACAAATAAAGGCTGAGATGTTTTTTTATGTGCTGGTTTGTTGTCAAACCAATTTTCGAATCTGTCAAGTTCACTACATGACCTCCAGTTTGTGCCTATTTTTATTCTTCCGAAGAAAGTTTGAGGGACACATTTCCAGTTCATTGCAATAATGAAGTAACACTGAAGCAACATCAGCACACAAATAAACTTTCAGCACAACAGCAATAACAGTAATTAAAGCATGAATGGAGGCGTTTTGCCACCTAAGAGCAATACATTTCTCAAGTAAAAAGTGAACAAAACTTTAATCATGAATATTGATGATAAATGCAAATTGGTTTCCTTATCATACTTAATCAAAAGCTTCAAGAACAACACAAACATCTGCTGTTAATGATCTACAGTAAATTACAGCTTGTAAGTTACTGCAATAATTCACATAAGAACAGCTATGAACAACGGCTTAGTCCCTTATATATCAGGGGTCGCCACAGCAGAATAAACCACCAACTATTCCAGCATATGTTTTATGCAGCGAATGCCCTTCCAGCCACAACCTAGTACTGGGAAACACCCATACACTCTCACATTCACACACACTTTTATTCATCCAATTTACATATAGCGCATGTCTTTGGACTGTGGGGGAAACCGGAACACCCGGGGGAAACCCACGCCAACACGGGAAGAACATGCAAATTACCCAGCCGGGACTCGAACCAGTGACCTTCTTTCTGTGAGGCGACAGTGCTAACCACTGAGCCACCGTGCCACCCTTTATGCAGTGCTTATTCTCATTATTTTGATAAGTGCATCAATTAGGATTAATTAATTAGTCATTTTCTGTTTAACTGGTCAATCAAAGTCTTGGTGTAATGGTGTAACAAAAACAGATGTGTGTTCTATAACAGCATCTACAGTACAATCTCATTTACTTTATTCTCAGTATTTTCCTACTAAGGACGTCAATGGTTACAGGTTTTCAGCTTTCTCCGAAATATTTCCCAGCCTTTCCCAGCCTTGTGCCTCGAGACAATCCTGTCTCGGAGGTCTACAGACAATTCCTTTGTCTTCATGCTTGGTTTGTGCTTTGACATGCACTGTCAACCCTGGGACCTCATATAGACAGGTGTATGCCTTTACAAATCATGTCCAAGCAACTGAATTTACCACAGGTGAACTCCAATTAAGCTGCTGAAACATCTCAAGAATGACCAGTGGAACAGAAGCTCAATTTAGAGCTTCACGGCAAAGGCTGTGAATACTGATGTACATGTGATTTTTCAGGTTTTTTATTTTTAATAAATTTGCAACAATTAAAAAAATATTTTTTCACATTGTCATTATGGGGTATTGTGTGTAGAATGTTGAGGAAATAAATTGATTTAATCCATTTAAATTAATAACTGTAACATAAAAAATGTGGAAAAAGTGAAGCGCTTACCAACAGGGAAAACCACCAACAATCAAACATGCATGATTACATGGGTCATGGTTTTGTAATAAAAAAATGATTATAATGGAAGTCAATGGGGCAGAAACAGCCACCAACAGTAAATTAGGGCGAAAAAATGAAAATCAATCATAAACAATGCATCAAAGGCTTGTGTTGTTTCACGTCCAAGACTGTGATAAAAGGTAAAACTAATCCAGTCCACAATTAATTTTTATATTGAAAATTTGTCATTTTGTGTGTTTTTTCACCAAATCAGTAACATCATTAATGACTTTGGCAATTAAAGAGTTAAAATCCTGTAATTTTCTAACCAATTTAGTAGTTTTGATCAGGACTGAGGTTAATTAACAGATTTATGCAAGAAAATGTGATTTTTATTTTTATCTGATGCATTTTTTCAGCAGTTTAATTCAGTGGACATAACAAAAGGGTAGTAAATTTTCCCAGAGTGTATCGTTGAGTTTAAAAAAAAATTCTAAGCATTTTCCCAAAATATGTGTCAAATGTCAAAATAAGATTTGTCACCAAAAATAATTCTGCTAGCTGAAACACAGAAACAGTTATGGCCAAATTAAGACACAAAATCACACCAGAGTGGATGAAAACATCCCCAACAGTACAGTACATAAGGGTTAGCAAATGACGAATTAACCATTAGCTAATGCTTAATAATGATTCATAGTGTGTAGTTATTATAAAGTGTTACCGAATTTGGTATAATGACATAAATGATTTTTTTATGTACTGTAGATTAATATATATATTTATTGATTAATATAATTAATATTTATATAATATAATATAATTTATAATTAATATAATATATTTAAAAGGAGGGCAGCACGGTGGTGCAGTGGGTAGCACAATCGCCTCACAGCAAGAAGGTCGCTGGTTCAAACCTCGGCTGGGTCAGTTGGCATTTCTGTGTGGAGTTTGCATGTTCTCCCCGTGTTGGCGTGGGTTTCCTCCGGGTGCTCCGGTTTCCCCCACAAGTCCAAAGACATGCGCTATAGGTGAATTGGGTAAGCTAAATTGTCCATAGTGTATGAGTGTGAATGAGTGTGTGTGTGGATGTTTCCCAGTGATGGGTTGCAGCTGGAAGGGCATCCGCTGCGTAAAACATATGCTGGATAAGTTGGCGGTTCATTCCGCTGTGGTGACCCCAGATTAATAAAGGGACTAAGCCGAAAAGAAAATGAATGAATGAATGAATATTTAAAACGGCAGATAATGCATACTGAATGATACACATACTCTGAAAATGTGACATGTGCAATCATATGTGATGTGTAAATGATTCTTTGTCTGGAAGCCAGATCATTTGCGTATCTGAGTGTAATTGACTCATTCTTATTCATCTGCGGCTTTCTATTTCCTCGCTGATAGATTCACAGAGACAATTCAAGATCATTCATATATGAAAATAATAAGGTTGTCGTGTGCTGGTTTGTGTGTGAGTAAACAGATTTGTATTGCACAGGTGGATTTTCCTGTGTTCATAATATAAACATTCATAATATAAACAATGTTGTATTTGTTTTGGCATTTTATATGCATTCATTTCAATACAAATGACTTGACTTTAAATGGAATACAAATTTTAGCAGAGGAAACATTTATTTGACAATAGTGAGTTAAATTTTGTCTGAACAGTGCATACTTTCCTATTAACAGCAACCAGGAAAAGATACTGGTAACACTTTACTTGAAGAGGCATTCATAAGACTGTCATCAAACCTTTAAAATCATGCCATGACATGAGATTTTATGCATGCTTATAACAACTGCCATTAAGTGTCATTCACCTAGTTATTTAAAAGAGCAAACATGACATTGTTTGTTAAGACAACTTGACATAAACAAATACATCACAACCAGTTTTGGTCTTTGTCATGACAACTGTGTACAATATCAGTAAAATATTCATGACAATCATGTTCATGACAGATTTATGACAAGTTTTGTTGTCTTGATAACGTCGAGTTGTCATGACAAAGACAAAAACAGGCTGTGATGTATTTGTTTTTTGTCAAGTTGTCACAACATAACTGAGCAAATTACACTTAATATGTCATGTCATGATTATTGCGGTCTTATGCAACCCAGGCTCATTCTGAATACGTACCCCTATATACATTTCTAAAGAGCACCAAATAAATCCAGGAGGTATGCTTTTTTGCAGTTTTTGTTTTCGTGAATCCACCAGAGGCCGCTGTGTATGCTTTTTGAGATCTCAAATTTCTCTCGCGAGTGCCATTTGCGCCTGCTGTTCTTGCGTAAATCCACCAGAGGCCGCTGTGTATGCTTTTTGAGATCTCAAATTTCTCTCGCGAGTGCCATTCACGCCTGCTGTTCTTGCGTAAATCCACCAGAGGCCGCTGTCGACTGACTGACTAACCCATCGACTGCCCCACCCTTCTCCTTCCCTAAACCCAACCGACAGTGTTTTCAAAAGCACAGATTCACAGATTCATTCAACTCCGCTCCACGTCACAAGTCCGCCGACGTATGCAGCGAGCCACTGGACAAACCGGTAACAGCGGAAAAGCCGCCCATACGGAGGTAAGCGGTCAGCTTCTAGCACAACAAGGAACGGCTTCATACCGCCCCGTAGCATTTGTAAAGTCGAAATGCAGCCATACACACCTCTGGCTACATAATTCTTAATCTCCAGAAATGTATATAGGGCCACGTTTTAAGATTGAGCTTATGTTGGTCTTATGAAAACTCCTTCAAGTAAAGTGTTACCAAAATACTCCACAAATGAACATTTGCAGCATTTCATTGAGATCAGCACTGCTGCTAAAAGACCAAACCAAAACCACATTAACCAAAAAAAATCATTAAAAGCCCTGAACTGTGTATGAGATAAAAGCACTGAGCTCATTTCCGGAATTTCAAGGACTTTCCTTTCAACATGTTTTTTGTGTGTCTGTGTGTGTGTGTGTGTGTGTGTGTGTGTGGAAATGGTTCGTTCATTGAGTTGCTTTTTGTACCTGGTGCTCGTAGTGGCAGTCCGTTGTCCAAGCCTCGCGGTTTAGTGGCGATAAACAGGTAGCAGAGCACGCAGAGAGTGATAATGAAGGCCAAAAGCACCACAGCCGCTATAGATAAACCAACCAGAGCTCCCAAGCTGAAGAGCAGAGGAAGACAAAGAAAGAGATATTAAAAACATTACATGACCAATTTAAAACCAAATGCCCAATGAAAGAGACCAGCTGGTTTCTTACTAATTCAAACTGCACATTAGTGCTGTCGTGATACTAGAATTTCCATCTTCAATATGATTCCTTAACAAATATTGATACTTGATACCATTTTCCAAATAATGGCACAACATTAATCCAATAACATTATTTATGCATGTCTTTATTTCTCCATTTGCCAGTGTTTAGTCCTCGAGCATGGCTCAGTGTTAAGGATTTTATTAGTTTGGTCTGTGAAACCTTAGTATGTGAACCCTTTTGATTTCTGTATAAATTGGACAGAAAATGTATTCTGATCTTCATCTAAGTCACAACAATAGAGCAACACAGTCTGCTTAAACTAATACCACACAAATATTATGTGTTTTCATGTTTTTATTGAACACAACATGCAATTATTCACCGTGCAGGGTGGATTCAAAATAAATAAATAAATAAATAAATAAAAAGAATTACACACACACACACACACACACACACACACACACACACACACAC
>CAIGQW010000298.1:10504814-10514925 GCA_903798125.1 Danio choprae | reverse complement strand
ATATATATATATATATATATATATATATAATATAAAAAATAGCATAATTTAAACTTAAATAAACAATGTAACAAATAAATAACACGTGAACATATCAAACCACTGTGTTTAACATACACTCACCAGCCACTTTATTAGGTACACCTTACGCAGTTGCTGCAGATTTGTCGGCTGCACATCCATGATGCGAATCTCCCGTTCCACCACATCCCAAAGGTGCTCTATTGGATTGAGTTCTGGTGACTGTGGAGGTCATTTGAGTACAGTGAACTCACTGTCATGCTCAAGAAACCAGTCTGAGATGATTCGCACTTTATGACATGGCACATTATTCTGCTGGAAGTAGCCATCAGAAGATGGGTACACTGTGGTCATAAAGGGATGGACATGGTCAGCAGCAATACTCAGGTAGGCTGTGGCGTTGACAAGATGCTCAGTTGGTACTAATGGGCCCAAAGTGTGCCAAGAAAACATCCCCCACACCATTACACCACCACCACCACCAGCAGCCAAGGCAGGATGGATCCATGCTTTCATGCCATTAATGCCAAATTCTGACCCTACAATCTGAATGTCGCAGCAGAAATCGAGACTCATCAGACCAGGCAACGTTTTTCCAATCTTCTATTGTCCAATTTTGGTGAGCCTGTGCGAATTGTAGCCTCAGTTTCCTGTTCTTAGCTGACAGGAGTGGCACCCGACGTGTTGTGCGTTCAGAGATGCTCTTCTGCATACCTCGGTTGTAATGAGTGGTTATTTGAGTTACTGTTGCCTTTCTATCAGCTGGGATCAGTCTGGCCATTCTCCTCTGACCTCTGGCATCAACAAGGCATTTGCGCCCACAGAACTGCCGCTCACTGGATATTTTCTCTTTTTCGGACCATTCTCAGTAAACCCTAAAGATGGTTGTGCGTGAAAATCCCAGTAGATCAGCAGTTTCTGAAATACTCAGACCAGCCTGTCTGGCACCAACAACCATGCCACGTTCAAAGTCACTTAAATCCCCTTTCTTCCCCATTCTGATGCTCGGTTTGATCTGCAGCAGATCGTCTTGACCATGTCTGCATGCCTAAATGCATTGAGTTGCAGCCATGTGATTGGCTGATTAGAAATTTGCGTAAACGAGCAGGTGTACCTAATAAAGTGGCCGGTGAGTATGGGTCCTGTGGTAGAAACATACAGTAATTACACACACACACATAATATACATGAGTATATATACTGTCTCTCTTTCTCTTTCAAACCTTTAATTATTCTCTCTCTATCTCTCCCTCTCTCCCTCCCCCATTCTCCAACCCTTAATTATTTCTCTTTTCTCTCTCAAAATCAATTTTGTTTTATTCAGATGAGCTTTACCAGCAAGACTTGAAGTATTGATCAAAGCATTGCACAGTATATAAACAATGAATAACATAGTATATAGATTTATAATACCTATACACACACACACACACACACACAATTAAAAATTGATAAATACATACAAAAATAAGAAAAAGACTAAAATGATTATTAAAATAAAAGAATAAAATACTCTGTATCTCTCAGTTCTGTTTAATTTGCTTTATTGGCATTGTCACCGAT
Organism: Danio choprae; assembly: GCA_903798125.1. Lineage (NCBI taxonomy): Eukaryota > Metazoa > Chordata > Actinopteri > Cypriniformes > Danionidae > Danio > Danio choprae. The sequence continues at coordinate 10,513,341 of CAIGQW010000298.1, read as the reverse complement.
TCGGTCCCAGCCATTCCCCTCACTGGCCGGCAGAAGTCTCTATCACCAGAATTCTAACACTACATCCCCAACAAGCTCCTTACCTGCCATCACACACACACACACACACACACATAGCAGCTTTCACGCTCACTTTATTGCGAAGTGTTGTTTTACCTTGATGGCATTTCTGAGCGTTTTTTTTATTCCTGACTGCCTCCCTGTTGACAACCCGGACTGCTTTTCTAGCCCGTTTACCCTGCCGCCTGCCCAGACCTTTTGCTTCTCTCCACGGATTTGAACCTTGTTGCCAGCCCTTGATCTATTGCCGTTACTCCGACGTATGCCTGCTTGTTGCCTGCCTTCTTACCCCGCATGGTTGTGGTTGATGTGAATTCACTTACAGGTACTTTGTGCCTGTTCGCTATTAAACTGCGCTTAATGAACGTACTTCAAATGGATCCCCCGTTGTCAGACTCTTCGTTACAGGCATGCCATTTTTTTTACAGTATTTTAACTGAGTATAAATGTATTGAATATATTTACATCATTAAAGCGATAATAAATTAGAAATGGGTGACACGATGGCTCAGTGGTTAGCATTGTCGCCTCACAGCAAGAAGGTCACTGGTTCGAATTCCGGCTGGGTCAGTTGGCATTTCTGTGTGGAGTTTGCATGTTCTCCCCGTGTTGGCGTGGGTTTCCTCCGGGTGCTCCCCACAGTCCATGTCATGTCCAAGACATGCGCTATATGTAGATGAATTGAATAAACTAAATTGGCAGAATGTGAGGGTGTATGGGTGTTTCCCAGTACAGGGTTACAGCTGGAAGGGCATTCGCTGTGTAAAACATATGCTGAATAAGTTGGCGGTTCATTCCGCTGTGGCAACCCCTGATGTATAAAGGGGGCTAAGCTGAAGGAAAATGAATAAATTATAGTTTTATTATGTCTGTGGATATGTGTAAACTGTGTGTTTGTAAACTGAACCTATGTTTGTGCCCCTCTTTCCCATACTTGCACTCCAATCAATACAATACAATCTATATTGTTTTAGCACAAATTTGGGTAAATAAGACCAAACCCAGTATTTAACCCTGGGTTAAGAAATAAAAAAGTGACCCAACCACTGAGTTTGAGTTAATTTATCTTAATAATAGAGTCTGACCGAACACTTTGACATTGTGACCTTGGTATTTTCCAACAGAGACAGTATTTTTATTTTTATTTTTTCTCACAGATTTATCTGCATGAAGTTTCCATACACACACCACACACTTCAACAATCATTGCGAAAGCTTTTTCATCTTTAATACTTCCACAATTAATTTCCTCTACAGACCTGCAAACACTGCCGGACCATATTAAAAAGGGGATAGTTCACCCACAAATCAAAATTGCTCATCCTTAGTGGCTCCAAACCATTATTCAATTCAATTCAAGTTTATTTATATAGCGCTTTTTACCATGTAGATTGTGTCAAAGCAGCTTAACATGTTCTAGTAAAGTCCAGATTTCAGAGTTTAGTTCAGTTCAGTTCAGTTCAGTGTGGTTTAAGTTTCACTGCTGAAAGTTATGAGTTTCTTTTCATCTGCTGAACACAAAAGAAGATCATTTGAAGGATGTTGAAAACCACGACTGACATTTAGGGTAGAAAAAAAACAAATGCTATGGAAGTCAGGGGTGACCGGTTGTAAACATTCTTCAAATGACCTTCTATTGTGTTCAACAGAAGAAAGAAACTCTTGTTTGGAACAAGTAAATGGTGATTAAATGATGACAGAATTTATACTTGCCGTCTATTTAATTGCATCTTGATTGATGAAGAGAAGAAAATTTGCAGTTGGTTTGGATGTTTGTTGGTGCTTTACTACACATTCGAGACGTTTTCATAGAAGAAAGGCATGCACGTTTGCACATTTTCTTCCTGTCAGCAGTTTAGGACATTTTTCTTGAAATAAAAAAAAAAGTTTGCTTATGAATAATGAATTTTGATATTCATGTTTGTTGTTTTCTCCAGTACTGCACCCTTTAAAAGTAAATACAGTTTCAACTTAGCCAAAAAAAACCATACTTTTGTTTTTCCCAGCAGCGCAGGCTATGCATTATCTCTAAAGACAGCTGTAATGCATCCAGATGCCTGCAGCTGATGCAGTGTTGCCACAGTAACACAGCAGAGTCCAAGCATCACAGATCTATCTTCTAAACCTCAATCTGGAGGGAAAATGAGCCCGTGTTCAATTACCCCTCTGATATTTATGCAAGCGGCATTTGTCTGACATGTAACATACAGATTTGTGTTATCATAATAATCCATATTAAGAGACTAAAGGTGCATCCCAAATCACATATTTGTGCACTATGCTATTTTTTTTACTATAATGTAGTCAACACATAGAATATTCTGGAAAGAATAAATGCACTTTGAAGTTACCATGATATCAAATTGTAATTTTTTTACATTTTTATATGAAATATTAGTGATTATTATAAATGATATCATCTGTGCAATTCATTATTTTTAAAAAATGATGTGCCTTTTTGCCTCAAATGCACCAGACATTGCTCTAGGCTAGTTTTGAACAGCAGATGGCGCTCTAGGCTAGTTTTGAACAGCAGACGGCGCTCTAGGCAAGTTTTAACAGCAGACGGCGCTCTAGGCAAGTTTTAACAGCAGACGGCGCTCTAGGCTAGATTTAACAGCAGACTGCATTCTAGGCTAGATTTAACAGCAGACTGCATTCTAGGCTAGATTTAACAGCAGACTGTGCTAGGCTAGTTTGTAACAGCAGATGGTGCTCTAGGCTAGTTTTTAATAGCAGACAGCGTTCTAGGCTAGGTTTAACAGCAGATGGCGCTAGACTAGTTTGAAACAGCAGATGGCACTCTAGGATTGTGTTTAACAGCAGACAGGGCTCTAGGCTAGGTTTAACAGCAGACAGGGCTCTAGGCTAGTTTTAACAGCAGACAAAGCTCTAGGCTAGTGTTTAACAGCAGACGCCGCTCTAGGCTAGTTTTGAACAGCAGATCACATTCTAGGCTAGTTTTTAACAACAGACGGCGCTCTAGAATAGTTTTGAACAGCAGACGGTGCTCTAGGCTAGTTTGAACAGCAGACAACACTCTAGAATAGTTTCAAAGAGCAGACGGTGCTCTAGGCTAGTTTTGAACAGCAGATGTTGCTCTAGGCTAGTTTTTAACAGCAGATGGCGCTATAGGCTAGTTTTTAACAGAAGACAACACTCTAGAATAGTTTTTAACTGCAGATGGCGCTCTAGACTAGTTTTTAACAGCAGACAGCACTTTAGGCTAGGTTTTAACAGCAGACAGCACTTTAGGCTAGATTTAACAGCAGACAGCGCTAGGCTAGTTTTAACAGCAGATGGCACTCTAGGCTAGCATTTAACAGCAGACAGCTCTCTAGGCTAGTTTTGAACAACAGACAGAGCTCTAAGCTTGTTTTTAACAGCAGGCGGTGCTCTAGGCTAGTTTTTAACACCAGACGGCGCTCTAGGCTAGTATTTAACATCAGGCTGCGCTCTAGGTTCGTTTTTAACACCAGACGGCGCTCTAGGCTTGTTTTTAACAGCAGATGGCACTCTAGACTACTGTTTAACAGTAGATGTTGCTCTAGGCTAGTTTTTAACAGCAGACGCCGCTCTAGGCTAGTTTTGAACAAGCAGAGTATGGCTGTTTGTAAAGCATACAGCGCCATCTGCTGTTAAAAACTAAGAGCTGTTGAATCCATTCAAGAAAGAATAGCGATGCATTTCAAAAATCGCAGATTTGATGCAGAGACCTGGATGATATACTTAATGGAAAAAGTGTGTGAAATGTTGAACCCTTCATGCATTTATCACTTATAGCTTTGCTTACGTAGCAGAAGGGAAGAAGCTGCTGAGATCACTGCATTTATTTTAGATTGTGCAAGCAAAATTCAGCCTCCTCTTAATGGTGTCTGCTGTGTTCATGACAGATACTGTTTGCTAGTTTGGCGATTCATTTCACTAGTTTGACTTTTGAAACACGAACATCATTTGCCAGTGACTTGTAAACAGTTTGAATGTTCAGTTAAAAAAATAAACTCATTTGGATCAACACTAAATGATAAACTACATGGCTGAGTGCGTAAGTGTGTAGTGTAAACAGTAATTGCATGGTGTACACTGTAGTGCGTCATTTCTTCTAATGGACCTGACCTAATGGTTCTTCAGCATCCAATGAGTCAGACGTGCTTTTCTTCCTATTTGATCAGAAGTAGGTGGAGTTTAAAAAATAATGGGTCAGTGAGTGCATGCCAAGACCAGGAGATGCAGTAGATGTAGCTAAGAGAAAATGTGGAAAGGTCGGAGAGACCGACAAACCATTAACACATGTTAGAACAACAAGTATGAGCTGTTGAGTGAAGTGATTGAAGCTCTGGAGAGATGTGACCTTGTAGTAAATGTTTGCTTTCACAGATCTGTACAAGCTCTTCTCTGGACTCATCATCAAAACATGCCTTGTCATTCGGGGAAGTGTTCTGGACAAACCCAGCAGGAGAAGAGAGAAGAAAAACACACTTCAGCTTTCATGTCTCTCATTCATTGTCTGAAACGGCATGCATTATGACTCAAGCGGCACTCTTGACAGCCATGCTGGAGTCCCAAACAGCCGTTATTTATAACCCTCCAAAGACTTTATTATGTGTTTTTGAGTTCTGTCTAAGACTTGACTTGTTCTCAGTTTAGTTGGTTATGACTACAACACTTTTACACAAATAAAAATGCATTTTATTTGTCACTACAATAAGATCTGTTCCCCTTTTACAATAAAATCTTGGGAGGACTTTTAAAAGGGAACAGATGTTATTGTAATGACAAATGCAAATGCATTATTTGTGTAAATATGTTGTAAGACCAACTAAACTGAGAACAAGTCAAGACTAAAATATGGAAAAAAGACTCATCTGAATAATTTGCATTGACAAAATGATAGTCATATGAGATTATTGTTTTAAATGTGATATTTTCAATATAGAAACATGAAGTGTGTCACGATCACCAGCGATCTAGGCCTTATAGATAGCTGGAGGACATTTACTATCACCCGAACTACAATTCTGCCACTGAACTGCACTACATGTCCCCGCATTTCCCTACATTTCAGACACCCCACACACACCAGTGCCAGATCACCCATCATTGCACACTCAGCTGAAACTTGTAAGGACTAATGACTAGGGTTGTCACGATACTGAAATTTTAAAAACGTCCATTTCCCGCTAACATTTGAGCGCTGTTGAGAAATGACTGTGATTGGCCGTGAAGGTCATCAGTTCACCGAACTCACCGCTGTTTACTGAGTGTAACCACAGATACAGGGACACTGGATCGCTTTAAAGCAGTGATTTATAAGCGGATCGCTCGTATGTCAGCTTATAGACAAACCAGCTGAATGACGTGACTTTGAAATGCTCCAGTGTTCCTTTATCTGTGGTTACACGCAGTAAACAGCGGTGAGTTCAGTGAACTGATGACCTTCACGGCCAATCATTTCTGTTGAGCACGTGAACACACATTGCAGAGTTTTGTTTACCTGTAATATTACGAAGCGTATCCTTGTCTAGTCTTTCCATGTTTGATCCTTGCTTTGTTTCCTTGTTTATATGTTTTACACAAGGGATGCCCTTCCAGCCGCAACCCAGTACTGGGAAACACCCATACACTCTCACACACACACACACACACACATGCACACACACACTACGGCCAATTTAGTTCATCAGTTCACCTATAGCGCATGTGTTTGGACTGTGGGGGAAACCGGAGCACCCGGGGGAAACTCACGCCAACACAGGGAGAACATGCAAACTCCACATAGAAATGCCAACTGACCCAGCTGGGACTCGAACCAGCAACCTTCTTGCTGTGAGGCGACAGTGCTAACCACATTCATTTTCCTTTGGCTTAGTCCCTTATTTAACAGGGGCCACCACAGCGGAACGAACCACCAACTATTCCATATGTTTTACACAGCGGATGCCCTTCCAGCTGCAACCCAGTACCAGGAAACACCCATACACTCTCTCGTTCACACACACACACACACACTTATATACTATGGCCTCCTCACCCCACTGACAAGTGAAAACTATTTGGGGTAACCACTGACTTCCATAACAGGAAGAACAAATACTTTGAAAGTCAATGGTTACAGGTTTCCAGCATTTTTCCAAATATCTTCTTTTGTGTTTAACAGAAGAAAGAAACTCAAAGGTCTGAAACAAGTAAAGGGAGCGTAAAAGATTTTTCATTTTTGGGTGACCTGTCCCTTTAATGCTGGGGTCACACCAACCCACATCAAGTTTTGTGCTAATTTGTTGAGTTTTTTTTTTTGACTTGCGCAGAGGATTGAATTCCGAGCATTTGCAGCAAAGATGCCACACATTCTGCATTATTCATGCCGCTCCACATAAATATTCCTCTATTCATGCGTTTGCATTGATTTTGAATGTTATCTACTCGAATATATAAATATGCATTTGGTGTGAGCCCAGCATAACGGTTGTGAAATTAGACAACTACAACTACAGTATAGTGTTTTCAAGGTGAGAGAATATTACCCCAATCCCACCTCTAATCCTTAAATCTGATGACAGGAATGTTGATGCAGGACAAATGAGGATTACGAAACCACACGTCCCATTTGGGAAGAATCAAGGTAAGCATCAGGTGCCTGGTGATATTTTATAGTGCGTGGCAAAGCCGGCCAAAGCACTAACCATCTGTTCAAGCTTGTTTCAAGTCACTCCATATGAACATCTGCCATTAAATTCCCCTCCTGTTGACATGTTTAATCTACCTTTTATGGTTTATTAATATCAAATGCAGGGCTTTCAAGTGTCACTCCTTGTATTTCTCACCCTGAGAAGTAGCCTAATGCAATGGCTCCCAATTCCACTGCCCTGCAGATTTTGTATGTTTTCCTTATTTAACAGAGCTGATTCAGATCATCAGCTCGTTGACAGAGATCCATGAACTGGTCCAGTGTTGGAGTAAGGAATTAAGCCATGGTCACACTGGACTTATCGCCTCATAAACTTCCATTCATATGCACGCGAATGCGTCAGACCAGAAACGCAAGCTTATGCGACAAGTTTTGCAGTTTGCTGCGCTGCAAAGTTCAGTAACACTTTATTTCAATGGTCCATTTGAGTATTAGTAGACTGTCTGCTTAACATCTGTTGATACAGCTCCTTCAACAGACATTAAACCGACTATGAGAAACTTTGCAAGTACATGTCAACTTACACTAACCCTCACCTAACAGTCTACTTCTAATCTAATGAGAATTAGTTGGCATGTAGATGCAATTTAACTTAAATTCAACAAACGGACCATCAAAGTGAAGTTTATTTATAAACTAATTTCGAGAGGATCACGTGCTTATGATTGAACACAGATTGTCATTCATTATCCAATTCATGATTCACCAACCAGACGATTCCTAAGTCACTATAAATACCCTAAGTTCCTTATCACAGCCATCTTCGTTTTGAATATCACATTCCATATCACAGCCATCTCCTTTCCTATATGGGTGGCACGGTGGCCCAGTGGTTAGCACTGTTGCCGCCACAGTGGAATGAACCGCCAACTTATCCAGCATATGTTTTACACAGCGGATGCCCTTCCAGCTGCAACCCATCACTAGGAAACACCCATACACTCTCATTCACACACATACACTACGGACAACTTAGCTTACCCAATTCACCTATAGCGCATGTGTTTGGACTGTGGGGGAAACCGGATCACCCGGAGGAAACCCACGCCAACACGCCCACGCCAACACAGAAATGCCAACTGACCCAGCCGAGGCTCGAACCAGAGACCTTCTTGCTGTGAGGCGACAGCACTACCCACTGCGCCACCACGTCGTCCTTAAAATAAACAGTGCATTAATCATCTAGAAAAAAAAATACTTTCACTGTAATCTTATATAATGGTTTAATTTTTTTTATTTTTTATTATTCTAAAGTCTTGAATGCAAATGTTAATAAAATTTGCTAAATTTGAACTTTAAATGTTTTTTGTCTTTGCAATTTTTATCCTTTAATTTTATAATTAGGAAAAGCTATAAGATATGACCCCCCCCCCCCCCATCTCACAGCCCACCACCATACATATCTCACTCCAAACCTGAGACCCCTGCTACGCAATTGAGTCTGGAAGCTAAATCACAGACATTTGAAACGTTGAGCGTTTGAATCTTAATCACAATGAATCAGGTTTACATTTTATACAATTTAATTTGATGTAAATTGAAATAACTCATTCATTTTCCTTCGGCTTAGTCCCTTTATTCATCAGGGGTCGCCACAGCGGAATGAACCGCCAACTTATCCAGCATATGTTTTACACAGCAGATACCCTTCCAGCTGCAACCCAGTACTGGGAAACACCCACCCACACACACACACACACACACACACACACACACACACACACACACACACACACACACACACACACACACACACACACACACGAATACTGTAGCTCCTGT
>CAIGQW010000298.1:10489167-10504714 GCA_903798125.1 Danio choprae | reverse complement strand
ACACACACACACACACACACACGCACACACACACACACACAAACGGCCAATTTAGTTTCTTCAATTCATTTATACCACGTGTATGGACTGTGGGGGAAACCAGAGGACGGAGTAAACCCACGCCAACAACGAGGAGAACATGTAAACTCCACATAGAAATACCAAAATGGACAACAATGTCCCAGCCGGGACTCGAACCAGCGACCTTCTTGATGCGAGGCGACAATGCTAACCACTGAGTCACTGTGTCACCCTAATTGAAATAACTTGTAAAGTTAATTTGATTAAGTTAATTTAATTTCTGTCATCATTTACTCATCCTCCACTTCCAAACCTGATTGAGTTTCTTTCTTCTGTTGCTCACAAAAGAAGACAGTTTGAAGAATGCTGGAAAAAAAAACAGCCATTGACTTAGTATTGATTTTTCTCCTACTATGGATGTCAATGGCAGCTTTTTTCCAACATTCTTCAGAATATCTTATCTTGTGTTCAAGCGAAGAAAGAAACTCATAAAAGTTTAGAAGCACCTGAATGTGAGTAAATGCTGATGAAATATCCCTTTAAGGAAGCAACAATATTTTACAATGGATTACAGATCTTCACTCTTTGGCATGACGTTGTAAAAAAAGATATCAATTATTTCACTTAAAGGACAGAAAAATAATTCAAGGAGAAAAGTAATCACACCTGAACCGGACAATCAAGGTCTTCTGAGTCACGAAACACTACACTGCATCTGAAAGCTGGAAACATGCTGACTTCTAAAGATGAACTTTAAGTTGGTGTAACAAGTATGAAACACAGTGTTCATTTAATATATACAGAATTACACATATGTTTATTGTATACTTAAAGTGTCTATCAATGTGTGCGTCTTCTCCTTAAAAGAAGCTTATGTTTCAATTTCGTACATTTTTAAGTTAAAAAATTCCCTTTCCACATGCTGCGGAATTATTTTAATTAATTCTAACTCAATTCGTACTTGTTGAATCAGTCCTCTGCACTTCAATAACTGTCTGGTTTAGCTCAGCTACCCAAACAGATCTCCGAAGACTTTGTCGAATAGTTCAGACTGCTGAGCGAATCACTGGTATAACCCTCCCTACTCTCCAAGAACTGTACTTATCCAAAGCGAGCAGAAGGGCTGATAAAATCACTCTGGACCCCTCACACCCAGCACACTGCCTCTTTGAACTTTTACCTTCTGGTCGACGCTACAGAGCACTGTGCACCAGAACAGCCCGACACAGAAACAGTTTCTTCCCTTAGGCAATCCATCTTATGAACACTTGATGACAGTAATTGTGAAACAAACATCACTACTTGCTATACACTTTTATACACATATACACTTATTTAACAACATACTTTACATGCCAATTTGCATATAACAGCTGCACATATAACGCTGTATATAGTAATATACCTGTACATACACTTGTCAATTAGCATATCTGCATTCACTACTTACTTCTACGCAGTGGGTAGCACAATCGCCTCACAGCAAGAAGATCGCTGGTTCGAGCCTCGGCTGAGTCAGTTGGCATTTCTGTGTGGAGTTTGCATGTTCTCCCCGTGATCGCGTGGGTTTCCTCCGGGTGCTCCGGTTTCCCCCACAATCCAAAGACATGCAGTACAGGTGAATTGGGTAAGCTAAATTGTCCATAGTGTATGTGTGTGAATGAGTGTGTATGGGTGTTTCCCAGTGATGGGTTGCAGCTGGAAGGGCATCCGCTACGTAAAACATATGCTGGATAAGTTGGCGGTTCATTCCGCTGTGGCGGCCCCAGATTAATAAAGGGACTAAGCCGAAAAGAAAATGAATGAATGAATATCAAATATCATATCTGCATTCACTACTTACTTCTATTTTTAAAATATATTTATTGTCTGTTTTTTGTCCTGTCTCTGTAATTCTGTTGCACTGTAGAAGCTATGTATAAACATACCTGGCAATAAAGCTCTTTCTGATTCTGATTCTGATTGAATTTAAAGGTTCAAGAAACCCTGGAGTACTTTTTTTTTGAGATTTTAACAGATTTGAGCATCAATTCAGACAACGTTAGCACCTGTTAGCTTTAATTGTGGATTAACCTGGATAATTTTGAGCATTTGTCAGCTGATTTCATCTTCCGGGTTTAAAATCATAATTTGGACGGGTTCAAAATCGGTGACGTTGCGCTATCTGCATGTCCAGTGATGACGTGTTGGTTTCTCATTATAATTAATAGTTTTCTTATCCTATGAGAAGACCCTGCTTCTTAATTATTCTAGACAGCACGTGCTTTCCGATGACAGGCCTGCCAAGCTGTGAGACAGCGCACAGCACACAGTATTTAGCTGCTCGTGAAGGGTCGTATGTGTTTGTTTCCATGATCCCCCTTTCCGCTTTCCCTGCGATGCTGTCAGAGCCGATACAGCAAAGCTGTTTATGTGTAGCAAGCGTTTTTGTCGGGAGAGCTATACGAGAATTGGAGAATGGTGGACTTTTATCAGTTGAGTTTGTTGCTATTCAGACACATCCCCTATATCCGTGCTGCCTATGTTTAAAATCCTCCAGATTACCGGCAGGGTTAATGGTTGGAATAGATGGGGCAAAGAGACCTGCTGCACTGCTATCCACTGTGTCTGCATACAGACCCGGGGATTCAGGAGGAGAGAAGTCCTCCTAATTTATAGTGTTTATATAAACATGAATGAATGAGTTTCCTTTTCATTCATTTTCATTTTGGCTTAGTCCCTTTATTAATCTGGGGTCGCCACAGCGGAATGAACCGCCAACTTATCCAGCATATGTTTTCATTTCAGATATTTAACAAATCTCATAATGCTATCCACAATGGTTACAGCACAACACAAGAACCATGGATGGTGAATATATAGGTTATGAGAAGTGCTGAATAATTAGATTTATCTTTATTTAGATCTTTATTGTAAAAGTTTGCTCATTTAAAACAGAGAAACTAACTTATGATTGGGTGTAACAACTGGGTGCTCAAAACATTTAAAGAGCTGATCGTGTGCAATGACGAGTGTGTAGCCACGGGGAACTAAATGTGTTACACTATGTATTTAAAGAGCTGAACGGGTAAACAAAACGTCAATCAATTCTGAACCTTATTATTATTATTATTTTTTATCAAGAATTATCCACGACAGAGGCTAGATAAGAATGTTTGGGTTGCAAGGCTGAAGTATTATTATTATTTATTTATTTATTTTGTAAACTACACAAAGCATTGTTCAACTGTTTACCACAGTCCTTGTTTCACATATTAACTCAAATTCCCCATTATAAAAGCCCATAGGAAAATTGTGTTTATGGAGAGCTCGACTAAACAGAAAGATAAGAGCAACACAGGCTCATTTGGGAAAATGTGCCTTGGTGTACAATTTTGAGAACGGAGAAATTGTGCTCACAGGTACATATGGCTCCATTTTATATACAAAATGAATGCTGTGCAAATAGTCCTCAGTGATGTCATGCATGCACTACCTCACGCACATTTAAACCATGTGTGCGGACAAGATGTCCATTACTTTAGTCTGTAAAGCTATTCTCTGATTCACACTCCGGAGCTAAAGGTGACGGTAATGCAAATGTAATGTGTTGTAATTATATACATCTATTATAATATCTATGGTTATAACCCGCATACCATGATGGTTGGGTTTAGGGTTGGTATAGGTGTAGGTGTAGACGTTAACTCACACTGTAATGTGTAATTTAATAAATAATATAATTCAGTTCCAAAATAGTTTGGTTGCCAACATTCTTTATATATACAGTAAAGCTCGAAATGATTCATACCTCTGGCAAATTCTGACTTAAAGTTACTATTATTTACCAGCAAGTATTTTTTTTTTGACCGGAAATGACACAGGCCTCTCGCTAAATATAATAAGACCATGTACAAGAGGCAAAAACATTTGAACAAACGCATTAAGTCAGAATTTGCCAGGGGTATGAATTATTTGGGGCTTGACTGCGAAAGAAAGTCATACATGTTTGGAACAACACAGCAAAACAAAATGACAATTATTATTTTCAGATGAGCTATCTCTTTAATTGATTAAATATATAAATGCAGATTTTTTAGGAACTTAAACTGCCAGTACGCTGTGGTAAATGTCTAAAGGCTGATTTATACTTCTGCGTCAAGCGCACGTGTATGATCTGGCGCAGCCTTCGCATAGTCGCAAGCATGGCTGACGCGCACCTTTGAAAAAATGTAACTACACATCGCAACAACACGTGGCACAAGCTCTGTGATTGGTCAGCTTGGTATCGATGACGAGGGTGGGCGGTGCTGAGAGCCACGAGCCTGGAGCGAGTGTTTACAAGTGTCGAATCCCGTGAAGGAGCTCCAGATGGAAACTTTTGTTTTGTGTTTACCTTATGATTAAAGTTGTTGCACGTCCGCTGGTTCTCGCCTATGAATGAGCGAGTTTTAGCTACTTGTACATTAAGGTAGCATTCAGAAAAAACAAAACACCCGTGAAGAAACTTGACACAGAGGAACATAAAAACCTACTGCCTGCTAGCATTTCGGATTAGTTATTGCAGAGCAACACAAACAGCACGCAGAAGTATAAATGTATGACTACACGCAAGGCAGGCGCCGTGGGTCACGCCGATCACTCGACGCAAAAGTATAAACCAACCTTAATGAGTGAGTCATGAGTTATTCGATTCTTTGAACTGATTCTCACAAATTAAAGAGACAGTCACCCAAAAAGTACAATTCTGCCACCATTTACTCTCCTGCATGTGGTTTTAAACATTTGAGTGACTCTAGTCTATTTGTGTTTATTTCTTCTGTTGAACACAAAGTGAAGTTTATTTATAAACTAATTTCGAGAGGATCACGTGCTTATGATTGCTTACAGCTGGTCCCGCATCAGCTCGCAATTGATTCACCAATCAGATGATTCCTAGATCACCATAAATAACCAGAGTTTCCTCATCTCAGTACCTTCATCTTGAAGAACTCCCCCCCACCACCCCACCCCTACTCCTCCTACTTCCCAGATGGGCGACACGGTGGCCCAGTGACTAACACTGTCGCCTCACAGCAAGAATGTCTCTGGTTAAAGTCCCAACTAAACTAGTTGACATTTCTGTGTGGAGTTTGCTTGTTCTCCCCGTGCTCGCGTGGGTTTTCCCCGGGTTCTCCGGTTTCCTCCCACAGTCCAAAAACACGCAATTTAAGTAAATTGAACACTCTAAGCAATACCATTGCCAAGCTCTTAATAAGTATACATCTCTTTTCAGCCATTCTTTTAGCCAGAAATAAGTCGGAGGAGTTCACCGAGATCTACCTGAGCTCAAGCTCCCCTCTCGCCCTGGGAGGGAGTCCAGGGCTCGAGGATCTCGTGAGCTCAGGGCTCTCTCCCGGGACAGCATGCCAAACAAGCTATATTACCAATCATCAGCTAAGTGTGAACTCTTGAAAGAAGATATTTTGAGGAATGGGTGACCCATCGACTTCCATCGTAGGAAAAAAAAACAATTACTATGCAGGTCAGTTGGTCCCAGCAACTTGAATTGTTCAAAATATATTCTTTTGTGTTCATCAGAAGAAACACAAATAGGTTTTGACCAGGTGAAAGGTGAGTAAATGATGACAGAATTTGTATTTGTGTGTGAACAGTCACTTTAAGTAAATGACTCTTCCTGAAAGGATCATTAGTTCATCTAATTTGTACAAAAAAGTGACTTTTATGAACATGTTTAATAGTTTATAGTGATATATCGTCTGGGTTGGTGCTGCATATTACGCTACAAACACCTTGTAATAAACTGCCAGTACATTTTCTGTTATTTTACAGACTTATTTCTTTCTCTACATATATTATTTCTTATCTATTATGTTATTTCAAACAACTAAAATGTCAATAAAAGTTACTTTGTTAAACTGTAGAGATCAACATCCCATAATGCAATTCACAACCATAAATAAACTGAAAAAAACTCATGAATCACAAAACAACGTGGAAAACTGTTAATTAGCAGATATTTTTTACAGTGTGCATTGTGAATTAATACATTTTTCACTCCCCTGATGATTCCCTTCACTCTCTAGAGGTCTTACACTACATGCGGTTATGATCATTGAGTTAAAATGGAGCAGAGAAAATGGGGTAATTTTGAGAATTGGTTTCCTACTTGCCACTCCTGCCAGGCTAAGCCTCTTTTCTAGCCGGAGTATTAGCTCTGATGATCAGCAATCATGCAATCTCTACGCTGCATCTCCTCGCAAAGACATTTTCTATTCTGTAATTGTCCAATATTCAAAAATGCTGTGCTAGAATGAGAGAAAATAGTCCTGCTATCGTGACTTGTATTTGCCAAAAAGTCTGACATGCATAACTAAATTACAAAACAAAGGTCTTTTCTGGTATCTATGGATTGAGTCACACTTTCAATGTATGTCTATGGGAGATGCCCGTTTTCTCCACCAAGTTAAAGCAAAAAACAAAAAACACTATTATTGAACAACCACTACAATTGTCATTTTTATACAGAGAAAGTGACAAACAAAAACAAGACAACAAAAACAACACTATTGCTGAACAAACAGTGTCAAAATTAATTGTTTCTTCGATGCACCGTGATGCAGGCACGAATGATTCGGTATCTGTCAGCCGATTTGTCACGGTTTATGGGTCTGTGCGTCCTTTTTGTATGTCATGTGTGTTGTCGTGTGCTAGGGTGTGTGTCTGTTTACCTTTTGTGCTGACAGCGTGCCCTCGCATCAGCTGACCTAATCTGCATCCTCCAGCTGATACCGGTTTCACCGGCTATATACTCAGTCGGTGGTTACCGTTGGGTATCAGTCCGTTATTAGTTTTTTGTTTCCCTGTCTTTGCCTCCGCAGTCTGTTCGTCAGTTGACGACTTCATTTGTCCTGTTGGCAATCTTTGTTGTTGGACCTCTTTGTTTTGTTGTCACTGGCTTACAGTCGTTGTATCCATTTGATATTCTTTTTCTGTTATTAAACGCTATTGGATTCTCCCTGTCTCGTATCGTGACACGATTTGAATATTATCACTCGATTAAATGGCTGTTATCTGTGGTTATCAGCTGATAGATATGGGCCAGTAGGGGCCTTCGGCTGTTATCATCCATCCACATGGTTAATCTGCTATAGATCATTCATTCATTCATTCATTTTCATTTCGGCTTAGTCCCTTTATTAATCTGGGGTCGCCACAGCGGAATGAACCGCCAACTTATCCAGCATATGTTTTACGCAGCGGATGCCCTTCCAGTTGCAACCCATCTCTGGGAAACATTCATACACACCCATTCACACACATACACTACGGACAATTTTAGCTTACCCAATTCACCTATACCGCATGTCTTTGGACTTGTGGGGGAAACCGGAGCACCCGGAGGAAACCCACGCCAACACGGGGAGAACATGCAAACTCCACACAGAAACGCCAACTGACCCAGCCGAGGCTCGAACCAGCGACCTTCTTGCTGTGAGGCGAACGTGCTATCCACTGCGCCACCGTGAGGGCTGCTATAGATCATATACGGCTTAATGAAAATTATTTATATTTTTTATAAAATTTTCCATTAATTGTATTTTATTAACATCTACCCCTACCCCCAACCCTAAACCCGACTGTCACAGTAATGTAAAAACAGATTTGGATCTGGAGTCTTCTCTATTAGTATAGCTAATTAACCATGTGGATGGATGATAACAGTCTTCTGAGCCTACTAGTAGACGCAGAAGGCCCCTACTGGCCCATATCTATCAGCTGATAACCACTGATAGCGCCCATTCAATTGAGTGATAACAATCGAATCGGGTGTATCGGTTCAGTAGTAATCATAACCGGTTATTATGTACTGACATCATTTATCATATATGCATTATATGGCAGTAGCTTTGTCATTTTTATACTGAGAAAAGTCACAAAAAACAAGAAAAAACAATATTATTACAGTACAAATGTCATGTGTATATGGAGCGCAGCTTTGCAGGATGATTTGCACTCCAAAGTTAAGACAAAGAGAGAAAAAAGAAACTATGAGGAGGAAGGTGATGATCAGCCCCTTCTGCTGACAGAGACATTACCATCATTAATGAATGAGTGAGGGAATGTGCACGCCAGCGGCCGGGGCATTCGACTAATCTCTGCTAATCCCGACCTGATGAAACCAGATTGAGCAGAAATATTGGCAAAAGAGCGGGATTACCGAGCATGGAGTCTGGGCAAACATGTGACGTGAGGGATGACGAGACAAACCAAACACACAATTGCACAAATAAATCACCGTCACACACACTCAGATCACTTGCATTATTTTTTATACTTGCAGAATAACAACAAAAACCCTCCCCACCTTGATAGGGGTTTAAAAAGGACATTTTTGGTGCATATAGGAATGGAGTCATTGTATAATACAATTGTCCTCTTTATACAGAGAAAGACACAAGAAAAACAACATTATTACATTGGTTGATGTTTTTTTCTTCATCAACCAATGCGCATGCTCGAGTGACTTCATTCTTGTTGCCTCGTTGCATGTGTTTGGAGCTCCGTCGCCTAGTACAGTGGTTTTGCCTGAGACCCCCTTTTCCCCTGGAAAGTATTGTAAGGCCCCCTTCCACATTTAATGATATTATCGCTCATATAAGTTTGCAGTAGGTATGACAAAAAAAAGATTTTTTCAAACAAACGGTATGTTTATTACTATAACTAGATACGTTGATGCGCAAATAACAGCCTAATGTAAAATATAAAAGCAAAACATCAGTAGGCCATTTGTATTGGGTACGCTTTGCGGTATTGGGGATGAGTTGTCTGCAAATGTCGTATTAATTTGGACGGCCTCATGCATTTATTAGCAAGAACTTTGGGACGGATAATGTACTGTGGCTGGGTCAGGGACTCTTTGCTTCGAGAACATGGAATAAAACCATAGTTCAGGTAACTATCTTGGTATTTCCTGCATCCAGTATTGCTAGCGCTGCGACCTAAAAAAGTTTGGAGCTTCTTCACCTGGGTCCAGTATGCTTGGGCCATTACTATTAGCTGCTGAAGGCGAATCACTGAGACAAATTTGTCCAGTTTTGGTCAGCCAGGGGATAAAATGAACTAAGGCAACATGATCGTTCTCCTAATTGTACACTGCTAAAAAATATTTTAAAATATGACACGACCCTCAACAGAGCTCGCTGAGGCCCCCTTGTGGGTCGGGACCCCCCTGTTGGCAATCACTGGCCTAGTAAATTTTAATTTTATCATAAACTACATCTCCATTTGTTACTATTTTTATTTTTTAAGGGTAAATGAACCCTTGATACGATTATACAAATACATCTACTCGAAACATTTTGATTCCTTGAGCATCCGCTTCTAGCATATAGCTTTAACCTGCTAGCATCACTAGCCAAAAGCTATCAGTTTCTTTCACTTACTGTCTTGGCTCTTCACCTTGTATAATGTCGCTTGTGTGTCTATCTTTGAGTGCAGGAGAAGCATCGGTGGAGGAGTTGGAGCTGGAGGCAGTGGAAGCACAGATCCGTGGCCTCGAGTTGCTCCGGGAACAATGGGCCTGACATCTCCCGGGCTGATGCTCGCTCATCTTAGGTAAGTGTGCAGTACAATCTCAACACTCATTCCAAGTCAACCCTGTGTGTATCTCTGTCCAGGCTCAGCGCTTTAGGGATACGGCATGCCCAGGTGTCGTTTACACCGGCGCCGGGCTACTGTGACCCCTGGGTGCACCAGCAGCGAAATGGTGCAAATGTTTATTTTTATTTTTAAACCTGCTATAAACTGCCAAGACCAAACAAATAGCGCAAGAAACCTTGAATATACATATTTAATCTATATGACAAGGAAGATTGTATATTAAGACTTTTGTAATGAAATATATAGCTTTATAAGCAAAGAAATGCCAGTAAACTAAGACAAAATACACAAAAGATACCTGTAGTTTAGATGTGGTTCAGGTTTTACCTATCTGAACGTTATCAATCAGTCAATAAAGAGGCCTCATACCAATCAAAAGTGCACTGTGGGGTACCTCAAGGCTCAGTTCTTGGTCTTTTATACTTTTTACATTATACACGCTCTAGACGATATCATTAAAAAAACATAGAGCTTCCACTATTATGCCCATGATATCATTCATTCATTTTCCTTCGGCTTAGTCCCTTTATTCAACAGGGGTCGCTACGGCGGAATGAACCACCAACTTATCCAGCATATGTTTTACACAGCGGATGTCCTTTCAGCTGTGACCAAGTACTGGGAAACATTCATACACTGTCATTCACACACACACACTACAGCCAATTTAGTTTATTCAATTCACCTATAGCGCATGTGTTTGGACTGTGGGGGAAACCGGAGCACCCGGAGGAAACCCACACCAACACGGGAAGAACATGGAAACTCCACACAGAAACGCCAACTGACCCAGCCGGGACTCGAACCAGCGACCTTCTTGCTGTGAGGTGACAGTGCTAACCACTGAGCCACCGTGTCGCCTCACCCATGATATACAACACATATGTTTTTGTTTATTTTTTTATTTAGTTTTAAACCTACTATAAACTGCTAAGACCAAACAAATAAAGCAAGAAACCTTGAATATACATATTTAATGATACATCTATTTGACAATAGTCTGGCGAAAGGGGGCGAAGCGGTTCTCCGTGGGGATCTCGATGTTTAAAGCGTTATAGAAGAAAGATGAAGTGAAGTGAAGTGAATTATTACTGAACAGACAGTACAATTGTCATTTTAATATGTAGAAAATCACAAAAAACAACATTATTACTGAACAAACAGTACAAAAATATAATTTTAATATGGAGAAAGTCACAAAAAAACAACATTATTACTGTGTGTGTGTGTGTGTTTGTGTGCGTGTGTGTGCGTGTGTATGTATGTATGTGGGACAGGCAGACTGACTCGGATTACTCTACTGGTAAACATCCGCTGGCTGCTGTCCTGACTGAAACACGAGGTATGACGCACAGAGGCTCATATTACAGTTTTTTTGCTCCATGTCCCGAAAAAATCTCTCCATCGTCAGAACATCACACACTCCCATTTATGTAGGCCACAGTTTGTCAGTACGGCATATGTTATTTGGGAAATTTCTGGACAAACTCGTGAGACTAATAGAAGCTTAGTCGTGAAGCTTGTTTTCGTTCTTTGTTGAGTTCGAAATTACACGGCTAGTGATCAGTCCACACTGCTTAGTTTGGCATAGATGTACAGTTGAAGTCAATATTGTTAGCCCTCCTGTGACTCTTTTTTTTTTTTCAAATATTTCCCAAATGATGTTTAACAGAGCGAGGAATTTTTCACAGTATTTCCTATAACATTTTTTCTTCTGGAGAAAGTCTTATTTGTTTTATTACTGCTAGAATAAAAGCAGTTTTAATTTAAACCATTATAATGTCAATATTATTAGCCCCCCCTAAGCAATATTTGTTTTTCCATTGTCTAAAGAACAAACCACTGTTATACAATGACTTGCCTAATTACCCTAATTAACCTAGTTAAGCCTTTAAATGTCCCTTTAAGCTGAATACTAGTATCTTGAAACATATCCAGTAAAATATGATGAACTGTCATCATGGCAAAGATAAAAGAAATCAGTTATTATAAATGTGTTGAAAAAAAAATCTTCTTTCTGTTAAACAGAAATTGGGGGAAAAAAATATACAGGGGGGCTAATAATTTTTACCATCACACGTCAAAAATGTGCAGTGCTCAGCATATATGAGTACACCTCATTTTGAAAATGAATATTTGTATCCATTTCTCAGTGAATATGGCTAATATATATTGGTGTATTTGAACATTCATTCATTCAATTTCTTTTCGGCTTAGTCCCTTTATTATTCTGGGGTTGCCACAGCGGAATGAACCACCAACTTATTCAGCATATGTTTTACGCAGCGGATGCCCGACAAAAACAGATTTATTAAGCAGATATATTTATTAAAATAATATTTTAGCTCTCGGGTAAAAAAATGTTCCTTACAAACATATTTTTGTCGCATGTAAGGAGACCACAGTAATCCACACGTGAGTCCAGCTGCGCTCTCATAGCGGGGAATTGAAAACAAAACCTTCGTTGCAGCACATTTATAAACGCAACACTGACGACCCATGTCTCTGAACAATTCTTCTTCTTCTTGTTTTAATTACCGTTGGCAACACAACGTGGCGTCTCTCTGCCGTCTGAACATTGTAACAGGTCTTCGAAGCTATCATGCATATTAATGAAGTTGCGCCTCATTCACAATAGAGCGCGCTGATTGGTTCGAACCAAGTCTATCTCTTGAATTAATGCTGAAAGCTCACAGACGTCACTTTGCACCCGCCGGTACAGACATCCAGTCTGCACGCTGGAATACACACAAGGATCTCATCGCTGTGACGTAGCTTCAAAATTTCTTTTCAAACCGGAAGAACTAATTTGCTTGAAATAACGCAAAAACAACCAATTTTCACTTTTTTGTGAAATATATGTGTCCTAATAGTGTTTTTAGCAGCGTGGGACCCATATAGGACTGTCAACATCTCAAACAATGTGTTTTGGTGTTTCGTGACCCTTTAAAGCAGAAATTAATTAGCACAGCACTGCTATTTATTTATTTGAACACGGTTGCTGAAATGTGACATTCCTGCATCATGCATTCTTTGTTTTGGACAAGAAAAGTGTGAACTTAGCAACAGAACAAGGGTGTCCACATCTAAATGAGCACAAATCAATAGACTCGTGGCATTCTTTTGTATAAAGCTAAACATTTCAATGACACAACAGCACACAAAAAAGAAGATATTTTCAGAACATGCCATTTCTGGAGAATGAATGCTTTCGGTGAATGGAAAAGAGAAACATCCTGCCAAAAATCTCATTTTGTGCTCAATGAAAGAGCGTTACACAGGTTCAACACCAGGGCCAGTAAATAATGACTGAATGTTGCTTTTTGTGCTACAACATTTATACAAGTTTCAGTCTATAAACAGCTCAAATATTTTCATTACGGTGGCACGGTGGCTCAGTGGTTAGCACTGTCACCTCACAGCAAGAAGGTCCCTGGTTTGAGTCCCGGTTGGGCCAGTTGGCATTTCTGTGTGGAGTTTGCATGTTCTCCCCGTGTTGGCGTGGGTTTCCTCCGGGTGCTCCGGTTTACCCCACAGTCCAAAGACATGCGCTATAGGTGAGTTGAATAAACTAAATTGGCCGTAGTGTATGTGTGTGTGTATATGTGTGAATGAGTGTGTATGGGTTTGTGTATTTCCCAGTACTGAGTTGCGGCTGGAAGGGCATCTGCTGCGTAAAACATATGCCAGAATAGTTGGCGGTTCATTCTGCTGTGGCGACCCCTAATACATAAGGGACTAAGCCAAAGGAAAATAAATGAATTTTGATTACTTTTGCAATTTATGTTTGGTGTTACTACAGGTGTAGAATAACCTTTTTTACAGTACATTATCACTTTATTATTACAATGCAGGGCAGCACGGTGGCGCAGTGGGTAGCACAATCGCCTCACAGCAAGAAGGTCGCTGGTTTGAGCCTCGACTGGGTCAGTTGGCGTTTCTGTGTGGAGTTTGCATGTTCTCCCCGTGTAGGCTAAATGTCAGTTTTGTTTGCCCCTTTGGGATGAGGCATGAGTGCCGCCTTAAACAGTGGCGTGCGGGGAGGTTTGTGGCTGAGGCACTGACTCTTTCAAAGTCAGATTTACAAACATGTCCACTCAATATATTTGCCAACTACCGATTGTGTTTCATATATCATATCAGCATTATTTCCATACACATAGCAGGTACATATTGGGCCAAGGAAGAATGTAAAATGTATAGCGATTAAATATGCCTCCCAAAAAACACCCAACTGGATGTTTCAGAGTCCAGACAGCATATAACAAGCGACATACAGCACCACGCGGATACGCTCACTCTCTCTCATTCACACATACACACAGCACCATTGTAGATGCGCGCACTCTCTCTTTCGCTCTCTCTCGGGAGCGCTATATTGTTAGACCACCCGCTCCTGTTCAAATTACACCAGAGTTTCTGACCGCTACTGCGTTTTATTCGGAAATGTATTCCCGCGCCGCAAGAAATCTGCTCAGATCCTGCGGCTGCAGACCTCTAGATGAAAGAGTGTTTTCTACACGTGGTTTGTCAAGCCCACTCACTTGTGTGAGGTACAATAACTGACGTGCTGCACGCAGAGCGGTTTACCTACAGTCATTTCTACACTTCAGCAGAAATGAAGAAAACTTCAGCAGAAAATGACTCTCTTCTTGTTCATTTGAACTTTTACATTACATTCATGATAAATAAGTGTCGCTCAGGCTGAAAACCAGTGAAGTTTATTCATAAACTAGTTTCGAGAGGATCACGTGCTTATGATTGACTGCATCTTGTCCCGCTTTAGCTAATGCATGATCCACCAATCACATGATTCCTTAATCGCTATAAATAACCAAAGTATCTCACCTTAGCCGTCTTCATCCCGAAGAATCCCCCCTTCCACCCCTACTCCTCCCCTTTCCTTGACAGGGCGGCACGGAGGCCCAGTGGTTAGCACCATCGCCTCACAGCAAGGATGTCACTGGCTCAAATCTTACCTGGCCAAGTGACATTCCTGTGTGGAGTTTACGTGTTCTCCCCATGTTCGCGTGGGTTTTCCCCGGGTTCTCCGGTTTCCTCCCACAAGCCAAAAAACATGTAACATAAGTAAATTGACCAAACCAAATCGACATCATAGACGAGCTATCAATCAGCAACATTTCTCTCCATAAGTATTCATAATTTGCATTGACCATTAACAAGCAGGGGAGTTCTCGAGACCTACCTGAGCTCAAGCTCCCCTCATGAGCTCAGGGCTCTCTCTCCCGGACAGCATGCCGAACTCGCTTTTATATTCAATCATCAGCTAAGTGTGAACTCTTGAAACTACATCCTAAACAAGTCTAAAGTTCCAACTTGAGATTCAGGCAGTCGAGCCAAATATGAAAGCATCAGCTGATCGCGAGGTCCTGCACATAAAAACCAATGCAAATATGGCGATATATGCAAATCACATATTTAAAATACAACTTAATGTTTAGATTTAAAACATATATCATTTATGCAATGTATGCACATCAATGTTAGCCCTCATTTGAAATTTGGCTACTGTGACCAGCCTCTGTTTTTTCTTATCAGTGCCAAAGACACTAAGGATACTCTGTTGACTTTGGTCACACAAATAAGTGTTAGACACCATTCGAATGTTTTAGGTGTCTACTTCTTCGTGTGTACACTCACAATAACGACAAAAGTGTGTGCGTTTGCAAAATAAAGAAAATAAACAGTGTACGCATTTTTATTTGGCATAAAATTGGAATTATGACCCATTTAACCTCACGGGACCACTGTGATCTGATGCTGCTTTATTCAAAACGCCACGCGTGTTATTTATTATATTTGTTATTCATTTTACTGTAGTGAACCAGTCCAAGATTGGAAAGAGTTAACTAAGGCTGCAATT
>CAIGQW010000298.1:10467344-10479796 GCA_903798125.1 Danio choprae | reverse complement strand
TAATATTTAATTTAATTTATTTGATCTTATTTAATTTAATTTATTTATTTATTTATGACAGAAAACTCTCAGTACATTTTAATATTTAATTTTATTTATTTGATCTTATTTAATTTTATTTATTAATTAATTTAGTTATTTATGACAGAAAACTCTTAGTACATTTTATTTAAATTTTATTTATTTGATTTTATTTAGTTTTATTTATTTATTTATGACAGAATACTCTCAGTACATTTTAATATTTAATTTTATTTAATTTTATTTATTCATTTATTATGTAAAGGAACATCAAAAAATGTATTTAGTAAAGGCAGTAATATTTTGAAATATTACTTTAAATGAATAAATCTTTTCACATCCACTCACCAATTTAATTGACGAAAATTTTTAATGTTGATGTTCAAACTTGATGTTTTAATCAATTTAATCGACGCAAGTTGAAATGGCTCATTAAAGGTCATTTGATTCAACTTTAAAATGTAAGACAGCAACACATTTTTACAGTGCACTTTCAATTGAATAATATTTCCTAGGGTTGCAAAGGGGCGGTACATTTCCAGTAAATTTCCATGGGAACTCTCAGTACATTTTATTTATTTATTTATATTTTTTATGTAAAGGAACATTAAAAATAGATATAGAAAAAGCAGTAATATTTTGAAATATTACTTTAATTTATAAACAATTATACACTTTATCATGTAATTTATTCCTGTGATTTAAATGCTGAATTTGTAGCATCATAACTTTTTGTGATCCTCCAGAAATCATTCTGGTTTGATACTTTTTGATACTTTATTTAGTAAAAATAATATGGGTTGCGACTATTTTTAAGTTATACAAATTATAACTTCATATTTTAGTCGATTTAATTGATGTGAGTTGAAATGACTCATAATGACTCATAATGACTCACAAATGACTCATTTGATTCATCTAACAAATTTAAGACGGCAACATATTTCTACAGTGCACTTTAATTTGTAACCATATTTCAATATTATTACTGTTTTCACTGTTAATGTTTGCTTTTTTGTATTGGTGATTGGTGTATTGGTGAGCAAAATCAATTAAAATATATCCTAAAATGTATGCAAATAATTTGGGTTGTTACCATTTTTTTATACAAAGGCAGCAACACATTTTTACAGTGTAATTTAAATGTGAATAATATTTCATATTTCCAGAATATTTCCATGGGAGCTTTGTCTCAGGAATTTAGTCAGAGGTTATCAGCTGATAGATATGGGTCATTAGGGGCCTTCTGCACCTACTGGTAGACTCAGAAGGCTGTTATCATCCATCCACATGGTTAATCAGCTATAGATCACATCTGGAGTCTAATCTATTAGTATAGATTAACCATGTGGATAGACGATAACAGCCTTCTGAGCCTACTAGTAGGCCCAGAAGGCCCCTAGTGGCCCATATCTATCAGCTGATAACGCTCATTCAATCAAGTGATAACATTCGAAGCGGGTGGTGCTGTGTGTATGAGATCTAAGGAATATGCAGGGTAGAGAACAGCAGTAAATCTGGTTGTTTTAATCAAGATTATGCAATAAGATATATTTATTTTTTCAATTATAATTAAGTACCCTGTTATAAACGAACCTTCAATTGTCCAAATTCAGTTTATTTCCATTAATTCCCATATTTTTCCGTTAATAGTTTTTTGTTTGTTTGTTTGTTTGTTTGTTTAAATAAATGCAGCATTGGTCAGCAGAGTCAACTAAAACATATGCAAAATACAGTTGACGTCCGAATTATTAGCCCTCCTGAATTATTAGTCCCCCCAACACATTTTCAACACATTTCTAAACATAATAGTTTTAATAACTCATTTCTAATAACTGATTTCTTTCATCTTTGCCATGATGACAGCACATAATATTTTACTAGATTTATTTCAAGATACTAGTATTCAGCTTAAAGTGACATTTAAAGGGTTAATTAGTTTAATTAGGCAAGCTAGGGTAATTAGGCAAATCATTGTATAATGATGGTTTGTTCTGTAGACGATCAAAGAAAAAAATATTGCTTAAGGGGGCTAATAATATTGACCTTAAAATGGTTTTAAAAGAATTAAAAACTGCTTTTATTCTAGCCAAAATAAAACATATAAGACTTTCTCCAGAAGAAAAAATATTATAGGAAATACTGTGAAAAATTCCTTGCTCTGTTGAACATCATTAAAAAAAATCATCAAGTAAAAATAAAAAAAACACAGTAGGGCTAATAATTTGACTTCAAATGTATATACAGTATGCAAATGATATGTTTTGTCAAGAATGCAGTCGCCATATCTCTCAAACTCATATTGCATCAAAATAAATATTGACTGACATTTAGCAGAATTTCGCTGTCAGTATTGAGAGATCCCTTGTTGATGCTAATTAGCCCATTAGCTGCTTATAACAGTGAACAAGTCCTACACCGCTCTTATTTCCCTCTCATATTCACACACTTAGCAAGCAAGCAATCAAATTACATTTTCAAGTGTCTTTCGTTAGCTTTTTATACATGCATGTAGTTCAGCAGGTCGATCATGTGATTGTTTTGTATGAATTACACACAAGAGGACAGAAGCACTGGAGTACTTAACTAGCCATTTTACAACATAAAGTACTTTGTTGTTTAAATGAAAATACTAAAGTGGCTGCTGACTGCTTGATTCTGATTGGTTGATGAACGTTGTGCAGCTATTTTTAAATAAACGCACAGCTAAAGTAGTTCAAGGCAGGTTTTGAACGCATTGCAGTTTCATATCACTACGCTGAATGATTTGAGTTATTTCACTGCTACAACAGTCAAAAATAATAATAATTATTCACATCAAAACACAACAGAAGGCCTTGGATGGATATGTAAGAAACTAATCCTACACACAGGAGCAGTTTGAGGACAAAAACCTGACAAATGTCTGAAATAATCAGAATCAGAATCAGTTTTATTGCCAAGTGTGCTTACACACACAAGGAATTTGCTTTGACTACAGAAGCTTCCAGTGTACATAAAGTGACAAGTGACAACACGAAATAAATATGAAAAAACACAACAAACATTAAACAGAGACGCAGTCAGTCAGAAAGCTCTGGATGGTGAATTGTATGTACAGATTTGTTATAAATATACAAGTTATAAGGTGCTGTGTACAACTGCGGCCTCACAGTGGTGCAGTGGGTAGCACGTTCGCCTCACAGCAAGAAGGTCGCTGGTTCGAGCGTCGGCTGGGTCAGTTGGCGTTTCTGTGAGGAGTTTGCATGTTCTCCCTGTGTTGGCGTGGGTTTCCTCCGGTTGCTCCGGTTTCCCCCACAAGTCCCCCAAAGACATGCAGTATAGGTGAATTGGGTAAGCTAAATTGTCCGTAGTGTATGAGTGTGAATGGGTGTGTATGGATGTTTCCCAGAGATGGGTTGCAGCTGGAAGGGCATCCGCTGCGTAAAACATATGCTGGATAAGTTGGCGGTTCATTCTGCTGTGGCGACCCCAGATTAATAAAGGGACTAAGCCGAAATGAAAATGAATGAATGAATGAAACAACTGCGTAGAAAAAGTATTGCACTGTAAATTGTTATAAGGTGCTGTACGAGTGCGTATGAGAAATAAGTGGAACGAGTGCGAGTGCGTATGAGAAATAAGTGGAAATAAGGCTTAATAAGTGTATTTATTTCACAGAAAACTAGAAAGAATAATTTTTTTTGTTAAATGCAATTCATATAAAATTGGGATGCTGCTGCTATGAGTACTTTAGAGATTTGACCTTACTAGGCACAAACTGCTCTCTCTGCACATCAGCTTTTCTGACAGCTGTGCACTTGTTGCACTTAAAAATGTGCTTTTAATAAAAGTTTGAAGGATATTTCTTCTTCATTTACAGAACAAATATCATTATACAGGGCATGGGGGAAATAAGTATTCAACACGTCACCGTTTTTCTCAGAAAACATATTTCTAAAGGTGCTGTTGACTTGAAATTTTCACCAGATGTTGATGAAGAAATCCATATATGCAAAGAAAACGATGTTTACAAATGAGTTTACAAATGAAGTTATGCGTAATAAAATGAAATGACGCATTGAAAAAACTATTGAACACATGAAGAAAGGGAGGTGAAGAAAGGCAGTGAAAGCCCAGACAGCAGCTGAAATCTCTCAGTAGTTCTTCAGCAACCCTCTGCCCTCAGTGTAAATGAATATTAGCTGAAAACTCTCAAATGCTTTCAGAGAAAGAAAATCAAGCTGTGGAATGGCCAAGCCAATCACCTGACTTAAATCCAATATAGAATCCAAAATAAAGATCAGATTTGATAGACGAGACCAACAGAACCATTAAGATTTTGACACTCTGTTGAAGTCAGTGAAAAACTCACACCTGAGCAATGCATGTGACTTCACTCTCCATATGAGGTGTCTTTAAGCTGCCATCACCAAAAAATTGCCTTTTATAGAAAGTATTAAATACATTTCAGTAGTTCAGCACTTTCTCCTTGTCATTCAATTCTTATTACACAGAACTCATTTTTCAGATTTTATGTTTGTTTTGTTATATTTTTATGTTTAATTGTTTGAGTTTTTACCAAAGTCTGGTTCAATTCCATGTCAACAGCTCCTTTAAAATACCCCCTCCACCCACCCCCCAAAAAACATGACGTGTTCAATACTTATTTCCCCCACTGTATATCATGGATAGTTTTTTTGTGATATGTTGCAGAATTGCTGATATTTTGATATATCATTACTGGGGGCAAAATATCTTGATAATATCATGTCGTGAGTTCCTGTGATTCCCACCCTTGGTAACTGTTTAAGTCTGGCCATCTAAAAACACCCTAGTGTCTAATGTAGCAGGTCATCCAATTCGAATGTTATCACTCGATTGAATGGGCGTTATCAGTGGTTATCAGCTTATAGATATGGCCATTAGGGGCCTTCTGTGCCTTCTAGTAGGCTCAGAAGGCTGTTATCATCCATCCACATGGTTAATCAGCTATAGATCACATACAGCTGCGGCTGGAAGTTAACGAGAATTAGTTATATTATTCATACATTTTCCATTAATTGTATTTTATTAACGTCTACCCCTACCCCAACCCTAAACCTAACCGTCACAGTAATGTAAAAACCGATTTGGATCTGGAGTCTTCTCTATTAGTATAGCTGATTAACCATGTGGATGGATGATAACAGTCTTCTGAGCGTACTGGAAGGCACAGACAGCCCCTACTGGCCCATACCTATCAGCTGATAACCACTGATAACGCCCATTCAATCGAGTGATAACATTCAAAAAGGGTGAGCACATTGGCAAAATGAAGCGCTCACCCCTGCTCTAGACAGAATTCAGAGTTTATTTCTGAAGCTTTCTCCCAAACTCTTTGTGCTTATATGTAAAGCTCGGCGATGGCAATCCATGTAATCTCAGTGTAAGACGCTGTGGGCTGTGAAGAGCTAAGAGTCATGCACTGCATTTAAAGTACTTCTTTTTGCCTTTTTTCAGCAGCTATGAAACATTTTTTCAATTCCTTTCAGACACAAGACTATTCTTGATTTCGCTGTATTACACAAAAACACTTAATGAACAGTCACACTGTGTTTTGTCAGTAAGTGTAACCACCCAACAGGTAGACGGTTGTATTATTTGTTGAGTTATATGCCAGTGAGCAGGCGGCATGGTGGCTTAGTGGTTAGCACTGTCGCCTCACGGCAAGAAGGTTGCTGGTTCGAGCCCCGGCGGGGCCAGTTGGCATTTCTGTGTGGAGTTTGCATGTTCTCCATTTGTTGGCGTCGGTTTCCTCCGGGTGCTCCGGTTTCCCCCACAGTCCAAACACATGCGCTATTGGTGAATTGAATAAGCTAAATTGGCCGTAGTGTATGTTTGTGAATGCAAGTGTGTATGGGTGTTTCCCAGTACTGGGTTGTGCCTATAAGGGCATCCGCTGCGTAAAACATATGCAGGATAAGTTGGCGGTTCATTCCTGCTGTAGTGGCCCCTGATTAAGAAAG
The DNA here is from genome assembly GCA_903798125.1 of Danio choprae. Taxonomy (NCBI): domain Eukaryota; kingdom Metazoa; phylum Chordata; class Actinopteri; order Cypriniformes; family Danionidae; genus Danio; species Danio choprae. Next base: position 10,473,788 of record CAIGQW010000298.1, on the reverse strand, counting down.
GGAATAAGCTGAAAAGAAAAGAAATGAATGATGCCAGTGAGCAACTCTTTCAGATTTCTATTGTTGGTTACGACAATCAGGGTGTTACATTATTAACTCTTGACATTTTTCAAGAGACAATTATGCCATACTACATGTTCCTTCATGATCAATCATCATGTGATGTCTACAATGCGCATTCTGTCATCAAGAAGCTGCACACATTACACACGTCTCTGTAATCATCTATCGAGTGTTACCCACAGACACCATTTTCCCATATATAAATATATGTGTGCTTTCTGAATGACAAACAGTAGATAATTAGATTCATTCTGTACCAGCATTCAGGTGCTTTTGGAGCTGCAGGAGCAGTTTCAAAGCAACAGCTGTAAACAAAGCAGTAGACAGCAGACAACCATCAAATATACATTTTGAATGAGAACATAATGAGAATTGTAAAAGTTTACATGCTAATTTCTCATCAGGCTCTACTATCTATTGCCAACATTTATCTTTTTATTCTGTCATGGTAGTCCAATGATGACACATCATAAAGACAAGCCTACTGTTGTCAGAACTACAAAGCTTTCTTCTATTTTATGGAAGCAGTGCTCTATCAATTTCTATTGCCATTTCAAAAGCAGTGTAGAGATTTTGTGCTCCAAATGAAACGATAGTGGATGACAGAGAAATAAATATTAATAAATATGCGAAACTTTCTGTGTTGTAATGACATGTTGCAAACATGGCATAAGCTGTTGTGTACTATGACACAGTACACAAGAAGAAACGATTAAATCTTGTGTCCTGTGTCAAGAAAATCATGCTGAAATCGCACTTTAATGTTTCAGATCAACAAACATTTTAAATATTAGTCAAGGATAACACAAAAGCTGAACTTTTTGTAAGGTGTGTGTTCCATTATGTGTGGCATAAAAGTAACACTGCATTTCAGAAAAAGAACACCATACCAACAGTTAAATGTGGTGGTGGTGGTAGTGTGATGGTCTAGGGCTGTTTTGCTACTTCAGCACCTAGAAGACTGTGATAAATGGAAATATGAATTCTGCTGTGTATGTCCGGCCATCTGTTATTGACCTCAAGCTGAAGCGATCTTGGGTTCTGCAGCAGAACAATGATCCAAAGCACAACAGCAAGCCCAATCTTAAATGGCTGAAGAAAATCAAAATGAACGCTTTGGAGTGGCCTGGTCGAAGTCCTGACCTGAATGTAATTGAGATACTGTGGGATGATCCTAAAAAGGTGGTTCATGCTAGCAAACCCTCCAATGTGGCCGAGTTACAACAATTCTGCAAAGATGAGTGGGCCAACAATCCTCCACAGCGCTGTAACAGAATTATTCCAAGTTACTGAAAATAACTTGAAATAACAAAATAACTAGCTGCTGCTAGGAGTGGCCAATCCAATTATAAGGCTTGGGGGGCAAACACTTTTTCACACAGGACTATGTAGTTCTGTATTTTGTTTTCCCTTAATGATAAAACCCTTCATTCTTTGGCTAATATTTAAATCAGCGTGATGATCTGAAACATTAAAGTTTGGCAAACATGCAAAAAAAAAAAGAAATCAGTAAGGGGCAAATACTTTTTCACCACTTTATCTGATGCATCAAAGCCACTCCCGGTCCCCGAGTGTCTTTTTTTTTTTGCTCCAAATTTTACACTTAAAAGCATGGCTTTTGCTGTTAATATTTTAATTATATTGTATGAATTATAATTATTTATACTTGCCTCATATTTTTCAATAATATATTTTCAAATAGTTTTCAATTGTCAATTAACATTAAAGTCAGCATGAAACAGAAGTTAAGATTGTCCTTTTTATCCTCTATCATGACATACATGGTCCTGACAAAAAAAAGTAGGGTGGTGCATGATTTCATTCTATGGGAACCGATTGGATTGTGGGAAGATGAGTGTTGCTAACAAAATGAAGAAAGATTGACGAATGGATGAAAGCAGGGCAGAAAAGAGACAAGCCCTAATACACCCTCCCAAAATTACTGGTAACCTCGTCCTTAATGCATTCCATGTGATCAGAAATGAAGTCAAGAAAAAATCTGCATTTGTACTAAATATGGTAGATGGTAGTTTCTATTATTATTATTATTTTAGTTTTATTTTAAATCAGGTATTTTGTGGTTATTAGAGCATTCGGGCTGGCTTAGGTCATTCATCAACCTTGTAGACCAACTCACAGACCAGCAAAACTAAAAACCAGCTCAACTACCATAAGCTGTTGTGTAAAAGAAGTTCCCTTCAACATACGTTTAAAGATAGGTCTTGTTATGGAGAACTATGCATTGAAAGCATGTACATAATGTACTGTTCTTAAGCACATAATAGCACCTCATTTGACCTCAAATAACAATGTACTATGTTAGATCTATGTTAACTTCTATTAGATGAAATTACTGTCGTTGAGCTTAAGAGCCACTTAACCCCATCTATATATAACTTCACCATAGTTTCATATATTGACTTTATATCGTGGTTGTCAAGTGTTTATGGTAAAACAAAATACTTTTTAATAGTGATTCTGCTTATTTTTTGTATTTCATGTATTAAATATATTTCTAATTATGCATTTTTTTATATTAGCTTTAAACAACTAATTTAAATAATTAATTATAATCAAGTTATACTTACTTACTCCTAGGGCCATTTATATCGAAGTTGATATTTAGCTGCACCATATTGTGTTTCGTAACATCTAGTTTTTATGAGGTGGGTTTTATGAGGACCAAGACATGTACTCATACACTACGGACAATTCAGCTTACCCAATTCACCTACAGCACATGTCTTTGGACTGTGGGGGAAACTAATGCACCCAGAGGAAACCCACACCAACACGGGGAGAACATATAAACTCCACACAGAAATGCCAACTGACCCAGCCGGGGCTCGAAACAGCGTCCTTCTTGCTGTGTGGCAACAGCGCTACCCACTGTGCCACCGTGTTGCCTATATAATCAAGCTATAGTAATCTTATTTAACCATTTAACGCATGACAAAAGATCAAAATAAATGATTTAAATGATTTTATTCCCGCTTTGAAATAATATTATGTTGCTTACCCCATTGGCAGATTATTTAGCTTGTTTCAAGGAAAAACTCATTTAATTTTGACATATTAATTCGTAAAACAAGACGATATATATTTTACTTGTCTAGAAAACGCTTGTCTAGAATTTGTAGATAGTTGGACTTGAAATGAGACAAAAACTCTACAGTAAGTGAGGAAAGCATGTTTTGCAGTGTAGAAAGTTTTGAGTGTTTGCTTACTGGGCCTGGACTCAAATCTCACCATCAAATCAAGCAAGAAGTGAGAAGAAACAAACTCTCACAGAAACGGCACAAGCGTCTGTTGGGATTTTTTTTTTCTTTTACGTCTGGCACAGAATGACTCCTGCAGTGCTTGGTTTGATGCTCAGGTTTGTGAAGTCGCTGGCTGAATCTCACACATTCAGATTAAGACAGCAGGGGATATTGAAGGTTTTGAAGTTGGAGCTTGTGTGTGTGTGTTTTACTCCAAATGAGATCCTGCTACAATTCTGGGCTGGTATTAACTATAGACATGTGCCAGTACTCAATAATATAATATATCATGATAATGAACATTAACATAACTGAGTGGTCTTCAAAATACCATTATTAACGATTTTTTAAACTATTTGATTGTCTTTTAAGAATATTCATATTGTTGTATTTGCAGTGGTTGTTTACCACAGCACCAAATGTCTGAAGACTTAAAGGTCTCATGAAATTAAATGTAAGTTTTTTAGATGTTAGTATCAGAATGTTAGTCTTAAAGATATCTATAAGCTAGTGTGCTCCAAAACAGTGACAAAATGTGTATTTTCAAGTTATAAACATCCAAAGCTTGCAGTTTGTCACTTCCACCTAAATGGATCAACTTTTGATCACCTCACACTTCAGTTTCTCATCAAATCTTCTGACCAATCAAATGCTCTCTAGTATCTGACATCAGGGTTTCTGCAGGTTTCACCAAATCAAATTTAAGACTTTTTAAGACCATGAAGAATGAAATTTAACACTTACAGTATATGGGGCTGAACGCTAAGGATTTTTTTAAATGGCCCAACAGAAAAAACTAAATCTAATTAGTAATTTCTTAGCCACATATTTTAAATAATGTGTCAAAACAAGCCGACCTTAGTTGTTTACACACATTTTTTTCAACAAAAACTCTTTAAAAACTAAATGTTTACACAACAGACTGTTATAATATTAGTTATGAATAGTTTTGCTAAAAGTTTTATTAAGATGTGTTGTGGCTGATTGGATGTGTGTTGGACTAATTGGGTTTACATAAAGGAAAATTAAGACCTGTTAAAAACGAATTAAGACACTACCTACAAGACAATATTTCAGTGAATTTAGGACATTTTAAGACGTTTTAAGACCCCGCGGATACCCTGGACATGCCTACAAAAATTGTTATTTGTTTTTGATTACCTGAGCTCAAACACCCCTCTCGCCTTGCAAACGGGAGGGAGCCCCAGGCTCGAGGATCTAAGGGCTCAGGACTCTCTCCTGGGACAGCATGCCAAACCACCTTTATAACCCATCATCAGCTAAGTGTGAACTCTTGAAAAGTGTTTTGAAAATGTAAACATTTTCTATGAGGTTTGGGTTTAGGGGTGGTGGAAAGTGGTGAAAAATTGTTTGAGAAATCAATTCTGCATTCTTCATTTTTATTTGCTTGTTAACAGGAGATTGTGCTAGTAATCAGAGTAATAGTGACTAAAAGTGACATCAGTAATCATAATTATACAGTATTTTGAGGAGTGCTTTTCCCCTGCAGGTTTAGGGGCAGTTTATACAAGTTTTTTACCCAATAAATGTAAAAAATAGTATGTGTTTTGCCTGTTTGTTTACACAACAACAGCATCCCACATGGAAAGAACTATGTGAACTATGAAATATGTACATATAATATAGGAAAACAGCCAAATTTATATATGTCACATATATTAAAAACCTATATCAATACCTATATTAAAACATATGTTTATATAGGTTCTTTCCGTGTGGGCTCTCACTTATTTGCCATAGTTAAATTCCATAACATGCCAATTACATGTCATACCAATTTCTAGTGTTCACACATACAGACGTTTCTTGCATTTGCTTTTTTAGTTCTTAGTTATTGCCTTGATAATAGAAAATATGAGCTAGGCATCATGTATGACAGTTGCTAAAGTGAGATATGAGCTATATAGGAGACATATCTTGTATGTACATGTAGGGCTTATATGTGAATATAAAGAAGCAGAACAGGAGACCTATATGGCCTGTATATGCACATATATGCACCTCAATTTTGCCTGTATGTGGCATATATACGCATATATGCAGCGTATAATCATATATGTGTTCATATATACTGCATATAGGTTTCATAAATGCGCATATATCCTCATATAAGTTCTTTCCATGTACGGCTTTTAGGACTGAAAATGCATAAATCTTAAAACGGGTTACAACGTGGACGTTTTTGAATACGCCACTGTTGTTGTGTCCATATAAACACCTGAAAATGAAAGTCTTTGAGAATGATGGCGTCATGCGTGTGGATAGTATGTGTTCAGGGAGATGTTTGATGTAGATCAGAGATGCCCAAACTTGGCCCATGCTAATCTTTTGATTTGGACCACCATCCCATTTGAGAAGAGAGGGAGAATGATGGGGCGAATATCTTTGACAGAGATTGTCATTTCAGAATTTAATGTAACATTTTGTTTGTTTGTTTTGTAAATAAATCAGAATTGTTTTTTAAATGTAAATACTGTCACTCGACGGATAAAGGACGAATATATCGGCGAATAAATCAAGGCAAAGGCAGGTGCAGCTTAGTGTATTTAGCATTCAACTCCATTGTGTTATCAATGGGATTCTTTATGTTTTTACTGTAATAAGTTCATTATATATTTTTTTATATACTCAACGAAACTTACTCATGGAAACTTTAATGTAATACAGTTTGGTATTTTTACTTTTGGCCCACAGCCCTCAATCAACTTTGGTTTTTGGCTCGTCATAAGAAAACGTTTGGGCACCCCTGATGTAGATTATAGGCAAGAGTGAATAAACACAACAATGGCGGAGTATGTGGTAGTGTTGTTGTTGCTCAAATGTTTGCTAATTTACTCATTTGTGCTAATTTGTCGATTTACTTCACATTACAACCAACAGCACAGACACATCATACACACATGAGTGCTGTGCAGACGATGACACAAGGTGACATCACTGAATATACTGGCCGGCACACATATTACAGCATTTCCATGGTTGTGTAAAAGCAGAGTAAACGTAAATTTTATTTTTTTTATGCAATGTTTTTGGCTAGATCATTGTCATGTAAACGTTGCCTTGGTTAGAAGGTACATTTAAAGGGATAGTTCACCCAAAA
>CAIGQW010000298.1:10438973-10466944 GCA_903798125.1 Danio choprae | reverse complement strand
TGACCTGTGGGGGAGTAAATAAACAGTACATGTTCAGTTTTGGGTGAGCCTTTAATATGACACTAAAATCAACAGTGGTGGTGCCGCATTCCCCTACCTTGGGGGAAGCCGTGGCCTAATGGTTAGAGAGTTAGACTTGATTGTCCATAGTAAGCCTATATAACCAGCGTTCTGAACTGCTGCCCTGGGTGCCACAGCAATGGCTGCCCACTGCTCCGGGTGTGTGTGTAGTTAGCCAAAAATCACGACTTTCACTTCATGTTATTTAGTGATTTATTGAATCATATTCAAACAATTCATTTAAAACAGCTAATTCTTTTAAAAACAAAGCAAGTGACTGGGTCTTTCCTAATACCCACATTTGTGTTCTTTGCATTTAACCACTTGTCTGCATGCCTAAGGGCCAGGACACACCAATTCAACACCAAACATCTAGCTCAGATGAAAACCAACTGTGGTAACGCCTCACGTCTGGACCAAAAATCTGCACATGGACACACCAAATGAATGGCAGCCAACTGAAACTAGAGCACACGTTCTGGAAAACTGCAAGTTGAATTGGCCAAAAACATTAAGTAAGCCAAAAGTAAAGGCAGCATTTCATTATCTAAATTGTACTTTATAATCTTTTTAACATCAAAATTTTTTAAAACATTTGTTTAATCTTGACATTTATATACAATGAAGATTTCATTATTATCTCTCGTTTTTGTGTTTCAACAAGATCTTTCCATCTTATATTGTCACGCTCTACACGACTTTTACAGGAAATGCTCAGTGGAATGAATGAGTATTAATGAATAAATGAACCCATTAAGACAATTCAAGGAGAAACCTGTGCAGCTTTACCTCTTGTGGAGTCACAATGAAAGAAAAACAGGTACATACATCTCAATTGAGTCACAAAAGTGCTATATATACACACACTTAACAGAGCAGAAAAGTATGCTATGTTTCATACAATGTTTGTGTAGGAAAAAGGCCTTGAACCTTCAAAGTGCATTCGGAAGAATTAAGAGTCTTTGCCAAAGTATTAGTATTTGAGTCAAAAACAATTGCACAGAGATGTTGTATGGCTTCGATGAAGTGTTTTTATGATTAAGTTAAATTTGGTAGCTGGTAAAAATGTTAATGATGTCTATTTGAACTGTATTGTAATAAAAAGCAATGTGATATGGGTTTAAAAAATAACATGAGTATGAATACATCATGACTATTTAATTTCGCATGATTTATGACTTTGCATGTCCTGATGTTATCCTCCAGGCAGATAAATATAGACGTATAGAAATAAACATAGACGTCGTCTGCATGTGGCCACACAGAGTTGCAGGAAATGTAAATACTCGTTTATCGGTTATCTGCTAAACAAGAACATAGGATTTCATTTTCACCGGCAGATGTAATTTGGCCACATCAGACACCAAGGACTTGTTCCTCTGAAGAATGCATACTAATCATTTCCATACACACTTATGAAAAAGCTTCTTTGTTGGTCCTGAAGAACCTTTAACATCCTTTAACGTTTCCATTGCAAACTTTTTATTTTAACACACTTAATTTTAAGGTGCAATTTTTGTAATACCAAACCATTAACTATAACTTTGCCTTAATAACCTACTAATTTGCTGCTTATTAATAGTTAATCGAGTAATAGTTTTAGGTTTAGATATTGGGTACGATTAGGGATGAAAAATAAGATGCAGAATATGTACTATTATTATCATCATCATTGTTATTATTATTATTAGCATCATAATTATTACTATCATTATCTATAGTGGAAAAAGATTCTTTAGATATGTAGAATGTTCTTCAAACTAATACTAGTAACTATTATAACTATTATTATAAGTTAATTAATGCTGTCAAACGATTAATCGTGATTAAATCGCATACAAAATAAGAAGTTAATATTTATACATCAAAATATATTTGTGCTTACTGTGTATATTTTTGTGTATATAAATATTTGCATGACTATATTGTATAAAATGCTTGTTTATATTTATTTCTATATATCATTTCTATATAATATTTTATGTTCAATATATTATATTTACTATTTAATATAATATTTAAATGTACGGTTTGTGTTTGTATCTACACATATCTACATAAATATACACAGGACACACTATATAATATACGCATATATTATATAAACACAAACTTTTATTTTGGATGCGATTAATCGCATGACAGCACTAATGCAAACCTGTCAACATTGGGATGTAAAAATAAGGGATACGCACACCCCCAGAAATTAAATCAAGTCATAAAATCTCATTCACTTTTTATTCTGTATTTAAATATTGATTAAATTTAGGCTACTATAGTTATTTCAAGAGTTCACACTTAGCTGATGATTGGTTATAAAGCTTGTTTGACATGCTGTCCCGGGAGAGAGCCCTGAGCTCATAGATCCTCGAGCCCGGGGCTCCCTCCCGTTTGCAAGGCGAGAGGGGAGTTTGAGCTCAGGTAGATCTCGAGAACTCCCCTGCTGTAGTAGCTAATGAACAGATAGTGATTGCTCTTGAGATGACTACTTACTAGGAGCATGTCTATGATGCCGGTTTGGATTAGTCAATTAACTTAAGTTGCATGTTTTTGGACGGTGGGAGGAAACCGGGGAACCCGGCGGAAACCCACGTGAGCACAGGGAGAACGTGTAAACTCCACACAGAAACGTTGGCTGGCTTGGTAAGGACTAGAACCAGTGACGTTCTTGCTGTGAGGCAACAGTGCTAACCACTGGGCCACCGTGCCACCCATCTAGGAAAGGAGGAGTAGGGGTGGAAGGGGGGATTCTTCAAAACGAAGATGGCTGTGATATGAAACTTAGGGTATTTATAGTGGCTTAGGAATCGTTTGATTGGTGAATCATGAATTGGATAATGCGGGACCAGCCGCAGCAATCATAAGCACGTGATCCTCTCCAAATTAGTTTATAAATAAACTTCACTTAGTGAAGAGCAGCGAATCTCTCACTTTGATCCACTGTTTTGTTTGATAACAGAGCTGTCCCTTTAGGAGTCCACAGATCTATAATGAAAGCTTTCGATTACTTTCATAAATGTTTATGCTCATATAAGACAAAATATGTGTTTAAAATAAAACACGCCAGGATGGACATGTTTACATACTAATAAGTGTATTTGTCTGTTTAGAAACACACCCAAATCCAAAAGTGTCCGCTTTCGCTCATCCTCAAATCGCATGTACAGAAGCTGATCTGGGAACAGTGCCTTTATACGGAGCACATCCGTCAGTCAGCACCGTTACTGATTCAGATGTTCCATAGGAAGGGCAACGGTTGACGCATACACTGTAAAAAAAATCCTGGTTGCCTTAAATTTTTAAGCTGAATCAAATTAACCTTATGAGTCCATTAAACTTATATCAATATATTAAACTTAAAACAGCTTGCGTAACTTATTAAACTAAGTTAATCATGTTCTAACTTAATTTTATAAGTTACAATAAACTAAAAACATGCCGTCATGACTAATTGATTTAATATTTTTACAGTGTAGCTTTAATGGAAATGGCCGTATTAATATTAATTTCAACATGATTGCAAGCCAATATAAAGTGAAAGCATGATTCTCTTTAACAGCTTTTGCTATTATACCATATTTGAGATCGGCTCTTTGATGCTGCTTTCACTTTACATAGAAATTTTTAAAATACGGGAGAAATATACTTTAACGGGATGATAGCGGGATAGAATGGTAAAATATGGGACAATCCCGGCAAAAACAGGAGGGTTGACAGGTACAGTATGCACTATTGTTAAGTAACTATTATTCATTCATTCATTTTCATTTCGGCTTAGTCCCTTTATTAATCTGGGGTCGCCACAGCGGAATGAACCGCCAACTTATCCAGCACATGTTCCACACAGCGGATGCCCTTCCAGCTGCAACCCATCTCTGGGAAACCAGATCCATGGATCCATACACACCCATTCACACTCATACACTACGGACAATTTAGCCTACCCAATTCACATATTTGAAAAATAATAAAAACTTCACAGGAAGGCCTATAATATGGTCTTCAACAGCACTTTTAAAGTTTTGAGATAACCTATAATGCTAGCTGACAAAACAACAACAAACAAATCAAATGTTGATCACCACCTTGAACTCGAGTATATTCCGGGTTTTCTGCGGAACATATTTGTTATAATTGGTTTATCCATCTTGGCATTTTTAAAAGCAAAACAAGAACAAGTCCTTCTGCTGCTCTAAAAGCCACTCCATGCAAGTTCTGAAGCACGCCGTTTCTTTGTTAGACCTTAAAAAGCCATTTTAGCACGAGCACTGTAGTGTCCTTGCTAAAAGGAACATATTAAGAGATGTTTAAGAGCAAAAGTAAATAGTGGAAGCTGAACAACCAACATACCGAGGCTCAGGTATTTGTGGGACTTTTTAGTTTGACGACTGATCCAAGCAAAATTGTTATTATTATAATTTTCTTCCTCTCTCTATGGTTTATGGTTTCATTTTTGGTTTCAAATTTGCAGAAAAAAAGAGCGAATCATTAATTTTGTTGTAGGAAAAGCCAAAACGGCAATTTACATTACAAGAAAAGAAAGGACAGAGGGTAAAGTTTGTCGAGACGTGGTGCAAGTTTTGAAGAGTTGAATTAAAGTGAGAATCTATTTTGATGAAATGTTTATAAGAATTTCAAGAATATTGAAAATGGATTCATAAAGACGGGTTGTGCTCTGTTAAAGATGGAGAACTAATATTTTCAAAATGGCTTGAGTGAAATGTACTTTTGTTAATTGTGGTATTTTTAAATAAATTAACATGTATCTCTCTCTCAAAGTGAAGTTTATTTATAAACTAATTTGGAGAGGATCACGTGTTTATGATTGCTGCGGCTGGTCCCGCATTATCCAATTAATGATTCGCCAATCAGATGATTCATAAGCCACTATAAATACCCTAAGTTTCATATCACAGCCATCTTCGTTTTGAAGAATCCCCCCTTCCACCCCTACTCCTCCCTTCCTAGATGGGTGGCACGGTGGCCCAGTGGTTAGCACTGTTGCCTCACAGCAATAATGTCACTGGTTCTAATCGTTACCAGGCCAGCCGACGTTTCTGTGTGGAGTTTACACGTTCTCCCCGTGCTCACGTGAGTTTCCACCGGGTTCCCCGGTTTCCTCCCACCATCCAAAAACATGCAACTTAAGTTAATTGACTAATCCAAATCGGCATCATAGACATGCTCCTAGTAAGTACTCATCTTAAGAGCAATCACTATCTGTTCATTAGCTACTACAGCAGGGGAGTTTTCGAGATCTACCTGAGCTCAAACTTCCCTCTCGCCTTGCAAACGGGAGGGAGCCCCGGGCTCGAGGATCTATGAGCACAGGGCTCTCTCCCGGGACAGCATGTCAAACAAGCTTTATAACCAATCATCAGCTAAGTGTGAACTCTTGAAAATGTAAACATTTTCTATGAGGTTTATTTCATTTGGGTTTAGGGGTGGTGGAAAGTGGAAGTGGCTCGTCATAAGAAAAAGTTTGGGCACCCCTGATATAGATTATAGGCAAGAGTGCATAAACACAACAATGGCGGAGTATGTGGTAGTGTTGTTGTTGCTCAAATGTTTGCTAATTTACTAATTTGTGCTAATTTGTCGATTTACTTCACATTACAACCAACAGCACAGACACATCATACACACATGAGTGCTGTGCAGACGATGACACAAGGTGACATTACTGAATATACTGGCCGGCACACATATTACAGCATTTCCATGGTTGTGTAAAAGCAGAGTAAACGTAAATTTTATTTTTTTTATGCAATGTTTTTGGCTAGATCATTGTCATGTAAACGTTGCCTTGGTTAGAAGGTACATTTAAAGGGATAGTTCACACAAAATTGAAAATTTACAATTACTAAATTTATTTCAAGATGTACATCTTCAATGACCTGTGGGGGAGTAAATAAACAGTTCATGTTCAGTTTTGGGTGAACCTTTAATATGACACTAAAATCAACAGTGGTGGTGCCGCATTCCCCTGGCTTGAGGGCAGCCGTGGCCTAATTGTTAGATAGTTAGACTTGATTGTCGATGATAAGCGTATATAACCAGCGTTCTGAAGGCACCGATCCCCCAAATGCTCCCCTAGGTGCCACAGCAATGGCTGTCCACTGCACCGGGTGTGTGTGTAGTTAGCCAAAAATCACGACTTTCACTTCATGTTATTTAGTGATTTATTGAATCATATTCAAACAATTCATTTAAAACAGCTAATACTTTTAAAAACAAAGCAAGTGACTGGGTGTTTCCTAATACCCACATTTGTGTTCTTTGCATTTAACCACTTGTCTGCATGCCTAAGGGCCAGGACACACCAATTCAACACCAAACATCTAGCTCAGATGAAAACCAACTGTGGTAACGCCTCACGTCTGGACCAAAAATCTGCACATGGACACACCAAATGAATGGCAGCCGACTGAAACTAGAGCACACGTTCTGGAAAACTGCAAGTTGAATTGGCCAAAAACATTAAGTAAGCCAAAAGTAAAGGCAGCATTTCATTATCTAATAATAACTAACTTCCTGGCGGACATTTCGTTTTCCATCATCAGGTCACCTCAGGTCACCTGCATGAGATGTTCTGCCATCTAGTGGAACAAAGCCACTAATTTCTCATGCGCGCATTGGATCTGAAGATCAGCTGTTAATCATGTAATATTGTTCTTCAACATAATGAAACTTGAAGTAGACTAATTGTCAGCGCAGACTCATCTCAGCGCTATAGATATCGTGTTCCTAAAATCATATAATGGATGGTTAGCAGACTAAATTTCTAAGTTGATAATGACTTAAATGCCTGTCTGTTCTGCACATAAAGTGGATACATGAGAGTATCATCCTTTCTGGAGATTGACAGACTTTTTTCTTTTTTCTGTCATGCCATAAAAGAATGTTCATCATAGAATAATCATCATCTAATAGTTACTTAGCCAATGCGTTAGTCTTCACTGCCCTGTTAAACATAATTTTCATAATTGTGTCTTTTTTTCCACATGTTTGTAATGTATTAATTAAAACTTTAGTTTAAGCCGAATGTAACTAACATGAACTGTTAATGTATCTTTATGTCATGACTTTACTTGGAGGGGCACATTATCATGAACGCATGCTTAACTACTCATGAACTCCTGTGTTTAAACGTAACGGTCATGCACTTCCATCTATTGTGTGTTTACACTGAATGACAATAGAAAAGTGATCTGTCTACATCAAAATAAACAGTTTAAACACAGAAGTCCATGAGTTGTTAAGAATGAGTTAGGCCTCAATCATACTGAGCAGGCTTTTTACGTCGAGAGCCGGCTTTTTTGACATGTTTACTAATGGCTGTGTGAAATTTACGCATTTTAAACATTTTACCTGCTGCTCCTTAATTTTTGCCAACTCGGAGCAGAAAAAGCGTGCTACGTCAGTCGCGTCTTTTTCATTGTCCAATCAAATGAAAGCAGAGGCGGGGTTTCCGTTGAGGTGACAGCAGTGTTTGTGTTGTCAAGAAAACTACAGAGACTTTATAAAGATGGAGGAAAGACAAGTGGTCGCTGTTTTTAATTATCCGGAGCTGTATGACTTCACAAATCGTGAATATCACAATATCATTAAATATTACAATTAAAACAATATCAACAGCAGCGCTCGCAAACAATACGCAGCTGATTTAGTGGTTGCCTAGCGACATAAAAAGTGCAGCACACTATTTTTTTTTTCTTGTCAACAAAAAAGGCAGTGCGATCCACCTCGCTTTCTCAGAACGGAAAAGCGAATTCAGCGTGATCAGCCATTTAATGATAATGTGCCCCTCCAAGTAATGAAGTAACGTTTAATTTACTTATTAGAATTATTGTTCATTTACTGTTATTGCAAAGTGTTACCAATATTATTATGTACTGTCATCGTGGCAAAGACAAAAAGAAATGAGTTGCAGGAAATTAGTTAGCTACTATATTTAACAATGTCTTTAAATCTTCTCTCTATAGGAAAATAGTTGAAAAAGAATACAATTTCACAGGAGGGCTAATCATTTTGTCTTCAACTACATATGCTGCCACTATATTATCCAAAAAAACAAGGTTTAAAGTCAGTTATTCTATATTTTGCTGTGTCAATAGGAAACATCAGTTTACATTTCCAGACATTATTAATTGTAATAATAATAAGTGTCTTGAAGATGTTCTTCAGTCTCAGATTTCTACATGATGTTCAACAATTAAGAGCAAAAATAATGTTTGGAAATTCATTCATTAATTCATTCATTTTCTTTTCGGCCTAGTCCCTTCATCAATCCGGGGTCGCCACAGCGGAATGAACCGCCAACTTATCCAGCATATGTTTTACGCAGCGGATGCGCTTCCAGCTGCAACCCATCACTGGGAAACATCCACACACACTCATTCACACTCATACACTACGGACAATTTAGCTTACCCAATTCACCTATATCGCATGTCTTTGGACTTGTGGGGGAAACCGGAGCACCCAGAGGAAACCCACGCCAACACAGGCAGAACATGCAAACTCCACACAGAAATGCCAACTGACCCATCCGAGGCTCGAACCAGCGACCTTCTTGCTGTGAGGCGATTGTGCTACCCACTTTGCCACTGTGAGGCCCATGTTTGGAAATGTAAAATGATATTTATTCATTTTAATCTCTCTCATATGTAAACATTTTGTCCCATTCGAACACTACATTTTACAGTCCCGCAGGTTGTATAATCGTATGAAAATAATTTACCCATTATAAATATAAACACAAACGTTCCTTATTACGCTTTAGGAGAACAAAAGTGTGGCATCTGGTCTCTGCCATTGCACACAAATGAGCCACTTGTTCGCAAATCAATGGATAAATGTTTCCTCCTACAACAATAACGTCAATCACTGTTCCATTGTAAATTATGGGCCTGTACATCTCGCAATATGGCGAAAAATACAACATCCTGTAGTGTCCTTTCATCATTTCTGCATCGAGAAACACAGACCAAGCACTGAAGTGGCTCCCAATTTAATTAAGATGATCTAATCCGGGCATGTGGAAGGAGAACGTTGTAATACCGGCATCGAGAATATAAGAAAGTTTTTTGATCACTGATTCGCTATTTTCTTTCCCAGCAGTTGTTCCTCTTCAGAAATGATTGGTCCTCTGTAAGAAGCCATTACTTTTGCAAAATGCAGATTATCAAAGTCTGCTGAACAGGAAGAAAGTTAGTTTGATATTTGCAGCAAGAGAACTTTTTAGAATACAGAAAAAGTTATCTGTATATATAGTCGAAAAAAAAGCCAATATGGTGTTTAAATAGGCCATGTATGATGATTCTAGCGTGTATTATTTGTGCATGAGTGGGTAATCTGTCTACTTGTGCAATACTGCTTTGTTCATACTAGGCCTGCACAATACACTCACTGGCCACTTTATTAGGTACACCTGTCCAACTGCTCGTTAAGACAAATTTCTAATCAGCCAATCACATGGCTGTAACTCTAAGCATTTAGGCATGTAGACGCGGTCAAGACGATCTGCTGCAGTTCAAACCGAGCATCAGAATGGGGAAGAAAGGTGATTTAAGTGACTTTGAGCGTGGCATGGTTGTTGGAGCCAGACGGGCTGGTCTGAGTATTTCAGAAACTGCTGATCTACTGGGATTTTCACGCACAACCATCTCTAGGGTTTACTGAGAATGGTCGGAAAAAGAGAAAATATCCAGTGAGCGGCAGTTGATGCCAGAGGTCAGCGGAGAATGGCCAGACTGGTTTGAGCTGATAGAAAGGCAACAGTAACTGAAATAACCACTCGTTACAACCGAGGTATGCAGAAGAGCATCTCTGAACGCACAACACGTCCAACCTTGAGGCGGACGGGCTACAGCAGCAGAAGACCACACCGGGTGCCACTCCTGTCAGCTAAGAACAGGAAACTGAGGCTACAATTCGCACAGTCTCACCAAAAGTGGACAATAGAAGATTGGAAAAACGTTGCCTGGTCTGATGAATCATGGATGGAAGGGTCAGTTTGGCATCAACAACATAAAAGCATGGATCCATCCTGGCCTGTGTCAACGGTTCAGGCTGCTGGTGGTGGTGGTCTAATGGTGTGGGGGGTTATTTCGTGGCACACTTTGGGCCCATTAGTACAAATTGAGCATTGTATCAACGCCACAGCCTACCTGAGTATTGTTGCTGACCATCTCCATCCCTTTATGACCACAGTGTACCCATCTTCATATGGCATAAAGCGCGAATCATCACCAACTTATCCAGCATATGTTTTACACAGCAGCTGCCCTTCCACCCATTCACACACATACACTACAGCTAATTTAGCTTATTCATTTTACCTACAGTGCATGTCTTTGGACTGTGAAACCGGAGCACCCGGCGGAAACCCACGCCAACAAAGGGGGAACATGCAAACTCCACACAGAAATGCTAACTGGCCCAGCCGGGACTCGAACCAGCAACCTTCTTGCTGTGAGGCGACATTGTTAACCACTGAGCCACCGTTTTGCCCCTGTTTCTAAAGTTGTCTTGTGAAATTATATTCTTATAATTCATATATATTCATTCATGTAATGTCCGTTTTTCCCAATATCTTGCAGCCCTAGTTCATATGTAACCCACAAGTGTCAATTGTTTTCAATTGAGATTTATACATTGCATAAAAAGATGACTAAATTAGCTTTCCATTAATATCTGGCTTAGATACAACTATTTGAAAATCTCAAATATGAGCATTCAAAACAAAATCTAAATATTGAGTAAATGGTCTTTAAAGTTGTCAAAATGAAGTTCTTATACACTACACTTATATACAATTATACACAAATGAAGTAGCATTGTTGCCTCACAGCAAGAAGGTCACTGGTTCGAGTCCTGGCTGGGTCAGTTGGCATTTCTGTGTGGAGTTTGCATGTTCTCCCTATGTTGGCGTGGGTTTCCTCCAGGTGCTCCAGTTTCCCCCACAGTCCAAACACATGCGCTATAGGTGAATTGGATTAACTAAATTGGCCGTAGTGTATGAGTGTGTGTGTGTGAATGCAAGAGTGTTTGGGTGCTTCTCTGTACTGGGTTGCAGCTGAAAGGGCATCCGTAAAACATTGCGTAAAACATATGCTGGAATAGTTGGGGGTTCATTCCACTGTGGAGACCACTAATAAATATGGGACTAAGCCGAAGGAAAATGAATGAATTTAATTATATTAGAAAACTTGTCTTCATGGAACGTAATCTTTACTTGATATTTTAATAATTTAGTTTATTTAATAATAAACATTATTTAAATATATGAAAATAAATTCATGTATTTATTTTTCTGTTTATTTGTGATTTTGATTTGCATTGTGGGACCTTGATATTTCTTCCAACAACGTATAACCTCAAAAAATAATAGTTTTAATAGTTTGCAGTGATATATTGTCTGGGCTGGTGTTGTATATTATGCTAGAAAAAACTAATAAACTGTGTGTAAATATAAATGTATATAATCTAGTTTCAACTTAACAGTGATATTTACAGTAATAGAGCTGAAAAGTTATATTCATTGGTTTTTAATGATCTCATTTCATTCAAAACTCTAGCTAGGGTGTGAGAGAGATTAAAACCTCTTGCTTCCTGAGCCCTGGCTGAGCCAAAGTGATGCAATTGCTACGGACAGGGTCTCAACGACTGTGCCTTTGTCTTCATGGATCCATTCAGGCCAAAGAAACAGATTTGAATTGATAACCTTGTGTGGTCAGTGGCTGAGCAGGTTTCTTTCACCTATCTACCATTTACATGCTTTGTTTAGCCATCTCCACCTAGCCACTCCCCTCCTCCTAAAAACACATTATAGACAGGACATCTTTGTCTCAAATCAGACTTGCTACAGACTACTATTGTCACTGTAAGAGACTCCAGTAGGCTCTTGCAGACTCGTAGACTTCTTGAAGACGCTGTAAGACTGTAGACTAACCAACAGGTCTCAATAAAGAAATTCTGCTTGTTCGAGTCTCCTGGACTGGGTTCTCATTCATTTTTTTACAACAACTGCCAGTACATTTTCAGTTATTTTACAGACTTATTTCTCTATATATTATTTCTTATACATTATATTATTTCAAACTACCAAAATGTCAATAAAAGTCACTATGTTAAACTGTAGAGTTAGAATTTTCAACATTAAAAGTCGACAGAGCCGAGATCAACAACCCATAATGCAATTCAAATAATCAGAAATGAATGGAAATTACCAAAATTCCGGAATAATAATCAGAAAACACTTATGAATCGCAAAATACGCAAACTATTTATTAATTAACAGATCTTTCTACACTGTACAGAGATTTAAAATGAACGAAGAGCAATCAGATCATTTTGGTCACACTAAACCTGACTATTTAGAGCGAATTAGTTTAAAATATTTCAGAATATTATTATTATAGTCAATAAAAAGAGCGTTAATATGCTCATGGTTCTCCAATGAAAGAACAGCCTTTATTTTGAAATGGAAAACTTTTGTGCCATTTCTTTACTGCCACTTATGATCAATTTCCTTCAATGTCATCATCCGCAAAATAAAAAGAGCTGTTTAGTTGGCTCGAGTGACTGAGAAACTCAATAGATTCTGAAAGAGGGTATTGTAAAATTGGGTTGCATTGAAGGACACTGCATATTCCATATCTAAATTGGACCTGAATGGAAACAGGAATGCGTTGATTATAATATCTCATTTCCTACAAGCAACAGTTTGTGCATAAGTGCCGGAGAGACCCAAAAGATTGATACTCTTGCACAAATAACTTTGCTTTTAAATGCAAAATTGTGTTTCATCTGCATTGATTAAATCTGCCCTCTTTCCATTTTGCCACAGACAAAAGATGCTATAATGTATTTATAGATTTTACCCATGCATTTACCACAATTGTGCCCACATATCTGTATGGAAATGAGAGAGCATTTCTAAAAGGACAATTATTGAGATTTAGAAAATGGAAGCATCAGCGTTTATTAGCAAGAAATGATCCGCATTCAAAGTGAATTTATATTCTGATAGTGTATTATTTGGAGAGCATTATTGCTTTAAATTCATTAATTCATTTTCTTTTTGGCTTAGTCCCTTTATTAATCAGAGGTCGCCACAGCGGAATGAACCACCAACTTATCCAGCATATGTTTTACGCAGTGAATGTGCTTCCAGCTGCAACCCATCACTGGCAAACACCCATACACTCTCATTCACACACATACACTACGGACAATTTAGCTTACCCAATTCACCTATAGCGCATGTCTTTGGACTTGTGTGGGAAACCGGAGCACCCGGAGGAAACCCACGCCAACACGGGGAGAACATGCAAACTCCACACACTAAACGCTAACTGACCCAGCCGAGGCTCGAACCAGCGACCTTCTTGCTGTGAGGCGAACGTGATGCGTCTGAGGTAAATGTAATGTTTATTTATAATGCCATTATTGCCAACGCTGTTTATAATGTTCAATAAAATTTTATTTGTGTATCAGCTGATACACACTGTAAAAAAGTGATTCATTAAGTTTACTTAATAAAGTCAGCTTGTCACTTTTAAGGCAACAGGTTTACTCCTTTTTTTAAAGGTGCTGGATGTAAGTTTTTGACTCTTCTAAAGCATAAAAATACCACAATATGTTTGCAGATGTTTGAGAAACATGCTAAGTGAACATTCTCGTTTATCTAGAAAACAATGCTAAAGTCAATTATTCTGCTTTGAAAATGTGAGCTACGTGCCGGAACGGGTGTCTTTGTTTTGGTCCCTTTAACCCACCCAATGACAGTTTAGCCAATTATATTTCAGCACCCCAGTTTGCCTTGTTGGAAAACAGCGTCATGAAGGCTCTCTAAGCATGCACCCGTGACCGAAATGCGACCTCTGGCAGAAAGTAGCAGACTCCAAAATGAGACGCAGATTCAGAGTTCCACATGAGGTTATTAATTAGCAAATATTATAAATATTACAAACGTAAACATTAGATGAGCAGGTTACATTGTAACCCCGTGTCCTAACAACACGCTACGTCACGAGATTTGCAGTGATAAGCAATTTGGCTGTTTGCACCAGACAAAACACAACAGAAATTTAAATACAGCCATTCAGAAGCACAGAATATGCACTCGCTCAGCAATTGGTAAGGTTTATGATCTAATTAATACATATTAAACCTCTTTTAACATTATTAAATGTAGATGCTGAATCACTAATATGTGTTGGCTTAGTCACAATTCTGAAGTTCAATTTCAAACGTTTATTTTATTTTCCAGATCTGAGGTGAACTATCTGCTGCTGCTTTCAGCAGTATGGTAATAAATGTCATGTAAAATGGCATTCAAACTCACATTGTTACCATTTAACACTGAATAAAGCACATGACGTGTACCTGAGGTGATCATTGTCATCAAGTTTTCTGTTGTTCAGCTGAAAGAAATAGAAGCCATTTCTAATATATAAATTCGAGGTGTTGGTTAGGAAAAAAGCTTTTAATGTGGAAAATATTCCTTCTATCGCGTGCCATTGCTTTTATTTAGAACATGACTTAAATCAGCCTTTAGGCTCAATAGTCAGGCTTGCTTTTTATTGGTGTCGTCAATCTGGCAACCTGCGCTTGCGTGTGTTTTAATCCAGGAATGGAATAGTTCAACCACTGGGTGTCAAACTTACATACTGCACCTTGTAGCAGAGACAAAAAGATTGCTCTTAGCATTTAAGAACCAATACTGATTTGTTAAAATTAATATATATACACACAGTTAAAGTCAAAATTATTCGCCCTCCTGTGAATTTTTCTTTTTTCTTGTTCAAATATTTCCCAAATGATGTTTAACAGAGCAAGGTATTTTTCACAGTATTTCCTATAATATTTATTTAGTATTTCCTATAGTATTTCCTATAATATAATTTTTTCCTCTGGATAAAGCCTTATTTGTTTTATTTCGGCTAGAATAAAAGCAGTTTTTAATTTTTTTAAAAACATTTTAAGGTCAATATTATTAGCTCCCTTAAGCAATTTTTCGATTGTCCACAGAATAAACCATCGTCATATGGTGTATACGTATAACTTGCCTAATTAACCTAGTTAAGCCTTTAAATGTCACTTTAAGCTGAATACTAGTATCTTCAAAAATATCCAGTCAAATATTATGTTCTGTCATCAAAGATAAAAGAAATCAGCTATTACTGATAAAAGAAATCAGTTATTAGAAATGAGCTATTAAAAAGGCAAATGCTGTTTTTAGTCAGCAATGAACCAAAAACGAGCTGTAAATACATATACACAATTATTAAGTGTGTGTGTGTGTGCGTTTGTGTGTGTGCGTGTGTGTGTGTGTGTGTGTGTGTGTGTGTGTGTGTGTGTGTGTGTGTGTGTGTGTGTGTGTGTGTGTGAGCAGTCCATGGAGTTTTAAGATGGATTAATGTCTCTGCTCTGGCAGCACTGAACAAAACAGGCAGAGCTTAAAGCAAAGAGGCTTTCTCAGAGTCCTGACCGCAGGCCAAATATCCAACCACTGACAGAGAGAGAGAGAGAGAGAGAGAGAGAGAGAGAGAGAGAGAGAGAGAGAGAGAGAGAGAGAGAGAGAGAGAGAGATTTGGGCATTATCACTAGGCAGTTTCTTCAGTTTTATAAAGGGCGTGCATGGTGCAAATTCTGATGGTCAAAGATCGAAATAAAGTAATATAATAAAGTAATAGCCTAAAATTCTGCAGCTAAAAAAATGAGTGTGTCCTCATTGCAGCCTGTAGCACAATGACGTACTGGATCAGGTCCAATATGTAGCGGATGCGCATGCACGAGCATTTGCGGTTAGAAATGATAATCATTTATATTAATTATTAAATTACCCATTACATTGTGTGTTATTAACATCTACATCTACCCCAACCCTCACAGTATGGACGTTACAATGTCCACTAAGCATTGGACCTGATCCAGAATGTCAACGTGCTACAGACTGCAGCGAGGACATCTTGAAATGTAATGTAATGTGCATTTATATAGCGCATTCTTGTATGGCTATACACCCAAAGTGCTTCACAATCTTGAGTGTGCAGCATCGACTTGGATGATGCGACGGCAGCCACAGGACAACGGTGCCAGTGCACTCACCACACACCAGCTATTAGTGGAGTGGAGAGACAGAGAAACAGCCAACTCAGTGGATCGGGGTGATTGGGAGGTCATAATGGGTAAGGGCCGATGGAGGGAAATTGGCCAGGACACCGGGGTTACACCTCTACTCTTTACGAGTAGCACCATGGGATTTTTAATGACCATACAGAGTCAGGACCTCGTTTAATGTCTCATCCGAAAGACGGCACTCACTGACAGTATGGTGTCCCCTTCACTATACTGGGGCACTAGGACTCACACAGACCAGGTTGAGTGCCCCCTGCTGGCCTCACTAACACCACTTCCAACAGCAACCTAGTTTTCCTAAGTGGTCTCCCATCCAGGTACTGACCAGGCTCAGCCTAGCTTAGCTTCAGTTAAGTAACCGGTCTTGGTCTGCAGGGTGATATGGCTGTGGCTGTATTATTATACATATTACTATTACTGTGGCTGTATTACTATTACTATATAGTGATATATTGTGATAATATATTACTATAATGTGTGCTTTTTTCACTGCTTATACAGTTGTCAGGGTGATATGGCTCTAGCCATATAGACTGGAAAAAATATCACGCACTCTCATTATTATTATTTCCATTACATTTTTTTCGCAGTCTGAGCACTAAGCAGCACTTGCAGGCAACTAAAGCCTGAGGGCTTTTGCAAAAACAGCTGAGAAAGAAACCCAAAGGCCAAATCCACAGTGGAATATAATTGCTGATATTCAACTTTTTCCTCTTGTTGTATCTGGTCTGTGTTTAATTGACTGTTGTGTCCGTTTTCTCCTCCAGGAAGTCAAGTACTTCCAGTTTCCTGGAGAGCTGCTGATGCGCATGTTAAAGATGCTGATTTTGCCTCTGGTCGTGTCCAGGTAAGAGTTATTTTATCATGTGCTTAACAAGCTGATTTCATGCCTACAGATCTTCATATTAATGTGCACTACACTACTATGTGTGTATGTATGTATGTATGTATGTATGTATGTATGTGTATGTATGTATGTATGTATGTATGTAATGTTTTAAAGGGATGCTATTTTACTCCTTTTACAAGATGTAAGACAATTCTTTGGTGTCTTCAGTAGGTGTCTGTAAAGTCTCAGCTCAAAATACCCATCAGATCATTTAGTACCTGCTGAAAATGTCAATTTTGGTCAGAGGAAAGTGTAGCTGTTTTTGTAGCCTGTGCCTTTAAAGTCTGCATGAACTGGAAGCTGCAACCATTTTCGATATTGTGACGCATTACCTAGAGAAATGGTCTATTAAATGAGAAAACAGTGGATGCGGCTTGTTTTTTCTACTGCGGGCTGATTGGATGTAGTAAAGTAGGCATTTCATTCAGAAAGATGGGGAAATGAGTTTTAGAAGAGTTATTGCAACCTAACAGACTCCTCCTGCTCACTATTTCCGTTTCAAGAGTTCACACTTAGAGATTGCTTGATACTAATAGCAGGTTTGGCATACTGTCTCGGGAGAAAACCCTGAGCTCGGAGATAATTGAGCCCAGGGCTCCTGCCTGGTCATTTATCATAAAAGGGGGATCCGAGATCAGGTAGTTTTCAAGAGCTCCACCTGATAAAGGAGGAGATGAGGTGGACGGGGAGATTCTTCAAAAGCGAAGATAAGGAAAGTAAGGTGAAAAGAAGCTATTTATGGTAGGCTTGAATTTATCTGATTGGTTTATCGATAGCTGCGGATAAAAACAAAATCAATATGTTAGATTTGATTTCATGTGTACTTTAAATGCAAATGAGCTGGTTCTTTCCCGCATGTCTGCTTCTTCTGCGTCACGTAAGATAAACAGCACAGTAAGTGACAGAGCTTCGTTGAATATTGAGATATTACATAAAAAAAACATGAAACAAAAACAACTGAATCATTCATGTAGATTCATTAAAAACGTCTCATTTAGACATTATTTAAGTGAATTAAGTGACTCACCAGAAACGACTCGCTGGAAGTTTATAACCGTAGATTGTAATGTTTGCACAGAGATGCGTTGCGCCTGAGCTGTGACATTGTTAGGAATTATTTTCATGAGAGTGAGATAGTCTCCAAGATATTCTAACTCTGATTGGCTGTTGTCATTTTCCACCATTAGTGTTTATTTTCAGCCCTGGGTTCACCTTTGGGCCACTCCAGCCAATAGCAGAACAGCAACTACTGGGGAGGCGGGGCTAAAGATAGCAAGGCCACATCTGATTGATCATATTTAGGTAAACAACCAATGCATAAATAAATGTAATTTATCAACACAAGTCTACAATATGTACTATTATTATGATAACGATACTTTTGCGATATACTGTGCAGCCCTACAGCAAAGACCACATTTATCCTTAAAAACATTTCTATATAATGTTTTCACAACGCTTTCATGATCGCCCTCTGTAGGCTATGCAGATATTAAAGCATGAAATCTTTAATCATCAATAAACAGATTGAGTGCCGTAATTCATAACTTGGATAAGAGCAAAACAGCAAATGCAACACACACACACACACACACACACACACACACACACACACACACACAGCCAAAACATTTCATTACTGTACACTTCACACAGAAGCCCATGCAAAATAATAAAAAGATCTTTTATTTTGCTTAAATGGGTAACTACTTGCGGTTGCACTGGGCAACACAATGCCAGTTTCAAGCAGTTTCAAGCACTTTATCCAAAAATAGATGCATGTTTCAAATCTCGAAAATTAAAACTCAAGCATTTTCAAGCACCTAAAAGACTCCTGCATTCAGAACGGCACCATAATAACAAACTTCTACAACTTGGTGCAAAAAAAAAACAAAAAAAAGGTGAAAGAAGGCCAAACTAGGGCTGTCACAATAATCAATATATTGACTTATCGCGCAACACATGGACATGACCTCAGTAATTATTGGTGATGCAATATATATCGCCCATTAGGGTTGTCATGATAATGGAATTCGGTACTAATCGATACTGAAATGTTTAAAACGTCCATTTTCTGCTAACATTCACTCAACAGAAATGACTGTGATTGGCCGTGAAGGTCATCAGTTCACTGAACTCACCGCTGTTTACTGAGTGTAACCACAGATACAGGGACACTGGAGCATTTCAAAGTCACATTATTCAGCTGGTTTGTCTATAAGCTGACATACGAGCGATCCGCTGATGAATCGCGGCTTTGAATAGCTCCAGTATGCCTGTATCTGTGGTTACACGTAGTAAACAGCGATGAGTTTGGTGAACTGATCACCTTCTGTTGAGCACATGAACACAATAGCAAATCAGCGCTGTTTAAGAACGTGCACAACAGTGCTCAAATGTTAGCGGGAAATGGACGCTTTTAAAATTTCAGTATCGATTGGTAACGAATTCCAGTATCGTGACAACCCTATCGCCCATACATACAAAAACCAATGCTAGCAACATTATAGCTGATTGCGCAGCATCTCGATCTCTATTGGAGGTGTCAGTGTCAGTATGGTTAAAAAAAAAAAACTATAGTATTTATTATAAATTACTATAGTATATTTTCATGTGGGTGTCTGACAACTGAAAATAGATGTGGTAACAGATATCACAGCCTCTGTTACTTTTTACCTTGAGCTTTTTTGTTAACATTTATTATTATTTATTTAGGATAAGAGTTTTCACATTCTGATTCCAATGCCTAATTATTAAATTGCTATAATGACTATAATTAAATTAAATATTCTTAAGAATAAAATATGACGAGTTTTTTAGAAGAGTGTACTTGCATTGTGATGCTATTATATTGTCATTCTGGCATTAAATGAGTGGCATAAAATGGTCTTAAACTGACAATAATATCGTTTATCGCGATATATTTTGGTGCGATATATCCTAGTACAAAAATAGATATCGTGACAGGCCTAGGCTAAACAGCTTTGCAATGTAGTTTTGCTGAGAATGATTTCAGTCAAGAATGAAAGAAATAACCAGGTGCATCTGTGTTATTACTGCAAAAGATGCGTGACCTTTTTTTTCTGTGGTTTACAATGTTGGACGTTGTTGTAAAAAAATGTAATATTTTTGAAAGCGCTTCGAAAATTGGTACGACATAAAATCCCGCCTGCAATTCAGTCAAGAGGTAATTCCAGCCCTGTACTGCAAAGTTAAAGCAAAAAATGATGGATGGTCTGAAACAGTGTGTGCAGACTTTAGAGAGGGATGTTCAAAGCTGCACTACAGTTATGGCATGTTAAAACACAATGTGGGAAATCAAGAGTTTTTTGATGCAGACTTGCTCTCTTTCTGATGCTAGAAACTATCGTTTACAAGTGGGTATACAGCTTGAAAGAGCAATGTGGAGGTGGACTGGTTGTTTCCTCTTGTTAATTACTGTGCTGTGAGAGGATATTTTCTTTTCCAAAATTATTAATATTACTGCATTGGGCTTAAACTTGCTGACTTTACTCACATGTGGAAAAAAAACAAGCATTAAAGTAATTTATAGTAAATAAAAGTGTTTTTGAATCTAGAAAAATGTATTATACTGTATATTACAGTATTTACAAAAACTTTGTTGTTCAACTGATAAACTGTAAATACTGTGACATACTTTAGTTTTACTACAGTGAACTGTGTTGTATAATATACCATCTAGTTATAGAGTACTGGGTCATTTGTTTATATTACTGTATGGTTGTTGTGTTACCATAGCAACTATAGAAATACCACAACAGATTAATTTAAGTACTTAGCTAGTATTTACTACACTGTAAAACCCAAAAAGTTGAGGTAACTCAAACCATTTGAGGAAACCGATTGCAACAAACCCTTTAAGTTCAAAAACTAATCCTAATGAGTACTGTGAACTTAATCTATTTAAGTTGAAGTAAGGAGGTATTCCATTAACTCATTACCTTCAACACTGAGTTCAAAGCTCTTTTCAAATGAGTAGAATTAACCTTAAGTAAATTTTGAGTTAACCACACTCATTTCATTTGATAAAGTTGACTGTTGGGTTTTACAGTGTATAAATTACAATATTGTTTATTTCATGGGGGTATAACAACATTTTTTCTTGCATTATTTTTCCACTTTGTTACACTATAGTGTTCTCTGTTAAAAATAATTGCTAATACATGTTCTGCTGTATTATCACTAAACACTGGATTCAATCTTTTTTCTTTCAGTTAGTACTGAACTGACCGTTCATACGCCTCACTGAACTTATATAACCGCTTTCCACAAGACAGTGATGACGCATTTAACATCAGCATTTTAATCCTCGGAAGTTTTTAATATTGGTATTTTTTTTAAAACATATGTACATTTATAAAGCTATGGAAATGGAACCTGGAAATGTGAAAAGGTTTCATTGGTTAAAAAAGAATTCCATTAAAATGAATGGGAGAAATGGACAATAAACGAAAGCATGCTCATCATGTTCAAGTTCACATATGTACATGTGTGCTTGCAAACATAAAGACCTTGAATGGAGACACACACACACACACACACACACACACACACACACACACACACACACACACACACACACACACACACACACACACACACACACACACACACACACACACACACACACACACACACACACACACACACACACATTGACGTACACAAACTATTTTATGCATAACTGGCTTTCTATTTCACCCATTAAACGATTTCAAAAATCAAAACAAACCCTGTTTGTAATTGAAAGAAAACAAAGGGACTGAATCCAGTAAATCATTTTGTACAACATTAAAAGTAAAGCAAAAGTTCAAATCAATTAGTCCGACAAGAAATCAGTCCCAAAAAGAAATACAAAATCTCTCTTAATTGAAAGAAAACTAGTTGACAAAAAGACTGGCTGCGTCTAAAACCGCCTACTACACTCGAATAGGTACTACATTTCAATGTACTACACGACCTTTAGAAAAGTATGTACTATATATTATAAATGTGAGTAGTATTCAGACGTACTACATCCGCCATTAGTCATTACATCAGTGTCAGTTGGATTGCTTCATTCATATTCATTAATTCTCCTGCGTTGCATCATGGGATAGCGTAGCATCCATCGGATGCACACTTCAGAATCTCACTGGAAGTAGTAGTCCATCCGGGTACTTCTCACTTACTGTTTTTCCAATACTATGAATTCTGACATACTAGTCTGCTTGCATACTGTTTTTAACATACCATAGTATGGAATTATGCTCATTTGAACTCAGCTATTGAGTTCTATATTTGAGAATAGCATAAGCAATTTACAAGCAATTTTTAAAAAGCTGGTCATATTTTAGAGCATATTTGATGTTATTGGGTTTTTTAACAGAACACAAAAGTAAAATGCTTTGCCAGCAGGACTGAATGTTTCACTTGTTTGGTCTTTTGAGAAAAGACAGCTTTCTTTAACCACAGTGCCACAGCAACAGCCATGTTTAAGTCAAAGATGCTTGACACTGCATCACATAAGCTTAACGTGGATGTTATTACACAACAAAACAGCTGAATGGATCTGCTAGAGTGCAATCTAGAGCAGTAAACAGTCCTCTTGAGCACAATAAATGTACTTCAGCTTCACACTCTAGATAGCACAGGCATCAGGGAAGACAAAAAAATAGTGAAGCTACTTAAAGAGCTTTAATATAAAGCCACCACTGTCCTGTGTAATGGAAACAGTACTACCCTTTCACTATATTGAAACCCATGATGGAATTCCAAGACCTGACAAAGGACAAGAAAGACATGTTTATGTTGGCAACTATAGTCAACATGTAGCACTACCATGTGCACTCGATGCAAAAAGTAAAAATAATGGTAAAATCGTGGTTTTCTTTTCAATCAAATAAAGTCTGCTTATGGAGAAATTGCATTCAGGATTGTAACTTATTTCAGACCAATTTCTACAACGTTTTTAATCGCTGCATTCACATACTGTTGTGATCGCCAGCTATGTTTTCTGCACTGGAGATTACTTCCGGTATTCCTACCGAACTACAACTCCCAGAACTCTTTGCACTCATCAACTCCTGCCACAGCTGACAATAATCCAGACACTCACACAGCTGGAAACTCATCATGAACTGATTATCTGGACTATATATTTACCTCTCATACACACACACACTTTGCTGAGTCTTGCTGTTGTAACACTATGAACGTTACCTTGACCCTCGCCTTGTGTATTGTTTATGCTGCTAGCCGTCTGTACCGATCTCTTCACCTGTGACCAGACTACTCCTTTTGGATTGCCCTTAAACTTACTGCTTGCTTTCACTTGGACTGTTTATTTGTGTTATATCTAATAAAGATCCTGCATTTGGATCCTCAACTCTGTTGCCAGATCCGATTTGTTACAAATACAGTACAAAACTGATTTAATGGTTTATACATCTAAAGATGGCCATGTTTAGTTATTTGAAGTACTTTAATTGTCAACTAAAGATTAAAGCCTAAATACTTAAAACCTCTACAGAAACCCATTTATAAATGATAAATAAAGAGGTCCCAGGATAGATCCTTGAGCAAAAAACATAATTCAAAGGGGGTAATGTAATTTCTCCCACTTTCACACATTGGCTTCATCCAAATCAAAGCATTAGCAGAGAAATTAAACAACAAAATAATTAAATAACACTAACAACACCTAAATCAGGTTAGAAGTACAGACCGATGTACAAAAAAATTCCTCTAAATAGGGATCTACTAAATTGGTGGAAAGAAAATTCAGATTTAATTTTCAGTGAGACCTGAAGTATTACATTTGCATACAAAAGGTGCAATTATACCTTAAAATGTTGTCAGCGTAAGAATAAAAAAATAAAATATCTAAAATTGTTTGTAAAAGATGTTTTAGAAATGAATCTGTCATTTTTTAGATTTTTGTTTAGATTGTGGTATAGGTGAATTGAATAAACTAAATTGGCCCTAGTGTATGAGTGTGTGTGTGTGTGTGTGTGTGTGTGTGTGTGTGTGTGTGTGTGTGAATGACCGTGTATGGGTGTTTCCCAGTACTGGGTTGCAGCTGGAAGGACATCCGCTGTGTAAAACATATGCTGGAATAGTTGGCGGTTCATTCCGCTGTGGCGCCCTCTGAAATAGAGACTAAGCCAAAGAAAAATGAATGAATGAATATATTATGAAACCAATATTATAATCTCAAATCATGAGCTGGTGGCTCAGTGGTTAGCACTGTCACCTCACAGCAAGAAGGTCGCTGGTTCGAGTCCCAGCTAGGTCAGTTGGCATTTCTGTATGGAGTTTGCATGTTCTCTCTGTGTTGACGTGGGTTTTCTCCAGGTGCTCCGGTTTCCCTCACAGTCCAAACACATGCGCTATAGGTGAATTGAATAAAATAAATGGGCTGTAGTGTGTGTGTGTGTGTGTGTGTGTGTGTGTGTGTGTGTGTGTGTGTGTGCATGTATGGATGTTTCCCAGTACTGGGTTGCAGCTGGAAGGGCATCCGCTGTGTAAAACATATGCTGGATAAATTGGCGGTTCATTTGGCTGTGGCGACTCCTGATGAATAGAGGGACTAAGCTGAAGGAAAACGAATTATTGAAATCATGAGCTGAGTACATCCCAATCCTTCGTAAATATAACATAACACATAAATATATATATAAATAAAAATAAAATACATAATAATATATATAATATATAAATATATATAATAAATAAATACGTATATGTACACTTACTTAAAAAGTAATGTTGAGAACTTGTTTTTTACTTTTTAGTTTATCTTTGGTGCAAGATGTCCAACAAACCACCAACACAATCTCTTCAAATGAAAGATTTCATCTGCTTAAGCTGATTTTAGCTGGATTTCACGTAATTATTAACATGGACAACCGCTTCATTATTATGAATATTAAGAAACCCAGGACTTCCATCAGCTCATTTTTAATAAATCTACTTTCCTCATTTTTAACAAACTGGCCCAGCTGTGCTCCATTAAAAGGCTTCTATGATTTATTCAAGTGAACCAGCCTCATAAACACCCTGCAAACTGTGCAACTAAAGACCTGGCTGGAAAAATAAATAACCTAATTTTATGAAAATATGCACTAAATAAGTGGCAGATACTGATTTTTCTTTTTAAATAATGGATACCAATAAATGTTGTCTGCGTGTCTCTAGGCATGTGATGTGCTCAATGTCACTCTTATGTGAATATATTTTATATTTTTTTATACAGAATTAACAAATCAAGTTAACTTAATTGATTTGTGTTGGGACAACATGAAGGAATTAAATTAAATGTAAAATTATGAATTCTTTTCAAATAGAGTTATTTAAATCATTGAAGTTATGATCACCAGCAGTTGCCACTGAACCAAACTACAACTCCCAGATTTCTTTGCACTCACGCACCAGTTTCTGATTTCCCTCTGATTACACACACAGCTGGAGGTTCATGATGGACTGACTAGGACTATAAAGACACCTCATTCACACACAATCTTTGCTAAGTCTTTCATCCTGTAAGTGAGCATTTCAAAGCGTTTTCCTGTCTAGCCTTGACCCTTGCTTCGTTTATTGTTTATGTTGTTTTGCCGCCTGTCCTGACTGATTGCCTGTATTCTGACTACGCATTTGGATTATCTGCATGCTCCTGTCTGTCCCGGTTTTGACCTTTGCCTGCCTGACAACTCTTGTTAATAAACTGCACTTGGATCCTCAACTCTGTTCTACCCCCGACTATATATATAATGTCAGGTTTTTTTCTAATATCATGCAGCCCTAGTTCAACCTACTTAAATTTGTAAACATGATTAAGTTAACTTAATCGACTTGTGTTGGGACAACATGAAGAAATTGTGTGGAACCCAGCATTTTTTACAGTGTAACTTTAACATATTGACAGTAAAAAAAAAGAAAATCATTTTGATTTTGGAGGGATTTTACGGATTTTGCTTACTTCAATCAATCAGTTCTGTTGGCCAGGCGTTGTGTATGAATGGATTATACTGTACATATATAGAATGCACTATAGTTTGACCTCTCAAGCCCTTCAAACAGGACATCTATAGGCGCCTATAAAAAGCCCAGTGTTGTCTTGTCCACATGTGCTGATCTCTCTGGGAAAACAGCTAAAGCTCTGTACAACACGAGCAGTCAGTGATCCACACAAAGGCTGTGAGATTAGTGTGTGAGAGAGAGAGAAGGTGCCCTCTAAACAGCCAGTCGCACAGATGAACAGCTGGATCCATCAGGCACAGATTACATATTAATGACCACAGGCAGAGCTTCGTGCAGAAACGTTGCTTTTTTTCCACATTCACATCATTTCTTATATCCTGCAGTGAATGGATTCAGATTTTTTGCATTTGATATGATTTTGAGTACAGTAGCATGATGAAATATACAATAACAGATGTGGTAGGCAAGTTATAAATGATGAAATGTAGCCGATATTCAGGTCACTTCTGGAGTCTAAGGTGATTTTGGGGACTTTTGGATATGCTTTGACATTTGTTGCTTATTTCTTCAACTTATATCCTTGACTATCATACAATTTTGTTTTATTCAGCATGAGCCATGCTACAATGATATGAAACAAAGATGGATGTATTGATTGCGTAAAAAAAAATTATGCAACAAAGCCAAAAACACATACTAAAAAGTTTTGAATAAGACCTGAGGCTAGAATATTTACTACTAAATCAAGTGAAGATACATATGACCACTCATTTTGAAGCCACAATACAATTGTTTACATTTTATAAATCAGTTTTTTTGGTCAGCAGTCCAGTATGCATGGAGAGGTTTAATGAGCAATGAATATTTAGTAGATTCAGACCAGGGAAGACAAAAGAACCTCTCCGATCAATGCTAATGTTCCCCCATCAATGGAGAATGCTGTAAGATCTTTATTGTTCTGACTTTTTGTTTATTTTATGATGTAACATTAATATAAATTTTGTTATTATACATGAAAATAAATACGGTTCCATTGGCCAATATAAGTATACTTATTAGTACATTATAAACTCAGAGTTGTAGTTTAAGCTTCAGATGATATACATTTCAATTTTAATAACCTTTATGTTCTTAAATAAAAAATGTTGCTCAATCTATAGTGATGAGCAAGCAACTAAAACAACAGTAGTTATTATTTTTTTTAATAAGCGACATTGCCATCTTCTGACCTGGCAACCAGAATATTGGTGTTTAGTCATTTTTGTAGATCTGTCAACAGGTCAACAGGGATCATTTGATCTCTATGTGAAAGCTTTCAACAATGCAAAGAAAAAAATTAAACATGCTAGAAATGTTTGTTATCATTTGTTATCATTTTCGATGACACTTTATAATAATGCTCCTTTGCCACCAAACAATGTTTTTGTTATTTAGGAGTTGTTGTCCTGTTTCTAATCCAAATATCAAAAAATTCTTAAAATCAAAAAACAAGCAAAAAAAGTATTGTTTTCAGCAAAATTAAGTGAGATTTTTCCCCTTAAAACAAATAAAATACTCTTATTTGAAAGCAGAAACAAGATTGTTCTGCTTACGCCAATGACAGATTACTTAATTATTTTAAGGAAAAACTCTTATTTTGACTTATGTCTGAAAACAAGGCAATATCTAACTTTAAATAGAGATTTCTAGATATTTGCAAGACAAAAACTAGAAGAAAAGCTTTTTGCACTTAACATTACAGTGCATGTTCAAATAATAATAATAATAATAATAATAATAATAATAATACTAATACATGCAAACTCCACACAGAAATGCCAACTGACCCAGCCGAGGCTCGAACCAGCGACCTTCTTGCTGTGAGGCGATTGTGCTACCCACTGCGCCACTG
>CAIGQW010000298.1:10399116-10414116 GCA_903798125.1 Danio choprae | reverse complement strand
CAAAGTTTTACCCTTTAGCAGTCACAAGACTGAAACCTCAGGTTTAAGGCGGCACTCATGTCTCATCACAAAAGGGCAAACAAAACTGACGTTTAGCCTACAATCCTTGCACAAACAGTTTTATCTGTTATCGCTCTGTTTTGGTAGTACCCAATTTAAACCTGAGATTTTGGAAACCAGATCTAAATTTAGCGGGAACGGTCGGGTCGGGTAGAAAATGTGGCGGGTTGGGCAGTGGGTGAACAAAGGCTGAATATACGGCAGGAGCGGTCGGGTGTGGAATAAAACCTTGTGGGAGCAGAAACAATTTGTCCCGCGCAGATCTCTACTCCACATTAAAGGTGCAGTATGTAAGTTTGACACCCAGTGGTTGAACTAGGTATTGCCTTCCTGGTTCAAAACACACACACAAGTGCAGGTTACCAGATTGACGACATAAACAGGAATGTGCCTGAATTTCAAGCCTAAAGGGTGATTTAAGTCGTGTTCTAAGTAAAAGCAACGGCAATAAATGGAATATTCTCCATATTAAAAGCAGTTTTTGTCCTAACCAACACCTCGAATTGATATATTAGAAACAGCTTCTATTTCTTGCAGCTGAACAATAGAAAACTGACAATGATCACCTCAGGTACACGTCATGTGCTTTATTCAGTGTTAAATGCTAATAATGTGAGTTTGAATGCCATTTCACATGACATTTATTGCCATATACTGAAAGCAGCAGCAGATAGTTCACCTCAGACCGTTTGAAACTCAACTTTAGAACTGTGACTAAGCCAACAGTGATTCAGCATCTACATTTAATAATGTTAAAGAGGATTAATATGTATTAATTAGATTATAAACCTTACCATTTCCTGAATGAGTGCATATTCTGTGCTTCTGTGAAATATAATTGGCTAAATTGGCAGTGGGCGGGTTAAAAGAACCAAAACAAAGACAGCCGTTCCAGCACGTAACTCACATTTTCAAAGCAGAATAACTGACTTTAGTATTGTTTTTTTTCCAGATAAACAAAAATGTTCACTTAGCATGTTTCTTAAACATCTGCAAACACATTAAGGTATTTTTATACTTTAGAAGATTCAAACTTACATCCAGCACCTTTAATTATAACCAATCACGCAAGAGAGAGGAAGAGAAAAAGAATAATAAAAGTTGTTTGTGGTTTGACCACATTCATGCTTGTTTTCATCATTTCCATTCAAGTAGGTGAAATATAAGAATAATATATTTGTTAATACCTATTTTTTTAACATAGGTTTCCGTTTCTAAAAATACTGCACCATTTCCTGCTTGCCTGTTCGTCTCTATATGATTTAACAGTTTCCATGCATTTCCCTCATGGTTTAGACAACATGGGTTTTTACCCACATTACTGACAAAATCTTGATGGAGTGCAAACTCTCTATGAAAAGAAAAAGTATGCCCTTCATTCATTATCTTACTCGATTGTATATCATTAGCTCTGTTTCCATTTAAAGTGAATTAGACTTCTGTGCAAAGCTGGAATATCACTGTTTACATCCAACGAGTCAACAAAATCATCGCTTTCTGATAAACTGCCACCAAACATCAAAAAGAAAAATGAATTTTGCTGCAGTAGGAGAAGCCAGATGTAGGCCTTTTTTCTTCTATAATAAATGAGTTGCGCCTCAGAAGACAAAACGTAATGAACATTGCTGCAGGTTCGAATCCCGGTCCCGGCAGGAGTTGAAGCTGGAGAGAGTGAATGCAACCTCACTCTCTCCATCCACTTGTTCTTGATACTGTATGCTTCTGAAGTCTGTACAGAAATGCAAATGAGCTGTTTAAACCTGGCCCATCAAAGTGAAAGTTTTGTTGTTGTTGTTGTTGACTCAAGCGTGTGAAGTACATCAGAAAGTACATCTGAATGCTGTACTGTATCCATTGTAACGAGCGTCAGTTATAGTTAATATACTTATATATGTGTGTGTGTGTGTGTGCGTGTGTGTGTGTGTTTGTGTGTGTGTGTGTGTGTGTGTGTGTGTGTGTGTGTGTCTGTTTGGATCCAATAGTATCTGGATGCAGACTTGACACAATGCACTCAATGGAACTAGTGATGTCACTGTAATGGTTAGGGGTGGGGTTAGGTGTGCGCAATCCTCCTCCTAAAAAAAAGCTTATTGTTCTGATCCGGCAGAGACGTTTGAGGTAAAATTTGTTTTTCTAATAAAAAAGATGGAAATTGAAAAATTAGATCACTTTTTATTGAAAAGGTTGTTACATTGTCACCTGTAATCTCTTATTGTAATAATATAAATAGAGATTTGGGAAAAAATATGGTCTTTGCAACAAAAATATTTCCTCACCATTAAGGTCAAAGAAGTTTCTTTTAAATTAATGAACAAATTTTATCCTATTAAACACTTTATGAAAAAGTTTAATTCTAATATTGATGTAAAAAAAACAGAAAATGTGTAACTTGTAATTATGTTGTACAATTTTGGAAACATACTGGATCATTTATTATGGATAATATACAGCGAGATGTTTCTGTTACTTTTAAAGACATTATTTTTGGTTATTATGAATCTGCCTGTACTAAATTAAATGCATGTTTTGTTATAAATTTAATTAATTTTCGTTGTAAATTCGATATCTACAAATGCAAATGTACTAATACCAAACTATATTTTCCTGTTTGGTTTTATTTGCCA
Organism: Danio choprae; assembly: GCA_903798125.1. NCBI lineage: Eukaryota > Metazoa > Chordata > Actinopteri > Cypriniformes > Danionidae > Danio > Danio choprae. The sequence continues at coordinate 10,411,432 of CAIGQW010000298.1, read as the reverse complement.
GAAATTAGTCATTATTTAAATACAATTTCATTTTCTTTAAATAAGAAAGCAAACAGAACTATTTCATTTTGTAATGACTTTAATTTATATACTGTAATTGATTCTTAAACGTCTTATCCTCAAGTTTATTTCATGTTCTTTATTATCTTTTTTCTTTCTCTCTCTTGTATCTTTTTTCATTGAAAATGTCATTCATATTCTGTATTGTATACAAATATCGATACAAACATGTCAACTGTTTTTTTTTTGCAAATAAAAAAAGGCATTGCATGCAGCTCACCTTGCAACTGGGTTAAAAGCAGAGGACTAATTTCAAGTATGGGTAAAACCATACTTGACTCACTTCACTTCATCGCTCATTTTGAGCACTGGTTGACACCCACAAAACACACTCAGAGTGATTAGAGTGAGTACAAGTTACATTATTCTATATAACCAATGCACTAATAATTAAACAAACACAAAAAAAAGCATGTAAACAAACACAGTAATCATCTTATAGGCATTTCTGCTAGAGATTGCAGTTTGAATTCTGTCTAAACCCACAGATTCATTCTGTCAGCAGGTATTTCATAATTTAAACTGGCAAAACATATTATTAGTATTCTGATATCGTGATACGGACTGCACTGATGTCCAGTTGCTGTTTTGCTTGTTACTTCACAGATAATGCAAGTATTTGCCATTCACTATTTAGCCTATTAAACAATCTAGAAACCTTTTAACCTTAAAACAGTAAGTGAAATTTGGATGTGACATCAAAATTTGTATCTTTTTTTCATTGAAAATGTAATTCATATTCTGTATTGTATACAAATATCGATACAAACATGTCAACAGTTTTTTTGCAAATAAAAAAAGGCATTGCATGCAGCTCACCTTGCAACTGGGTTAAAAGCAAAGGACTAATTTCAAGTATGGGTAAAACCATACTGACTCACTTCACTTCATCGCTCATTTTGAGCACTGGTTGACACTCACAAAACACACTCAGAGTGATTAGAGTGAATACAAGTTACTTTATTCTATATAACCAATGCACTTATAATTAAAAAAACACTACATTATTTATTAACTTAATATTGCTAAAAATACAAAAAAACATGTAAACAAACACAGTAATCATCTTATTGGCATTTTTGCTAAAGATTGCAGTTTGAATTCTGTCTAAACCCATAGATACATTCTGTCAGCAGGTATTTCATAATCTAAACTGCCAAAATATATTATTATTAATTCTGCAAGTATTTGTCATTCACTATTTAGCCTATTAAACAATCTATAAACCTTTTAACCTGAAATTTTGATGTGACATATTTGTCACATTAAGAAAAATGGTAATGCAGTTGCTCAATTAATTTAGCTGATTAAACTATTTTAGTGTTATATATTGTCTACTGCTCATTTCAAAGCATAGCAAAAAGTTTTTTTTTTAAATAATGTCACTTTAAAAATCAATAATGCTTACTTGACATATTAATAAACTCCTTTGTCATGTTGTTGCCTATTTGAAAACGTAATTTACAGAGAAGTCATATAAATAAAACACTTTACTCACGGTTTGTGATGCAGCTGTTAGCGTTACCAGATCCAGAAGTTTCCCTTTGCTGTCTCTCAATTGTAGCTACTCTTCCTTGTTCATAAAACGTTCTCCAGTTAAATGCTCCAAACAGCTATAAAATCCTCCAAAGTAATCCAGGAGGCCATTAAAATAAGTCATCTTCTTGTTCCTGATACTGTATCCTTCTGAAGTCTGTACAGAAATGCAAATGAGCCGTTTAAACCTGACGCGACAAAGCGAAATTTTTTGTTTGTTTGTTGTTTTTTTTGACTCGAGCGTGTAAAGTACATCAGAAAGTGAACGACATCTAAATACTGAGTCCATTGTAACGAGTAATTAAGATTAATTTATTTTTATTTGCCTTTGTTGTCACGCTAATGTCCCACGTAACACACACTGGTGTCAGCCGTTAAACTGAAAGGAAGTGGGCGGGGCTTACGACGCTATAACGTGTATCTATTGGTCAATGATTGATCAATGACTTGCTCAAAGTCGTATTTTTTATTAAATATTGCATTAAATTTATCAGTGTCCATAGTTAATATTGCAAATATAATTGTAATCTCTATTGTAAGTTTAGCCAGTACACAAATATATTATTATTGCATGTCTTATTTTGCCCGATTGGTTTAACTTGTGTGAGAGGCGGGACTCCCTGTCAATCAAATGAGATTCACCAATAGCAAACCACAACAGTCCAATCAACTCCGGATAAATTCAAATCCCGCCTACTGCATGTTTGACCTAGTTCTTTTTTATTTATTTATTGTTGCAAAAATAATTGTACACTACAAAACAGGGAACAATCAACATCGTAAGGCAAAAAAACATAAAAATAAATAAATAAAAATAGATAACAACTGCAACAAGGAGCAAGGAGCAGTACAAAAGACATCCAAGGAAAAAAAAAAAAACATTATAATAATAAATATTTAGAAAATGAAGTACAAAGAGCTTCGGTTATTTTGATTAGGTTTCTGAAGTATTTGAAGCTTTGAGTCACATTCCCTACCTCAGAAAGAAAACACCTAAAAGAGGGCCTGCATGTTATCCATTTACAACAATGAATATGATATTTACCCATTAATAAAATAAAGTAAATCACATTTGTAAAAGAAAATATCTTTTAGAACAATAGGGGGGGCAGCACGGTAGCACAGTGGGTAGCACAATCGCCTCACAACAAGAAGGTTGCTGGGTCCGTTGGCATTTCTGTGTGGAGTTTGCATGTTCTCTCCGTGTTTGAGTGGGTTTCCTCCGGGTGCTCCGGTTTCCCCCACAAGCCCAAAGACATGTGGTATAAGTGAATTGGGTAAGCTAAATTGTCCGTAGTGTATGAGTGTGAATGAGTGTGTATGGATGTTTCCCAGTGATGGGTTGCAGCTGGAAGGGCATCCGCTGAGTAAAACATATGCTGGATAAGTTGGCGGTTCATTCCGCTGTGGCGACCCCAGATTAATAAAGGGACTAAGCCGAAAAGAAAATGAATGAATGAACAATAAAGGGACTGAAATCATCTTTAATGAAAGCCATGTATAAATGTCAAACCAGAATTTAGAAGTAAATTCACAAGAGCAAAATAAGTGCTGGAGTGTTTCTGGAAGATTTGAACAAAAGCTACACGCGTCAACATCAAAGTTAAATCTTTTTTGAATAAACTCATTCACAGGGTATGTCCTAAACAAAAATTCTGCAATGAGTTTCCTTAACCTTAGGTGCTACAGGATATTTAAGATAAAAGGTAAAAGCTTTGTCCTCTACTAAGGGTTCAACTCCTAGATGATAACAATTATAATCACCCATGATAATGCGTTTAAATTCTTTGTAAATAAGCTTGTTGTTACATTTACTATCAAAAATATCAACATTTGATATTTTTAAACATGGTAGAGAAGTTACATAAGTACATGGGGGATCAAAATAATTACTTTGAATTAACATAAACAAAGCAATAGGTATAGCCTCACTAATTTTAGTATAACCTTTATCTGTGATTTTAGTTTGATCTAGTTCTAGGCCTAGTAGTAGTCAACATTTAAAGTCTACCAAAAAAGTTAAGACAATAATGGTTGTTCAATAATTTTATGACAACTTTGATGAAAGCTTTTGATCCACTTCCAATTTTGAGAGCTATATATCGCAATAGTCAAGAAAAGACTATGACAATATAAAAGTAATCACGGTGGCGCAGTGGGTAGAACGATCGCCTCACAGCAAAAAGGTCGCTGGTTCGAGCCTCGGGTGGGTCAGTTGGCGTTTCTGTGTAGAGTTTGCATGTTCTGCCTGTGTTTGCCTGGGGTTCCTCCGGGTGCTCCGGTTTCCCCCACAAGTCCCAACACATGAGCTATAGGTGAATTGGGTAAGCTAAATTGTCCGTAGTGTTGAGTGTGGATGAGTGTGTACGGGTGTTTCCCAGTACTGGGTTGCAGCTGAAAGGGCATCCGCTGTGTAAAACATATGCTGGATAAATTGGCGGTTCATTCCGCTGTGTTGACCTCTGATTAATAAAGGGACTAAGCCGAAAAGAAAATGAATGAATGAATAAATAAAAATAATAATATTAATAAATGACTATATTGCATGATTAATTGGTGACCTTGACAGTAGTTTAAAAAACATTTCAAGAGTTCACACTTAGCTGATGATTGAAAAATAAGCGTATTTGGCATGCTGTCCCGGGAGAGAGCCCTGAGCTCAAAATATCCTTGAGCCCGGGGCTCCCTCCCGTTTGAGGGCGAGAGGGGAGTTTGAGCTCAGGTAGGTCTCGAGAACTCCCCTGCTGTGAACGTTCTTGAGATATGTCTTAAGATGTTATTTTTGAGAAGTCAATTTACTTATGGTGAATGTCTTTGGACGGTGGGAGAAAACCGGGAAGCCCGGGGAAAACCCACGCGAGCACGGGGAGAACATACAAACTCCGCACAGAAACGCCAACCGGCCCAGCGAGGGGAAAGTCGGTGGTGTTCTTGCTGTGAGGCAACAGTGCTAGTCACTGGGCCGCCATGCCGCCCAGTTAGAAGAAGGGAAGGAGTAGGGGTGGAAGGGGGGATTCTTCAAGACGAAGATGTCTAGAGTGAAAAACTCTGGTTATTTATAGTGTGTCTGATTGGTGCAATAAGCGGAGCTGATGCGATGCCAGCTGCGTTCAATCCTAATCACGTGATCCTCTCGAAATTAGTTTATAACTAAACCACACTTAAGGGATAGTTCACCCAAAAGTGAAAACATCCTCATTATTTTCTCACCCTCGAGTGATTCTAATTTTTTTTTATTAATTTCTTTCATCAGTTCAACATAAAACAAGATATCCTGAAAAACGCAGAGGGGCAAAATAGCAACTCTTGACAACCATAGTAGAAAGAAAAATACACAGAGGTCAAAGGTTATTGCTTTCAAAAATTCTTCAAAATGGCATAATTATTTGGTGAATTGAATTGGAAATCTTCGTGTGCCCCTGCAAATCCATCCTGGCTGAAAAACCTAATGTCTTTTTTTACATTTGGAAAAAATTAAATACAGCTTATTTGATCAAATGTGGAACCCTGTGAGTTCTTTCGTCGAGACTTTACCTTCTTTGCCTTACTACCCCTTCCTATTTGTTCTTTCTCATTCATTCATTTTCTTTTCGGCTTAGTCCCTTTATTAATCTGGGGTCGCCACAGCGGAATGAACCGCCAACTTATCCAGCATATGTTTTACACAGCGGATACCCTTCCAGCCGCAACCCATCACTGGGAAACACCCATACACACTCATTCACACTCATACACTACGGACAATTTAGCTTACCCAATTCACCTATAGCGCATGTCTTTGGACTTGTGGGGGAAACCGGAGCACCCGGAGGAAACCCACGCCAACATGCAAACTCCACACAGAAATGCCAACTGACCCAGCCGAGGCTCGAACCAGCGACCTTCTTGCTGAGAGGCGACAGCGCTACCCACTGCGCCACCGCGCCACCCTGTTTCTTTCTCATTTTTATTTATTTAATCTTTAATTCTTCCATTAATAAGCGGTTTTTTTTTTTTCGTTTTTTTATAATTTTGGGTTGGGATAAGGGTAATGTTATGGTTGTTTACATAACTGTATACCATTATTATTATTATTCTGTACATATAAAACCAGCAGATTATACTATACATATATATATTTCACGTCATGTATTTATTTTCTGCTTAATAGTACAAACTTTTTAAAAAAACACACACATTTGCCTTAACTGGTGACCTTGACAGTAGTTTAAAACACATTTAAGGGAAAATTCACCCCAAGAATGAAACATCCTCATTATTTTCTCAGCCTCAAGCGGTTATTAAGGTCATTTATTTTATGAATTTCTTTCATCAGTTCAACATCCTGAAAAACGCAGGGGAAAAAACTACCATTGATATCAACAGTGGAAACAAAAATATATATAGGTCAAAGGCTTTTTTATGTCGGGGTCAGGATTTAAATGATATGAATGATGGATATTATCCTATTACTAAAATAGTTTTTGCACTAAAAACGTTCAATAAAAATATATTTTAAAAATTATTTTGTGGTGGCGCAGTGGGTAGCGCTGTCGCCTTACAGCAAGAAAGTCGCTGGTTCAAGCCGCGGCTGGGTCAGTTGGGATTTCTGTGCGGAGTTTGGATGTTCTCCCCGGATTTGTGTGGGTTTCCAGTGTAATGTTCTTTTTCCTGCAGTCACAAAGCTACCCTGATATAAACCTATGTTTGCAATTCTAAAATGCATGGTGCAGCATGGTGCGTCGTGGAGCAGCGCATCCAGTGTGCGACCCCCTTTACGATGGTCTTGCTGCGGACAGATACATTCTTTTCGCATCCTTGTTTAAACTCACACTGCTAGCGATCGAAGATTTATGTTAATTTGGCAAGCCGGACTCATTCTGTACTGTACAGGAGACACAGAGGAGATTGATTGACAATGGTCTACAGCCAATCAGGACGCAGAACACTGAGCGCTGTAAAGAAATAACAAAAAAGCAAAAGGGTGAACGGCGTTATAGCGAGGGACCACTGTACGTCAAAACGCAAAAATGACTTTGTGTTCAGCAGAAGAAACAGATTTTGGGATGAGTGAATGATGACTGAATTTTTTGGGTGGGTGAAGCATCCCTTTAAAACAAAAAGTCTTACTAACTGTGGTGTGAGCAATATAAAAAAAATATGCAGGATCATATCATAACACACATTTGTCTTATCAGTTTGATGTCAGGTTTGGCGGCTCTGGATGCCAAGTGTTCCAGTCGTCTGGGTCTCATCACGGTCTCTTATTACCTGTGGACCACGTTTCTGGCGGTGGTGGTGGGAATCGTCATGGTGTTGATCATTCATCCGGGCGGAATGGCACAGAAAGAGGACTCGGAGGACAGCGGAAAACCCATCATGAGCTCCGCTGATGCCCTGCTGGATCTCATACGGTGAGACCGAATTCATGCTCCTCATACGCTCTTATTAATAAAGCTTCTTTACTGGCTTCTGTGGCAACAGCAAGAATCTTCAGCATCCATTGAACCCGCTCCTTACATTGATGTTAATTCACACTTTAGAAATACCTCACACCCCATGTTTGCAACCTTTATTTTTAGGATCGTGAGTGTAAGATTGTTTCCACAGCAGATTTATTGAAATTAAATGACTTTTTTTTTTTTTATCACACAACTGTCTTTGTATGGAGTCAGACAAGTCTCAAAAGTAATTCACGCAGAAGACACGATGTACACGTGTAGCCAACTTCACATGCATAAAACCAAATTCATTCATTCATTTTCTTTTCGGCTTAGTCCCTTTATTAATCTGGGGTCGCCACAGCGGAATGAACCGCCAACTTCCAGCATATGTTTTACGCAGCGGAGGCCCTTCCAGCTGCAACCCATCACTGGGAAACATCCACACACACACTCATTCACACACATACACTACAGACAATTTAGCTTACTCAATTCACCTGTACCACATGTCTTTGGACTTGTGGGGGAAACCGGAGCACCCGGAGGAATCCCACGCCAACACGGGGAGAACATGCAAACTCCACACAGAAATGGCAACTGACCCAGCCGAGGCTCGAACCAGCGACCTTCTTGCTGTGAGGCGATTGTGCTACCCACTGCGCCACCGTGAGGCCCCTTATTTATTTATTTAGATTCACATTTCAGATCATGTAAACATGTTTTTCTTTCAAAAGTGTGCTTGCTGTCTCAATACAAAAGGTATATTTTTATTTCATATTCGATTGTATAATGCAATGCTATATATACTTGTGCTAATGCGCTTTGGTGCTGCTCTACCTCAAGCAACTTTTCAATATCTGCAGCTTAAATGGCCAATTAAATATATTGAATACATCTAGCAAATTCTCTGTGGTCAAGAAGCTGTCCACGGGAAGGGAATTATTATTATCTCTGCTGGTAACAGATGCAGCCAATTCATATATTAAATTGAAGGTCATTTTATTTTACAATGTAAATGTGCATGTTGGGTTTTTTTTGCTCAAGGTCATTTAAAACACCCTCATTCATTCATGTGATCTGTTATTGGAGAATTCTTGGGTTTAATCATTTCTTCATTAAAATAACTTAATATACATAAAATTTAGTTTGCAATGCCTTGCAATGCCACAATTCATTCCAGAACATGCATGAATAATATGGAATAATTTTTAACACTTAATAAGGCCTTTTGTTGAAGAACATTTATCAAATAACTCTCCGCTTTGTTTCTACGAGACCTTCTGTAAAGCTTCTTCGCAACAGCAACCAAGAAACGAAGCTTAACTAAGTCTAACTTTGTTACAATTGCTGACTAGACCCAGAAATATGAATAAACTATTCATTAAAACAATTGTGAATAATAATAACTCATTTTGAATTAGACTGTTAACAAACAAATGTTTAAATAAACAAATGATTAATAAATTATAAATATTTACAAATAAATTAAACAATATAAGGGCTCATTTACAGCACACAGAAGGCGTTTTTTCATTCCAGTGCTCTACATTCGATTCATTCATTCATTCATTTTCATTTCGGCTTAGTCCCTTTATTAATCTGGGGTCGCCACAGCGGAATGAACCGCCAACTTATCCAGCATATGTTCTACGCAGCGGATGCCCTTCCAGCTGCAACCCATCTCTGGGAAACATCCATACACACCCATTCACACTCATACACTACGGACAATTTAGCTTACCCAATTCACCTGTACCGCATGTCTTTGGACTTGTGGGGGAAACCGGAGCACCCGGAGGAAACCCACGCCAACACAGGGAGAACATGCAAACTCCACACAGAAACGCCAACTGGCGAGGTTCGAACCAGCGACCAGCGACCTTCTTGCTGTGAGGCGAACGTGCTACCCACTGCGCCACTGTGAGGCACTCTACATTCGATTGTGTTTCTATAACATGTTGGAAGTGTGTGACTGCTACACACACACACACATCTCGCCTCTATTTTTGCCATGCCTCAAACATTAATAAAACACTGCATCACTCATTTTTTGAAAGGCAGACTACAAATGACTTTATTAAGTTAGATGAATTTCAGGTTTGTTTTTTTAGCCTTTTAACTTGCCTTACAAGTCCTTTTAAGGCAAGTTATTTCACTTGCCCGTCATATTTTAAATTCCCTTTGAATGGGGAAACATCAAATTTTCCAAAACCATAAGTTTATGATTAATTTTTATATTTCTAGTCACCAATACAATCTAGTCACCAATACACCAATACAAGTCTCCTAAATCTGCTTTCTAAATGTTGAAGCACACAGAAACTGCAATTTTGTAGGGTTGCCCAAGCTAATGCAGAACGTACCTCGCATTCGTTTCATATGGATTACAAAACCAGAGAACATTTGTTTACAAGTGCAGTTGGTTCTTTTAAAAGTACAGATTTCAAGCTTTATGTATATATATATATATATATATATATATATATATATATACATCTCATGTCTGTGAGGCAAGTATTCGCTGAGATTTCAGCATGTTTACTAAACCCAGAAGGTTCATAGAATGATGAAGCTGCAGAAACTGTCGTAAAAACACACGTCTGGACCGAGCCCCTCCCCCTGGAGAATCATCAGTCTATATTAATCGATGATTGGCTCCTTTACTAGAAGGCGGGGCTTCATGAGCCATATTGATTATTACACTTTTTCCCATTCAAATCTATACAAGTCACATGTCTTGTGTAATCTATAGTCTTTGGTTTTAGTGCTGGCTATATGCACAGCTAGTGTTTTTCAGCCAATGATGAACTTCCGGTGAAAGCTTAATGTGACTATTTTCATTTTCATAAGGTTCCTTTTACAGCATCGATGTTGTAATGTAATTCCAATATATTTAGTTAAACAGACTTCAGCATCCATTTGCTTGTTAAAGCGTAAAAAGAGACGAAATTTAAACCCATTTAACCGCAGGCGCCGTCATTAGCAGCAGGCTAGCACAGAAACTTCATTGACAATACTGCCGTAAAATTAATCTCCATATTTTAAAGACAAAAATAAAAATATAACTTATTGCAGTGCTTCTTGTTTGGTCTGAGGTCTACTTTATATCATATCTTTGCCAGGCAGTGAAGATCGCTATTTTTAAAAAACATAATGCGGCGATTTTGTATGGGATGACAATTCACCGGAAGCCCTGGGGCTGGCTGACTGAAATTAAAAGTCCGTGTGCATATATCCCATTGTCTCAACATTAAGTTTGTTTGCTGATGGCTATGCTAGCAGTCAGTGTATAGCCACAAAATGCATCAAATTATGCCCCAACTCATTTGCCAGTATATGGATTATAAAGTGGATTAATGTTTATTATTTTGAGGAGAAATTGTTTGGATTGGGCAATTTCAATGAAGAGATGCTAATCTGGGAGGGGAGTCTTTTTTTAATGATACAATACTATTTTCGTTAAAACAATGGGTTAAAACAATGTTCATTTCCAATCGACACACACACATAAACACGACTCCACCCCCAAGCCACACCCCCTGCTATGACATAACACCGACCTATACACAAATACTTTGCAAATGAAGTACTTTAAAACAATTGTACAGATATGAAACAAACAGATATAAAAAATAAAAAGAACTGATACAGTGATACACCTAATAAGTCTATTTGTGTGTGTTTTTAGAAGATCTCTCTCAAGCTCTCATCTAGATGATTTCAAATGCCAGTTATTGATAAATCATACAGATCACATGCAATAGTAATAGTGATCTAAAATCCCAGAGTAATGAACACTGACTTCATTAGACTGAAAATAATCATCTGCTCACTCTCTTTCTCTAATAGCTATAAAAAAGCATGTATTACCCAGAGCAAGAGAGAGAGAAAGTGTGTTTATTGAAAACATTAGCATGAGCTGTAATTGAGCTGCTTGACTGAGTGCAGAGAATATAGGAAACTGCCAGAAAATGACATATTGAACTCTTCAAGCATCTACAAGATGACTGTATTGAATGTGGTTACAGCCACAGATATACTCAATACTCAATAAGGTTGACTGCAGGATACTTTGCAAACAATAGTAATAAAATGTAAATGTAAATGCCTTTACTAACACGTACAAACAATGAACAATATATTGATTGGAGTATTTGTTTATGAGCGAAAGTTAGGACGATTCTAAGGACCCGCGCCATTTTGGGACCCCTAGAGTTACTATTAGGGGGCCAATCAACCCCCCAACCCCTCTTCACTCTTGCCCGTGAGTTTCAAATTTTTTACGCAACACCCAACCCCCACCCACCCCCCTTTTCACTGACAAACCAACAAGCCCAACCACACCTCCACCCCCTCACTTTGCTCAGTGAACCCCCCCCCCCCCGCCCTTTTGAACAATGTTGTCTTAGGGCCCACACCCCCCAGCGGCGCCCCGTCTCAGCGTAGTTCGGCTCACTCATTCTTCACATCCATATATTTATGGATGTTAATAAGGCATTAGTAAATGCTAAAATATGATTATTAATAAATACTGTACAAGTACTGTATATAATTAGTTCATGTTAGTAAATACATTAACTAATGAAATCTTATTGTAAAGTGTGACCAAAAAACAATTACAAAAAAGTGTTTGTTTTTCCTCCAATGGAAGTCAATGGTTACCGTTTTCTAACATTCTTCAAAATATCTTATTTTGTGTTCAATTTATCATTTTTGGGTGAGCTATCACATTAATGAAGAGTGATGATGATTATTTTTAAGAATGATTTTACAGGTTGTGGGCAACAGTGGCTCATTGTTTGGTGTTAATTGTGTATTGTAGTTTTTACAGTGCCTATTTTGTTCAAACAATGATGAAGAAAATGTAAAACGCATGGCAAAAAAACAACAACACTACTTTAGTTTCAATGTTTTTGGAACTGAAAGGCTTTTTGATCTTTAGAGGAAAAGGAAAAACAGAGATGAAGCATCAAGTACAAATAAATTGTGTGCAATTACTGCATCAACTAAATAATAAAAAAGGCAAAACAAAAAATCTTCATGCACTAATGTAAAAAAAAGACTGTGTATTAGTGCATGGGGTTTTTTTAGTAATGAAAACTAGCTGTATTTGCAGGAATGAAAGCACAAAAGACCCTTATGTGGATAGGCCCTCTGAGGATGAACACACACACACACACACACACACACACACACACACACACACACACACACACACACACACACACACACACACACACACACACACACACACACACACACACACACACACACACACACACACACACACACACACA
>CAIGQW010000298.1:10386489-10399106 GCA_903798125.1 Danio choprae | reverse complement strand
ACACACACACACACACACACACACACACACACACACACACACACACAAACAGCTATTTACCATTAAAAAATAAAAACACCGCGAAACATGTATGGATTGTGTTTCATTGCCTTTGTTATGAACTGAATGCACTTAATATAATGTTAAATACATTAGTTATTTACCATGAAAACTACTTCATATTAAAATTAATGTTCATTCAATATTCGTTCATTTTCCTTCAGCTTAGTCCCTTTATTAATCTGGGGTCGCCACAGCGGAATGAACTGCGAACTGTTCCAGCATATCTTTTACACAGCGGATGCCCTTCCAGCTGCAACCCAGTGCTGGGAAAGTCCCATACACACTCATTCACACATGTACACTACACCCAATTAAGTGTATCCAATTCACCTATACCGCATGTCTTTGGACTGTGGGGGAAACCGGAGCACCTGGAGGAAACCCATGCCAACACGGGGAGAACATGCAAACTCCACATAGAATTGCCAACTGGCCCAACCGAACTCGAACCAGCGACCTACCTGCTGTGAGGCGACAGAGCCAACCACTGAGCCACCGTGTCACCCTCTAATTCAATATTATTATATAATAATATTATCAACAGTGGAGAAAAGTTTTCTACACTGCAAAAATATGTTTATTAACAGTCACCAGTACAGTATTTTGTGATTCTTTTCATTTCTTTACGCTTTTTAAATTGCATTAGGGAAGATGGCTGTATTTACATTTGACAAATTGTAAAATAAATTATTTTTAAATATTTCCCAAGTGATGTTTAACAAAGCAAGAACCTTTTCACTGTATTTTTTTCTGTTTCTAAGTCTCCTTTCTTTTAGTTTGGCTGGAATACAAGCTGTTTTACACATTTGTTAAACAATTTCTACTTTTGTCTTCAACTGTATATGTTAGGGTTATGCACAGAATGATCGAACATGCAAACATTTCCGAAATACATCTGCATGGCTATTCTCCAGTGAAATGTATACAGTTGAAGTCAATATTGTTCACCCTCCTTTGAATTTTTTTCCTTTTTCAAATGTTTCCCAAATTATGTTTAACAGAGCGAGGAATTTTTCACAGTATTTCCTATAATGTTTTTTCTTCTGGAAAAAGTCTTATTTGTTTTATTTCGGCTAGAATAAAAGCAGTTTTACATTTTTTTAAAAACATTTTAAGGTCAATAATATTAGCCCTCCTAAAATATTTTTTTTTTATTGTCTACAGAACAAACCATCATACAATGACTTGCCTAATTACCCTAATTAAGCCTTTAAATGTCACTTTAAGCTAAACACTAGTATCTTGAAAAATATCTAGTAAAATATTATGTGCTGTCATCATTCATTCATTCATTTTCTTTTCGGCTGAGTCCCTTTATTAATCTGGGGTCGCCACAGCGGAATGAACCGCCAACTTATCCAGCATATGTTTTATGCAGCGGATGCCCTTCCAGCCACAACCCATCACTGGGAAACATCCATACACACTCATTCACACACATACTGTACACTACGGACAATTTAGCTTACCCAATTCACCTAGACCGCATGTCTTTGGATTGTGGGGGAAAACGGAGCACCCGGAGGAAACCGATGTGAACACGGGGAGAACATGCAAACTACACACAGAAATGCCAACTGACCCAGCCAAGACTCGAACCAGCGACCTTCTTGCTGTGAGGCGATTGTGCTACCCACTGCGCCACCACGTCACCCCTGTACTGTCATCATGGCAAAGATAAAAGAAATCAGTTTTTAGACATTAGTCATTAAAACTAACATGTTCAGAAATGTGTTGAAATAATCTTCTTTCTGCTAAACAGTAATTGGGAAAAAATATATACAGGAGGGCTAATAATTCTGACTTGAACTGTATATTTTTAATTACACTCAGTGCCATTGGCTTTTGAAGTAGGTAAAGAAACTCCAGTAAAGAAGCAGAGAAAATATTAATGGGTTGAGCTATTTTCCTTCCATATTGGCAGTACTTTATACCTTGTTGTGAAAAGAGCAGAAGAGTCGGGCCAGCTTTATTTATGAAGACATACAAATACACAGACGTGAGCATCATATTCAATTACAGCAGCTCTTCACAGAATTCCCATACACACCGTATCCACAGAGCATTATTCTCATTTGAACACAATCTAGAGGCTAATAAATGACTCTAGTCGATCCTTTGATCCAGCAGAAAATTTGCTGAAGACCTTACCTTACTTTATTGAGTCTTGTTTACCAGTACAAACATCTATACATGAAATAATTAGATATGGCTGATTCCCATTGGTTTGCCTTCACGGGCAACATTGACCACATTTTTTCTTATTTATTTATTTTTTTAATGAATGAAAATACACAAACAAGATGTTTATTTGCTGTTTGTTGGGGAATAAATATTTCAGTTGGAATCTTATTTATTTTAAAGATCAAACCAATGATTTGGTAACACTTTAGTTTAGGTCACAGTTCATACTCTTAACTACTTGCTTATTACCTGCCTATTATTAATTCATTATTTTCCTTCGGCTTAGTCCCTTTATTTATCAGGGGTCGCCACAGCGGAATGAACCGCCAACTTATCCAGCATATGTTTTACGCAGCGGATGCCCTTCCAGCTGCAACCCAGTACTGGGAAACACCCATACACTCTCAGTCACACACACACACACACTACGGCCATTTTAGCTTATTCAATTCACCTGTACCGCATTTCTTTGGACTGTGGGGGAAACTGGAGCACCTGGAGGAAACCCACACAAACACGGGGAGAACATGCAAACTCCACACAGAAATGCCAACTGACCCAGCTGATGCTCGAACCAGCAACCTTCTTGCTGTGAGGCTACCCACACAGAAATCGAATCAGCGACCTTCTTGCTGTGAGGTGATCATGCTACCCTGGTTTCCCCCACAGTCCAAAGACATGCGCTATAGGTGAATAGGGCAAGCTAAATTAGCTGTAGTGTATGTGTGTGAATGAGTGTGTGTGGATGTTTCCCAGTGATGGGTGGCAGCTGGAAGGGCATCCGCTGTGTAGAACATATGCTGGATAAGTTGGGGGTTCATTCCGCTGTGGCGGCCCCAGATTAATAAAGGGACTAAGCCGAAAAGAAAATGAATGAATTTTCTTTATTGTCATCAATATATCAAAACGCCAAGGACAAATTTGATGATTTCTTATGAAAGTTTCTATATTTTGGCTTTCAAGGAAAGTCTTACTAAAAGCATTCAGGTTTTCAATGAAACTCAGTATTGATTTAACTGTGATGTACTTTATCTCCCCAAACAGAAACATGTTTCCGGCAAACCTCGTTCAAGCCACATTTCAGCAGGTAAGAATGAATTATAAGTTACTCTTCTTAAAATGTCTTCTTAAAAAGGAAAAACTGAGCCATTGAACTGATGCATATCCAAAAACAAATTCAATTCAATTCCATTTAAGTTTATTTATATAGCGCTTTTTACAATGTAGATTGTGTCAAAGCAGCTGAACATGTTCTAGTAAGTCCAGATTTTAAATGCAATCCGTATTATTTTCAATAACTGTTGTAAATGTGTGTACATCTCTAATTACTTGTTAGCAGTATCTTGCTTAAATGATTCAAACAACCTGATGTAAAGATTTTAAATTCTATACTAATACAATAATGCTGTCTTAAAATACTAAAATGATATTAATCATCGTTTTAATTGTGTTTTAGTCATTGTTTTATGTCTGTATAATTTTATAGAAAATCTTCAGGAAAGCCTTGCATATATCTTATTTTATTTCAGTTAATGTATATTTTATTTATTATTAATAATAATAATAATAATAATTGGGTGACGCGGTGGTGCAGTGGGTAGCACAATCGCCTCACAGCAAGAAGGTTGCTGGTTCGAGCCTCGGCTGGGTCAGTTGGCACTTCTGTGTGGAGTTTCCATGTTCTCCCCGTGTTTGCATGGGTTTCCTCCGGATGCTCCGGTTTCCCCCACAAGCCCAAAGACATGTGGTATAGGTGAATTGGGAAAGCTAAATTGTCCGTAGTGTGTGTGTGAATGAGTGTGTATGGATGTTTCCCAGTGATGGGTTGCGGCTGGAAGGGCATCTGCTGCGTAAAACATATGCTGGATAAGTTGGTGGTTCATTCCGCTGTGGTGACCCCAGATTAATAAAAGGGACTAAGCCGAAAAGAAAATGAATATATATATATATATATATATATATATATATATATATATATTCATATAGTTTAAGACACAACTATATATATAATGATAATAATAATAATACATTTATAATGCACTTTTCTAAAACCCAAAGCGCTACAACAACAGAGAAAATCAAACATGCAATAAAATACAAGGAAAAATTCAACTTAGAAAAATTATCAAATATAAACACATTAGAAATGATCAAGAATCTAAAAATGCAATCCTAAAAAAGAGGAGTTTTAAACCTCTTCTAGTTTTAGTATAGGTGTCAACAAACCAGAATCATATTTCTTTTATGCAACATTTATTTTCCCTAAACTAGAATGACATGCAACAAATGTATAGTTTACACTAAACTGAATCCATTATTAATTTCAAATAATACAAAATGCTTAAAGGGCACCTATTCGACCCCTTTCTCAAGATTTAAGAGAAGTCTTTTGTGCCTCCGGAATGTGTCTGTGTAACACCTCGTTGCGAGAAAACATGATGAGACGGAACACAGAATATAACAAAAGACGGATTTATTAAACAAACACTTACGGGTTACAAACCTGGATACACTGAACAGGCAGACGGGACAACGACGCTGAGACAAGACAATACCGGACAACGAAGGATACAGACGGAAGGGTATAAATAGACAGAGGGATGATTAAACTGACAGGGCACAAGGGATGGGCACAGGTGAGATTAATGAACACTGAACATGGCGGGAAAAGACAGAACAAAGGGATCACATGACGATAACAACAGATGATGTGGACAGAACACTGACAGTCTGTTTCAAGTTTCACGTTATTTCTTTTCTTTCTTTTCGGCTTAGTCCCTTTATTAATCTGGGGTCGCCACAGTGGAATGAACCGCCAACTTATCCAGCATATGTTTTACGCAGCGGATGCCCTTCCAGCTGCAACCCATCACTGGGAAACATCCATACACACTCATTCACACACATACACTACGGACAATTTAGCTTACTCAATTCACCTATATTGCATGTCTTTGGACTTGTGGGGGAAACCGGAGCACCCGGAGGAAACCCACGCCAACACAGGGAGAACATGCAAACTCCACACAGAAATGCCAACTGACCCAGCCGAGGCTCGAACCAGCGACCTTCTTGCTGTGAGGCGATCGTGCTACCCACTGCGCCACTGAGGCCCAGTTTCACATTATGTTAATGTACAAAATAAACCTGATTTAACATCCACAAACCGGGATTAAAACGTCTTCTTTTATAATTGTACTGACATGCTGTGGTGATGAATTACAGCGACTTTATTACAAACATGCACTGTTTTAAAAACTTGTAAAACTCATTCTTGAGGTGCAGATGATCACAGAGAGCTGAACAGATCTTTTAATTCCAGTTGCTCCTGTCTTGTCGATATGATTATACGCATTACTACAGAGACATGTTAATATGCAGCTGTCAATCAATTTGGTGGGCGGAGAAACTGCTCTCCTACGTCACGTTTTGGGTGGGCTTTAAAATGGGAAGGATTTGGATCCTATTTTAACATCAGGAAATTTAAAAAAGCGACTTATTGTGTTTATATCACTGCAATATGACCGTGGACACACTACACCTACACACAGTTCTGTCCAAACAGCTCCCAAAAGTTGATTTTGCAATCATCATAGGTGCCCTTTAAATATAATAGGGACATTTGATTCTGTTACTGATTGTTGTTTAACTTATTGTTAAACTTTTGAACTGTCACCATCCTGCCACTCTTAATGTCATGTCCACACTATTACACTTTCATTTAAAAACACACATTTTTCTCTCCGTTTTGGCCTTTCATACAAACTGAGATGGTATTTTTAGGAAACAAAATTGTACCTTTTTGAAAACGCAGTCCAAAGTACATACATTTGAAATAACAAATATTTAACTAGGGCCTCACAGTGGCGCAGTGAGTAGCACGTTCGCCTCACAGCAAGAAGGTCCCTGGTTCGAGCCTCGGCTGGGTCAGTTGACGTTTCTGTGTGGAGTTTGCATGTTCTCCCCGTGTTGGCGTGGGTTTCCTCCGGATGCTCCGGTTTCCCCCACAAGTCCAAAGACATGCGGTACAGGTGAATTGGGTAAGCTAAATTGTCCGTAGTGTATGAGTGTGAATGGGTGTGTATGGATGTTTCCCAGGGATGGGTTGCAGCTGGAAGGGCATCCGCTGCGTAAAACATATGCTGGATAAGTTGGCGGTTCATTCCGCTGTGGCGACCCCAGATTAATAAAGGGACTAAGCCGAAATGAAAATGAATGAATGAATGAAATATTTAACTATTTTATGATGAACCTATATGTATATACACTGTAATTCAGGAATGTAATTCATATTTTTTAAGCTAATATGTTCAAAACAAAAATACCTAAATGCACATACAAAATGTATTCATTCATTGTCTAATCGGCTTAGTCCCTTTATTAATCTGGGGTCGCCACAGTGGAATGAATCGCCAACTTATCCAGCATATGTTTTACGCAGCGGATGCCCTTCCAGCTGCAACCCATACACACTCATTCACACACATACACTATGGACAATTTAGCTTACCCAATTCATCAATAACGCATGTCTTTGGACTTGTGGGGGAAACCGGAGAACCCGGAGTCTGACCCAAATCGGACTGACCCAGCCGAGGCTCGAACCAGCAACCTTCTTGCTTTGAGGCGACATCGCTACCCACTGCACCGCCCCACAAAATGTATAATTAGAGATAACTTGATATAATTTGTGTTATTATTCAAAATTGTTTCATTAAAGAGTTTTTGTTGAAATATAATAAAAGGTTTATCTTAGAGACACAAAATGTACCCGCTTTTCTAAAATCACCCATAAACTGCTGTATTTTTTTTGTATTATTATTTAAGATACAGCAACTAATCTGCTTATGGATTACTTTAGTCAGCTTTCTTATGAGATTTGGTGACATTTGGTCTTTTTATTATTTACTGTAGTATTCAGAAGCACTTTTTCACTGACATGAGAGCATATTAATCTAAATGTACAGCTATAGAAAACGTTCAGTCCAGTTTCTGTGGATTTATTAGGTATGATAAAAAATTATTATTTATTTTTTAAATATAATAATTATTATTAATTATTATTATTATATAAGTTTCAAATAAAAATCTATACAAATGTAAGAAAACTGATATTTTCTATTAAACATTGTTTTCTTAACTCTTTTGAAATTAAACATTATTATTCATTCATTCATTTTCTTTTCGGCTTAGTCCCTTTATTAATCTGGGGTCGCCACAGCGGAATGAACCGCCAACTTATCCAGCATATGTTTTACGCAGCGGATGCCTTTCCAGCCGCAACCCATCACTGGGAAACATCCATACACACTAATTCACACACATACACTACGGACAATTGTAGCTTAACCAATTCACCTATAGAGCATGTCTTTGGACTTGTGGGGGAAGCCAGAGCACCCGGAGGAAACCCATGCCAACACGGGGAGAACATGCAAACTCCACACAGAAATGCCAACTGACCCAGCCGAGGCTCAAACCAGTGACCTTCTTGCTGTGAGGCGAGGCTCGAACCAGCGACCTTCTTGCTTTGAGGCGATTGTGCTACCCACTGCGCCACCGCGTCGCCCTAACATTAGTATTGTTTTGTCTAAAAAATTATATAATATAGTAATATATTATGCAAAAAACTGCTCTAAAGGACAAACTTATTATTTGAGATTTAAAAAAAATTATTTATTTCATTTTAAATAAATCTAGAGAAATGCAGTGCTCTCAAGTGGTCATAATGTTTTATTTTTCTATAATGCAAAACAATTAAACTAATCTACAATGACTTTCAGCTTGTAAAATAAAGTTACATAAACAATAATCTATTTAAAGTTACATTCAAATGTAAATAAAACACCTTATTTTGTAATATTACACTGTAAAATACAATATTGCTGGGTTCCACACAACTCCTTCATGCTGTCCCAACACAATTCGATTTAATTAATGTAATTGTTTTTACAAATTTAAGTGAATTAAACATTAAACAATTAAGTTGTCCCTCAAAAACTTAAGAACTGTGTTGATTCAGCTCATTTTAAATAAGTAGTTTGAACAAGCAGCAAAAATCATGAGCGGCTAAAATGCAAACATGGACATTTGTGATTGTGATTGACTGAATAAGTGTTTGAGGTTAGCATCATAAGCTAAAGCACAAAATGGTGGAAACTGTCAACTCTGTTACACTCAAAAAAATTACATTTGCTGTTTATTTAAACTCTACTTATTTAAAATGAGCCGAAACACAATTCTTGAGGTTTTTTTGTGACAACTTGAATGTTTTATGTTCAATCCACTTAAATTTGTAAAAACTTAATGAGTTAACTTAATTCCTTCATGTTGCCCCAACACAAATCGATTGTGTGGAACCCAGCATTGTTTACAGTGTACTGTCAACTCTGTTAGTGGTTTAAACAGTTTAACAATAATTTAAACAACAATTAGCAACAAATCAAATCAAATGTACCCAATCATATTTAAACATTTTGCATTATTATACATTAATAACAGATTCAGTGCACTATAATCTATAGATTTGCTGTATAACATTTCAGTCTAGTTAAAATAAATTGAAAATACCTGAAATGTACCCGCATTTTTGTAATTTGACGCAAAGATGATATAATACATATGTAAATACATATAAATGTTCATACGTTTAAAAATAAAAAATCTAAATATTAAAAACTTTCAAGGCTTTAAGATGCTGATGACCATTAAGCGCATCATAATGGTGGAAATCGTGGAAAGGGTTCCTTAGACCTTATTTGTAAATGGCTTCATATAGAAACATCTGCTAAATGAATAAATGTAATGTACAGTTGAAGTCCGAATTATTAGCCATCCTGAATTATTAGTATATTTATTCCCCATTTATTCTGTTGAACGGAAAGATTTTTTTACAGCACATTTCTAAACATAATAGATTGAATAACTCATTTCTAATAACTGATTTCATTTATCTTTGCCATGATGACAGCACATAATATTTGACTGGATAGTTTTCAAGATACTGGTATTCAGCTTAAAGTGACATTTAAAGGCTTAATTAGGTTAATTAAGCAAGCTAGGGTAATTAGGCAAGTCATTGTATAACAATGGTTTGTTCTGTAGACAACTGAAAAAATATTGCTTAAGGGGGCTCATAATATTGACCTTAAAATGGTTTTAAAAGAATTAAAAACTGCTTTTATTCTAGCCGAAATAAAACAAATAAGACTTTCTCCAGAAGAAAAAACATTATAGGAAATACTGTGAAAAATTCCTGAATCTGTTAAACATCCTTTGGGAAATATTTGAAAAAGAAAAACAAATTCACAGGAGGGTGAATAATTCTGACTTCAAGTGAAATATCAAGATTAATCTGGAATTTTCTCTTTAGTATCGTACCAACAGTGTGCCAATAATGAAGACGCCCAAGACCACAGTGGCCACCAGCCTGGCAGAAAGCACCACACGACGGGCTCTGATCTACGGTATTCAGGACGATAACGGGACGGACGTCCAGAACTTCCAGCTGGATCTGACGCCGCCGCCGGACGTTGTGTTTCGGACTCTTCCTGGCACCAGTGAGGGCATGAACGTCCTGGGCATCGTCATCTTCTCGGCCACCATGGGTGAGGACACTGGCATTGAGAGAGCAAACTACTGATTTGATTTGATACTAATAAAAACAAATGATATCTTATTATTATTATTATTATTATTATGTATTTTTCACTTTTTGCTGAGGGGTGATTCTACAATTAGAGATAATTTCTTCATTTCATAGTTCAAGTTACTAGTTAAGAGGGGAAAAAGTTCACTTTTTCATGCGTGTATGATATTGACAAAAAATATCTGAACTTCTTTTCTAAATTTCTTTCTTGTATCTTATTGGAAAATATACATACATTAATAAAATATATGAGAATAAATGTTTTATTTTTATTTTGTAGCTTGTAGCTATTTTGTAGCTTTTTAATTGATTGTTTTACATCTATTTCTTTACAGGTATAATGTTGGGTAGAATGGGTCCAAATGGCAGCGCTCTGGTTAACTTTTGCCAAAGTCTCAATGAAGCAGTGCTGAAAATTGTTGCTATTGTCATCTGGTAAGTTTATTTTATTGCTATTTTTTAAAATAAAAATTTACATATATATTTGTGTGTGTGTGTGTGTGTGTGTGTGTTTGTGTGTGTGTGTGTGTGTGTGTGTGTGTGTGTGTGTGTAATTTAGTTTTAAGAAAATTATTATATTATTAAAATATGTATGAGAGCATATACGCAATCAAAATCTAGGGTCATTCATTCATTTTCCTTCAGCTTAGTCCTTCTATTCATCAGAGGTCGCCACAGCGGAATGAACCGCCAATATATCCAGCATATGTTTTACACAGCGGATGCCCTTCCAGCTGCAACCCAGCACTGCAAAACATCCATACACATTCATTCACGCTCATACACTACGGCCAATTTAGTTTATTCAATTCACCTATAGCGCATGTGTTTGGACTTGTGGGGGAAACCGGAGCACCCGGAGGAAACCCACATCAACACGGGGTGAACATGCAAACTCCACACAGAAATGCCAACTAACCCAGCTGGGACTCGAACCAGCAAACTTCTTGCTGAGAGGTGACAGTCCTAACCACTGAGTCACCCTAAAATCTAGGGTACAGTTGCAAAATTATTAGCCCTCCTGTGAAATTATTGTTATTATTTTTGTTTTAAATTTCCCAAGTGATGAGAATGGAGCAAGGACATTTTCACAGTATTTGAAATAATAATTCTCTCTTGGAGAAAGTCTTATTCTTATGCCTCCTTAAAGGTGCTGGATGTAAGTTTTTGACTCTTCTAAAGCATAAAATGTGCTTGTTTATCTGGAAAACAATGCTGAAGTCAGTTATTCTGCTTTGAAAATGTGTTTTCCGTGCCGGAACGGCTGTCTTTGTTTTGGTATTTTTAACCTGCCCAATGCCAGTTTAGCCAATTTTATTTCAGCACCCCGGGTTGCCTTGGTGGAAAACCGCGTATTTCATTCATTCATTCAGGAAGGCTCTCAAAGTATGCGTCCATGACCGAAATGCAACCTCCGGTGGACAGTAGCAGACTACAAAATGAGACGCAGATTCAGAGTTCCACATGAGGTTATTAATTAGCAAATAATATAAATATTACGAGCGTAAACATTAGATGAGCAGGTTACATTGTAACCCCGTGTTCTAACAACACGCTACGTGACGAGATTTGCAGTGATAAGCAATTTGGCTGTTTGCACCAGACGAAACACAACAGAAATTTAAATACAGCCATTCAGAAGCACAGAATATGCACTCGCTCACCAAATGGTAAGATTTATAATCTATTTAATACATATTAACCCTCTTTAACACTGCTAAATGTACATGCTGAATTACTCATATGTTTACTCACTGAATTACTCATAAGTTTTGTTTCAAACGGTTTATTTTATTTTCCAGATCTGAGGTGAACTATCTGCTGCTGCTTTCATTAGTATGGCAATAAATGTCATGTAAAATGGCATTCAAACTTACATTGTTAGCATTTAACACTGAATAAAGCACATGAGGTGTACCTGAGGTGTTGGTTAGGACAAAAACTAATTTTAATATGGAAAATATTTCTTCATTCGCCTGCCGTTGCTTTAGAACACGGTTTAAATCACTCGCTCCTGTCCTCAATCTGGCAACCTGCGCTTGTGTGTGTTTTGATCCAGGAGTGCAATACCTAGTTCAACCACTGGGTGTCAAATTACATGCTGCACCTTTAAATTTTTTGATTGGCTACAAAACAAACCACTGTTATCGGATGACTTGCCTAATTAACCTAGTTAAGCCTTTAAATGTCACTTTAAGCTGAAACATATTATTAAGCTAGTAACATATTATGTGCTGTCATCATGGCAAAGATAAAAGAAATCAGTTATTAGAAATAACAAAAAATAAGTAATTATGTTTAAAAATGATTAAATAATGTTGACTTAAACTGTGTTTGACTGACCAATTGACTGATTGACTGATTGATTGATTGATTGATTGATTGATTGATTGATTGATTGATTGATTGAGAATTTAGTTACAGATAAAGTGTGTTTGCAGGTACTTCCCATTCGGCATCGTGTTTCTGGTGGCCGGTAAGATCCTGGAGATGAGCGACCCGTCAGCGATGGGCAAGAAGCTGGGTTTCTACGCCATCACAGTGGTGATGGGACTCATCCTGCATGGCCTCTTCATCCTGCCCAGCATGTACTTCTTCATCACCAAGAAGAGTCCCATCGTCTACATCAGAGGAATCCTGCAGGCGCTGCTCATCTCGCTGGCCACGTCCTCCAGGTCCAAACACACACACACACACACACACACACACACACACACACACA